>BCLG01000310.1:31296-88333 GCA_001602295.1 Zoysia matrella
CCCCCCCCCCCCCCCCCCCCTAGCTCCACCCCATCTTGAAGAAGTTCCTCAATATAGTAATCTATTTATTGTATCATAGTTTTTCCTTCCTGGTTCAGGCATAAAGTCAATTGCATACACCAACTTTCATCGAGCCATTGATATTTGAATTGGTATATACTACTCTTGGCAAAATTAATTGTGTTCAAATTTAATGGTTATGTGCTTTGATTTTTCTTGGTCATTTATTAGAAGTTGATTGTAGATGGATGATAAACAGAAGTGGATGATGTTGAAAGGGTTATATTACTATAACATGACCAATTTCTGTACTTGATACAGGTTAAATTTAGCGTTGACTTAGACTGTCTCCCTGTTCCTGAGAGTAGTTTCAAGCACGCCATTAAGGAGAATTACAATTCAAAGGGCAGGTTTACTCAAGAGCTGAGTTCTAGACAAGTGAGTCATGATACATCTTTTATTGAATAGTTGTTTTGGAAAATGCATAAAGTTTTATTTAGTATTTCTCTTGTAGATTCAAAGGTTATTGACGCTATTCAAGCCTATTGGCCTATCTCAACCACCTCCACAACATATGGAAGATATGCAGCGCCCTCATATCATTGAAGATAGGCGAGAATCATATGCTTATGATGAAAGACGACCAACCCACCATGTTGATGCAAGGGCTGGACCTATTTATGTTCATGCACCCCTTGTTGAGGATCAGTACAAAATTGCGCCCTCCTTACATCCCCCTCTTCCTAGTGAACCTCGACATAGTTTGGTGCTAGATCACCATCCCATGCCTATCAGTCTTGAGCTGCGCCAAGCGCCTGTTGCGTTGGCATCTCATCATGTGCCTCTTAACCGAGGGCTGCAACAAGCTCCTCCTATGTACTATCACCAAGTGGCTCCTGATTCTTCATACCATCCACCTCATTTGGATATGGTGCTTGAAAGGTAAGTCTCTTATCAACTCTTGTATTGAATTTTTCTTATTTAGTAACTGCTAGATCCTGTTTTTTCGTCAA
This sequence comes from Zoysia matrella, assembly GCA_001602295.1. Taxonomy (NCBI): domain Eukaryota; kingdom Viridiplantae; phylum Streptophyta; class Magnoliopsida; order Poales; family Poaceae; genus Zoysia; species Zoysia matrella. The sequence continues at coordinate 32,310 of BCLG01000310.1, forward strand.
GCTAGCCTTTTCAGATACTGTTTTTTATGAGATGCTTCATTTATTCCTTAAGTCCATTTCCATTGCTGTAGCTATGTTAAAACTTTCTTCTTCTTTTTTAACTTCAAGATACAGAAAAATTATGCTATGTTGACTGGATGTAGCTACTTGTTTTTTTTTTTGGAGGACTTAATACACATTCGGTACTAGTTGTCATCTTCCTTTAGCATCATGTAGCTCTATTTTCCCATTCACATTAAGGCAATACCATGGTCGATAGCCATGGATAGGATTTTTGTCTTCATGTTTTTGACTAGAATACTCAATTATTTTTTTGGATAATATGTCTCACTATCTCAATCATCATTACCACAGTTACTCATTTGACTTGCAATTAATCAAGTAATCATCATGTTTGTATTCACTAGTCATCATTGGCTATATTATAACGCTATTGTGGCATTCAATATCCATCCAAGTGAGTAGTGAGGCAAGTTGAATAAATAATTAACCGGAAAAATGGCAAAATACTGGTTCAACTCTTAGTTTTCAACACCAGAGTGATCAATGAACTAGTTGAACTAATTGTTAGACAGGTCACAAGCAATGACGGATCACATAGTGCTTTTAGTTTCTTTTACAGTCGGTTTTTTAGTGGTAAGTTTTGGTGAAATTTTTCTTTGAAACTACTCCTATGATTTATGAAAATTCTTTTTACTTGCTCAGGTTATATATCATTTAATGTTTAATGAATATTGAAAATTTTGAACTACTTTTCCTTCCAGAACTGCAGCTGAGGCAACTGTTAGGGATCCTGTTGTTTCAAGAGATTACGGAACATTGTCAGGGGACCTTGCTGCACGCACTGAACGCCTGGATGAGCTCTACCGCTCGTACAAACTATCGACGCGCGCAATGGATATACATCAGGGCCCATCCTACACGACAACTTCCTATGGAAACACTGGAAGTATTTACAGGGAAAATGTTCAGAGGCCTCTTTCTGCAAGGATTGGTGGACCTAGTGCTCCTGTTTCCACCCGCTATTCATTTGCTGGTCCACCATCATATTGATGACTAACTAGACCCAAATGCAAATTGTCCTTTTAGAGTTGTTCTAGTCAATGTAACTAATGGCTTCTGGTACCTTTTGTATGCCTGGAATTTTACTTTTTATATTTGTGACATATTTCTAGATTAATGAATGTGGATCATGTTTCATTCTAGTCATCGATCAGCGAGCACATTGCAGAGTGCCTCATGGGTCCTTGTGTCTGTACAGCAGGGTATCAAATACGGAATACTCCAGTCGCAAAGATTATTTGGGTTGTTTAATGTGAGGATGAAAACTTAGTTGCAAATTTCATGGTTGCAAAGATTCACGTCTAGAACGCATCATGTCAAAGTCTCAAGTTGGAAATTGGAATACGAGGTCTTTATTCTGGAAGGCGTTGGTTTGTTGCTTTGCTAAACCAATCAGCCGACAGGTCAAGCAAGGAACCTTCGTGGACGAAAGAAAATTTTGCCACTCCACTGAACGAAAGTGCCATTCCGCGAAACGTAGACGGTGAGATAATTGGCTTATTTGGGTCCATCCATCGGAGGCTTCATCAGGATTAGAAAATTATTTGCCGGTCGTTAGTTTGGCCGACCCGGGCCGTTCGTTGCCGTCTCGCCGCTCAGGCCGGCCCGTCGGACCGGGTTCGTCTTGACCGACCCCACCCTTCTGTAGCGCTTGCGCTTGCCTCATCGGCAGCTTCGCAATTGCAACAAACGCCCCTGTCCGTTGCCGTTCGTTGGCCCCTTTCCGCCTCGTTCTGACCGACGACGGCGACAGCCGCGCCCACCGCGCCACCGCTATATACCTCTGCCCCTGTCCTGCCTGGCCTCCAACCACCCCCCCCCCAGACTCCATCTCTTCCTCCTCCATCCTACCTCCGCGGCGGAGAGATCCGGGCCGCGCCGCGCCTGCTCACCAGTAATTCCGCCTCCCGTCCTTACCCGGCCGCCGGGAGCCGCGGCGGCGCGGAGGGTCCTGACCCAGGCGCTGTCTCCGCGGGGCGATGGCGATTGGGGGCGTGTCGGACGAGCTGCTGGGCACGTTCGTGCCGATCGCCGTGTACTGGCTCTACTCGGGGCTGTACGTCGCGCTGGACGGGGTGGAGCGGCTGGACGGCTACCGGCTGCACCCTAGGGAGGAGGCCGCCGCCAAGAACGCCGTCTCCGGAGGCGCCGTCGTCAGGGGCGTCCTTGTCCAGCAGGCCTTCCAGGTCGCCGTCTCGCTCATCCTCTTCGCGGTAATCATACTCTTCTCCCCGTCTTTTCCTCCCTTATCTTCACTGGTGACTAATTTACGAGCACGGATTTTGTCAGTCTTAGTTGGTGCTCATGCTCAATAGTTGGTTTATGGTGCTTTTAATTGCTGAAGAAATGATTTTTTTTACAGCGAGGACATGGTTTATTTGAGACAATTGTCAAGTCTGAAGCAGAATTGATTTAGATGCTTCCTAGATTGTTTTGGCATCTCCTTACCTCGTAGAGCCCAATATGTTTTCCCTTGATTTTACTCTTGAGCACACACATCCTGATTGATTAAATATGACGCAAGGAGAGCAGACATACCACTCAATTCATTTCTTAGCGAGCATTTTAGTATTTGCATCTTTTAAGATTCAGAAGCTGAACAATACTCAATTCATTACTAGCTTGTCAAATGGGTGAAAGTCCTTGTATAACATATAGTTCTCTCATGTGGGCTGATCCATGTTGAAAAGAATTTTCTATAATAAGGTTCCTATTGCAATTTACTCATCGTCGACTCTGAAGTTCATAAAATGCTGACATTTACTTGAACCACAGGTTGTTGGTGATGAGAGTGGTGTCGAACAGAAGCAACCTCCTGCCTTTGTGATAGCAGTACAGTTTATAATTGCAATGCTTGTTATGGACACATGGCAGTACTTCATGCACCGATATATGCACATCAACAAGTTTCTCTATAAGCATATCCATTCCAAGCACCACAGTCTTGTAGTCCCTTATTCCTTTGGAGCTCTTTACAACCATCCTCTTGAGGGTCTTATCTTGGACACAATTGGTGGTGCGCTGTCATTCCTTGCATCTGGCATGACACCACGGACATCCATATTCTTTTTCTCCTTCGCAACTATCAAAACGGTGGATGATCATTGTGGACTGTGGCTTCCTGGTAACATCCTCCATATGTTGTTCAATAATAACAGTGCTTATCATGACATTCACCATCAGCTCTACGGAAACAAGTATAACTTTTCACAACCATTCTTCGTAATGTGGGATAAGATACTCGGTACTTACATGCCCTATTCTATCGAGCACCGAAAGGGAGGAGGTATCGAATCACGGCCTGTTAAACTCAACTTAGACTGATTGATTTGGTTGATGAATGCATAGTTCTGATTCATGTTTGACTTGTCCAATACTTATGACACTGCTGACTACGATGTAAAACTTTCATCCTGGTTCAAAGCTTCGTATCTAGTGAAGTTTTCCTTGTTCTCTGCGTTCCTTTTCTCTTTTGATCAGTTTCTGTAACAAGTTATAGCGAGTAAAGTATTGTATTGTATCGAAGAATACTCACCGTCACTTGGATCTGTGTCCTGTGACTTGATCTTTATTGTAACAAGTTTTCGTTAGCACTTATACAGTATTTGCTTATTCCTTATCTCTTTATGGTGATTGGTGTAGTTGATTGGGTTATGTTGTTCGATTATTGGTTCTGACCCTTCTGTAGTTTTGTCTGATTTTGTTACCAAACCGGAGGTTTAGTTAGAACTAGACTGGTAATACACTGAGGCCTCCTTTGGATTGAAGTTTTTTGTTCCTATTTCCTACTTTTTCATGTGAAATTAAACTGATTTCTTTAAATTCCTGCATTAAAGGAGCCACGAGTCTATTTTATATTCACTGTATAGATGTTGCTCTGCAAGTCAGCATAAGAATTCTGAAAACTATAATGCAACAAAGGAAACGGATACTACGGCTTCTCCCAGGCCTGCTACAGCGCCATGAAATCAAACAAAAAAGTGTCGGATTACAGGTTCAATAAAATCTTCACTACAGTTTCACGATCAATCGACAAGCAATGTTCAAAAGCATCTATGATTTCAATGGACAATCAAATTGATAAGCTGAACTTAAGCATAACAAAAATTGTTTTACAAGAGCAGAAGGCCGCAGCCACCTGCTTATGAATTATCACAGAATGACTTTTTATGCAAGATAACGATATAGTTTTCTATCAACTTTGTCTCTTTCTAAGAATTCACGTTCAATTAGAGATTCTATGCGTTTCTTTATGACAACAGGATTTGGCAAAAACCGGGCTTGCAATTGCTTCGTAACCTCAGAAACGATACTGTTATGATCCAGGACCCTACGGGATTTCATGATCCTAACAATGGCAGCTTCGATCTGAGGTTTCCTGTCCTCATCAACCCGCTGGCGAGTCTCCTGCTTCTCTGGTTCAGATTCCTTTTGTGCCACGACCGTCCCAATCTTCACTTTAACAAGCTTGCTTGTAAATTTATCATTAAAGTAGAATGCATCGTCCTCGGATATATCCTTGCTCATGGGCTCCTTGCGGAGAACATTCTTCCCCTTGACACAAGCAAGAGACTGGAGACACCTCTTGAGGTCTGGGGCTGGAATTTCTGTAGCCTGTTCAATCTCTTTATAGGTCAAGCCATCAGCGGAGTTAAACAGCATGAGAACACACATCTGGTAAGTGGATACATTCAACTCATGCTTCTGTCCTTTTCCAAATGTAGCCTTTATGTCAGCCGTGCCCATATTTGTTTGCCATGTCAATCTCCGACCACTATGGGTTCCAAGATAATATGCCCGGAACTTCTCACATACTGTAAGGATTTCTGGTGGGAGGTTGCAGGGCGGGCTGGGTTGCGTGGGCCAAGAACCAGTTGTCAGAATGTGGACATCAAGTGTAGGGGCATCCCCAAGTTCCTCAGCCTTCTTGGCATAGAAGTCTCGCATTGTGTCCTGAGATGTCTTCATATCAGTAAACATGCCCTCTAGTTTGGATGTGAACTGGTAGCCACATTCTGTCTTGAGTTTAACTATCATACTTCTCTCAGCGTCATCAGAAACAGTTTTGCCAGATAGAAGTCTTTTCGCCAAATGCTGCTTATAGTACTTCTCAAAAACATCCTTCTCTTGGAGGTACCGAAACAGCATCATGACTTTGTCCAGTATGACCTCCACATCTTCTTCTGTTGTCCCTTTTAGTCCTTTGCGGAGTTTATCATCAACATATAATGACATGAATTCAGGTGATCTGTTGTTTAAGTTGATGAAATACTCAAAGGACGAATTCAGAGCATTCTGAAAGGTTTTATCATTGCCAAATGCAACACTGATGATCTTATCATGCTTGTTCTTCTCATTTAACAAACGTTGAACAAATTCCACAGGGTCTTTCAACCTTTCTGGATCTGTCACTAACTGCTTCCCTGTTTCCCTAAGGTAAGAAGTCATCACATCTCTGAGTGTTGATAGCCCATCAGGAACTCTTCGGAACAAGGCATACATCCGACGGAGGTCTTCATACTTGTCATCTATAAGCATGGTAACAAGTCCTGAATTTTCCATGTGAACCAATCTGTGCATGTGATTAGCAATCATTTCTTTCTCCACCACGCTGGTTATCTTTGGCTCACTGCCAGCATCAAGATAGTGTGAGACACGCTCCATTTCTTCATTCAGACGCCTCTCAGCCTTCTTAAGGTAGTTCCCACAGTCACAACACTCAATAAACTCTTGAGATTCCACACTGTAGAAGCTAGCTGAAACTTCCAGAAATGGTTTCTCAAAATCGTCTTGATACACATCAGGACCGAGATCCATTATCATTTTTGTTATGTTCCTCATCAGGCCCCTGTTGATCACTTCACCCATTCTTTCAAGGTGTATAAGGTTCAGAAGGGTGTCTTGCAGCCGACTATGGATCATAGGGGAGTGAATTATTTGATCCCTCCAAAGATTCAGACCAAATTCATGAACATGTGTTCGATGAGATGTTGGGACATATGTTCTATCCATGTACATTAAAATATCTCGGATCATCTGCAGTGCCTTGTTGTGATCCATCCACTTTGCGTTCAGCTCCTCTAGAAACAAACCGCCCTGTGCGGCCTCTATCGATTTTGACATTTCCTTCAAGCGCCATGTCATAGTGCTCTGAAGGCCATCATACAGCTTCTCACCGTACTTGTGAAGCACCATGTTGTAGGCACTCCTGCAAACAGAAAAGAAAAACCTCTCATGTTACAGTCAGATAGATTTGTGTCAATTCCTGCGTTGTCCTCATCACAATAGAGTAAATTTTTCCACAGTAATCAGTAAGAATTCTTTACAAACCAACTTTCTTCTGAAACAAAAGTCACATGAATAATATGGTTCGCATAGTATCATCAGCTGTGGTACAAAATCTTCCTTAAAAAAACTGTGGTCAAAATGGGATCAGTAAAAATGCAGTCTCCGCTAATTACGATTGTTGGCTTACGAAAACCCACATGAAGGGGTACAATGATCACAGGCAGTTAGCAATTATCTCAAATGACAATACGGGTTGCCCGAAATTCGCGCATAATTTCTACTCTAAAACCAAAGTATTCATCGAATCAAGACATGTTAGGGCCATCGCATTCGCAGAACAAGATTTAGCTAGGCAAACGAGAGCAGCAGCAAAAGGCGGCAGCGCCAAGATGAGATGGATGGTGCGGGAGAAGGGGGAATCAGGCTAACCTGTAGAGCTCCTCGAAGGAGAGCCCGCTGGCGTTGTGGTTGTAGATCTCGTGGATGGCGTGCTCGATGATCTTCCATGTCCGCTCCGCGTACTTGGGGTCGAGTTCCACGCGGCGCTTGAACGCCTCTATTTTGAAGTTACGCTTCCTCGGTGGGCCGCCGCCGCTCATCGTCTCCGGCGGGTACGGTTTCGGGGGCTGGGCGGTGCGGGTGGACGCGGGAGAAGGTGGTGGTGTCGCGGACACGGGGATAGTTGCGTCGTCGGCGAACAGAACCGCTGAGGAGAACCGGACTGCCACGTCTCTCATGTTTTACTCTCCTCCCTCCTCATAATAAATGTTGTTTCTTTATTTTTAAATGTCATAGTATTTGATTATTTATTTTGACTTTTAGAATGATTAAAAATGATGTAAAAGTCAATTTTTAAAATACAAGTGGGTACTCATGAAAGCAAAATTTAATTTAAAATTTGTCTATTCTCATATCTTTTCCTTTTGCTACACTCCCTCAACATTTCCTGTTGTTCTTTCCTTGATTCCTTCTTCCCTTTGAGCTGACATTGCCTGGAGACAAACCACTAGGCCCCGTATGGATTTGGTACTAACTGATCATCTTCAATAATGCACGACAGTTCGCGCGTTCATAGTAGCTGGACCTTCGCTGATCCCAACAGCTAATGCAATTTTAATTGGCATGTGGCCGGCAGATCGCGATGAACTACACTGAGAAAGAAATAATAAACGTTGCAGATTGCCTCTACGAAATTTCGACCATACACATCTAGGGGCTAGGGCCCGTTTGGATGCTGCGTGGGCCGGGCAGCAATCCCATTCGCAGGCGCACAAAATCTAACGCCGGAGCGCGGCGTAATTGTCGGAAATTGTTTTTCAACTCTAACTAAACAACAGATTAATTCAGCCACCAAAATCAGAGTGGCGCAGCGGAAGCGTGGTGGGCCCATAACCCACAGGTCCCAGGATCGAAACCTGGCTCTGATATTCTTTTTGGCTTCCGATACTTTTTTGTTCTTTTTTTTTTTCTAAGATGTGTCAAGTGGCAACGCGAATCAGGGGCCCTGAGCGACAAAGTAGCCCATTAACGTTTTCGCAGTCCGTGAGCCCGCTGGGCCACGGTCCGAGATTTTTTTTTTCATCGTTTTTTTTTGTGAGTCAGAACATGCGCGTATATGAAGTTTGTTGTGCTAACGATAATAATTTTCGCTATTTCAATTTCCGCTGTGCATGTCGATCGAGTTGAGAGTGGGCAAGGAACAGGGGATCGAGGACGCCTGACTAGCGGTCCATCTTCGTCGCTGTTCCCGCGCCGTACGGCATCGATCTGCATCTGCTCTCCTGTTCATGCTGCTACTAGCACAGTGACGCGTGCTGCCCCTGTGCTTTCTGAAAAAGCATTTGTACTGCTCGATCTGGAGCCTTTTTTCGCGAGATGATCTAGGCTTTACTGGAGTAGCAGCTCGTATAAGTGTGATAACAATAGTTACGAATATTAGATCCCTCTTGGCCAATGGCCATGAACGTCCTGCGTGCGGTGCGGCGTTTTGACGCGTGCCATCTCTGAGCCCCGCAGGCGGCGGCACGGATATTCTTACTAACCAGAACGCGCCATCAGATGATTCAGATCCAGCTCTCGCGGTTTGAGGCTGCCCTTTCTCGATGGTCTCTGGAGTCCGTGGAATTCCGGGGCCTAGGGGTGACGGCGGATTAGCCGAATATGGCTTGTGGACTGCCGACGACGACGGATTTGGGGTGGGGGGTGGCGCGCGCGCGCGGTGACCGGGGACGGCGTGCATACATGCGCGTGCCGGGCGCGGCAGAGGCAGACGTGCAGAGAGAAAGAGCTGATACTGGCCACGGCCACCGGCGGAGTCCTCTGGCAGCGATCGCATATCTGCGACCTCCCCAAGCATCGATCAGGTCCGCAGCTGTATGCAGGACTAGCTTAGCAAGCCGCACGAAGAGTTTGGGCCAATGCGGAGGCGCTGGGCCTCGTGGGGTACTCCCTACGTAGTATGTATGAACATACAGTACGTATACAAGGTTACTGCTGCGGCGTGGACCCATGAACCGGGACGACCGGGCCAAGTGGGACTGTCCACGCGGCGCAGCCGCGGCACATGTCATCGTCCAGCTCTGCCCGTTTTGCCTCCCTATTGCTTTGTTGCCCGGCCCCGCATCCAGCTCGCGATTTATCACTTCAGCAGCGTCAAAACCAAACCGAAATTATCCAGGTCTTCTTTTGTTCAATGGAACCCACAGCGAGCGTTGTTACGTGACCATCTGCCCGCGAGTCGCAGTGTACTGGACGGTGTATCTTATCCCGATCCCGGGCTCTTGGTCCTCGTGAACGCAACTCTGTTTTTACAGAGACCGAACTTGAGACGTGAGTGAGCACATGCATGTGGTGGTGGCGCTCCGCGTGACTCAGCTGGCTTGTATACTGTGAGACAGATTTACTGTAATTAGACTAAATATATACAGAATGGTATGTTGATTGGTTTCACGTAAAAAGCCATGTTGAGAAGAGATTGTGTTTGATTGGCTATATGAATATATAATATATTAGTTTAAAATTTAAAATAATACCAAATAATGATAATTTTAATTTTAATAAATAACATAATATTTAATATATTGTATTAAATATTAATATAAATTAAATAATTTAAATAGTATTAAATATGCACTAATTAGTAGTTAATCATTTGCTAGCGATGCATCCCGTGAGCTTGGCTCTCCAGAAACAGATTTCATCCACGTTTCCAGCGAGCTAGGCTGAGGAGCCCCTCTTGCATGAGCGAGGCTAGACTCCAGCACCCTTGCTGGTAACAATCATTAGTTAGCTGCATGTGGTCAGTCAGACTAACTTCTATGCAGGCAACCAAACGGCACCTTAGTGGCAAACTGGTAATTCACACTTTGCAGTTGATATGAACCCCTGGTGGCACGTTGGGACAAACACATATCTGTGGGAAGAGCTAAAAACGGTACAGAAATTTTTCGTTCCAACCGTGTTTCGTTTACCGTTTTTTCTACTGTTTTTAATAAGCGGAGAAAAACAAAAACGATAACAAAAATAGTATGACCTTTTTTCTGACTGTTTTGGCGGAATTCCGTTTTTAGCGGATTTTTTCTTCTTTTTACCGTTTTGCCCGTAATAAAATCTCATTTGAACATGTTTTATAAAAAATAAAAATTAAAAGTTATGAATCAAACAATCTTTTATTGTTAGGTTGTATATTGTGAATTTAATTGCAATTTGTATTATATATATTGTAAGACTTAGACTATATAATGAATGTTTAATATTTATTTTATTCATATTTCTAACATCTTTTTCAGTTTACCGATCGTTTTGTTTTGTTTTCGAACTTTGTATTTATCCGTTGTATTGTACATATGAAAAGTGAAAATGGTTGAGGTATTTTTTCGACCGTTTCCGTCCATTTTCAACCCTAGTGTGAAGGAAATGCTGTACCTGCTTGCAAATTCTTGCTTTGCAAGTTCTTGTCACGTATCTACCCTATAACTAGAAAAAATTGGCGCGGTCTTGCCGCGCCTAATTACCACATCAATTATAATATAGGATAATTACTCTGGGAAAGTGCAGATATAATTGGACGATCTAAAATATAATATTCACTTAAAAGAAATTGTATGTGTAAAAAGTATGGTTTTTCCTAGTGTTTTCTAAATTCTCCTAGGGAAAGTAAGAATGACTTCTTTGCTAAGTCTTTGATGAGATGGGGCTAGTGAAAGATATAATATCAAAGTCCCAACAGCTATATGTTCCCAAAAGGCTATTTTCCTACAATGAAATGTTATCGGAAACTTCCTTGGTTGTTTAATTTCAACTCTTTTCTCACGGGTATATAGAGCGCTAGGCCTATTTTTGTTTATTTGGGATGTTTACGGTAATGGTTCATCATGTCACCAACAGTGTCTTTGACGCAGGCCCCAACTTTATTCAGGTCCTTAGTCACAACACTGACAACAAGCCTGGCATTCCTCTGAAATCCGCAAGTTCACAATAAAAAGGTGTTGTTTGTTAAATTTTGATGAAAATTTGAGAGACATGAGTCATCGACAAATGCATTTTAAAACCAAAGGACCAACTCAGTTGGTTAATAAGTCACCTTCTACTGGTGGTTAATAAACTCAATAGAAAAGGCAGAGGCTGTTTCATTCATGCGAAGGAAAGAAGGGGCATGTCATAGGAATATTATTCAATATATGCAGCAGTCACACTTAAGAGCACACCAAGAGAATGACAAAAGTTCCCATGTAACCATATTTTGTTCCGGGTTTTACTACCAAAAGGTGGATCAAGTTGCAGGAAAAAGGGACAGGGTGCGTGTGTAGCAGGTATAATAGCAAAATTATTCGCACTAAAATGACAAATAACATAGTTAATTGTATTTCAGATACATGCATGTGAACTGTTAATATCAGAACAGGTAGGGAATCAATTACACGAAAAATATTGATCCATGAGAGGGATTAAAAAATGTATCTGCAGCACATAGATCGCTGGCAGGTGGCAAACATTTAACTTTTCTAGAATATTTATCCTTTCCAATTCTATTGGAAGTTTCTATATTTCCTTCTACAGATGTCAATGATTTCAGCTATATCAAAACGTAAAATACAGAAATAAGTAGCAAGCAGGTTTATTTTCTTGGTCTCACAACTGCAACACATACTAACCCATGAATAGAATAAAGTAATTATCTTACCATCTTTCTTAAGGTAAGATGAGGCTTCTTTATTTGGAGATCTTCTATCTGCCAATAGCTGAAAAAGGAAAGACAAACACTTGTTCTTAGCAATAGAAACATTTAAAAGTTCAGGAGACACTACTCTATCTGAGCAGTTTCAATAGTTAAGTCAGAGTAATTTGGAAAAAAAAAAAAGAGACCCCGTAGGCTGCCATTTTTTTTATACAGTGGGGTTCATGTGTAACAAAAAGTCGTCAAAAGAATCAATGGCACAGATAAACCAGCGATGATTAGAAGATAATAATGGTAAATCACGGGTTTATCAGAAGCCTTTTCATTTTCCTGAAAATATATGATGTAACAATCATTTTCCACTATCACAACATGCAGCACCTGATTAACTACCAACGCAGACATCAATGCAAACAAAAATATGCACAATTCAAATGGACACTGAATCTAGCCTTGCTACAACACCTCAGATCAAAGCTTCTGCAATGACATGGGGTTTTACAACAACCTGAAGCAAGAAAATGAGCAGTGTATTCAATTTCACGTTTATAAACTGCAGGTGGCTTCAGACCCTAAACTATTGATTATGAAAGTTAAATTTCAATCCCAAATAATTTGTCAGTTAACTTGAATTCCTGTAACTTTGCTTAATCTTTCTGTGAATATTTCGGAACCGTATTTGGTTAAATAGCAGATGTGCCACATTTCTACCAGCTTATTGTTTGAGAAGCTCACAGCTTTCAGTAATTGTTTGCTAGCGAAATCGAAAGTAAATACTCCAGCCGTCCAGCTTAGGTAGAAATATTAATCACAACAGTTCTATTATGTTTATTTCCCAGCCAAACCATCTGTACGTCCTCAAATATTTGGGGCAAGGGAGAAAACAAGAGGAAAAAGAAACCAGTAGGAGCTAAATTTCACGGAGGCAACGAAGTAGGGAAGAAGATGAATCTGATTAAAAATTGTATACCTCTGAGTCTTTCCCATGCCTGAGAGGATGATTCCTCACTGTTCGTGCTGTTATTGGGAGTGTGAGAAGAGAGAGCTCGAGAGATCCGACTTTAGTTTCTGGTTTTATCGACAAACTGAAACCTTGCCAAACAGGGCCTAGCTATCATCATTCATCACTTATTTGATTTTGTTCCACCACAAAGACGAAGACACAGTTGAGCGTAGTCACACCAATCAATCTATACTCTACGTCCGATATCTAAAATCAGCGCCGAACTCGCAGAAAACAAAGAGGGGCAGAACGGGTCGAACGAACCTTGGTGTCATTGCGGACGAACTGGATGCCGTGGCCCGGGTTGATGGTGGAGGAGCAGAACCAGCACTTCTCCAACCACATCGCGCCGCCTCCTTCGCTGGCACAGCCCTACCGGCCCGAATCGGCAGCGACGGTAACCTGACACGCAAGACATTGGTCAGGAGCTGGGCATGCAAATTTGCTGGCGTAAATCGGTCGCAGTTGCAAGGGGAGGAGAAGAAGAGGACCAGGGACGACGAACCCTAGCGGCAAAAGCGCCGCAAAAGAGGTGCGCGGCGGCTGGGAGGAGAGGAGGAGCCGACAGCCGAGGCGGCACGGTTTGGGGTGCGCCGGCATGTCCGTGTCCAACTTTAGGAGGTGGAGGCGGCACTTGGAGAGTGGCACCACGTTGGGGAGTCGCGCGGCTGCCTCGGCGCCCTTCTGTTTGCTCTGCTTGTGGCGGATGCGAGAGGGCTCTGCCGGCTGTAGCGGGTGGCGGCGGGTGGGGACTTCGACGGCAGCGGTGGTGCCGTGGGTCGTGCGGGACGGAGCGCCTCGTCATCGGAGGGGGGTGCTGCCCGTTGGGGCGATCCGGCGAGGGGACGGCGACGGCGGGAGCAGGGCGCGCGGGGCAGACGGCGGCGAGGAGTGGTGGGGGTTGTGGTTTGTCGCACGCAACCGGCACCTAGGGCCGGACGGCCGAACGGTGGCGATTAAACGAGGGTTACAATCTGACGGCTGGGATTTTTTCGATGACATGGCTCAATCACAGTCCGAGCTGATGTTCCAGGATTCGTATATAGAGAGAGGCGGCGCACAGGGCCAGTGCGCATAGAAAAAGGACACGCGTACAAGCAGCGTAGAGGCAATTCCACGGATGCGAATTATTTGTAGTACAAGGCCGGGGATAGAAAAAATGTCAAATTAGATTTATTCTATTATAATTTTGTAAACTTTTAAATATGTTATTTATGTATCAATGAATAATTTTGTAAATTTTAAAATATATTATCTATATGTCAGATAGTACTTTTAAAAAAAGACACGTAGATCTAAATAATATATTTTAAATTTTATAAAATTATAATGATCAAATTAGTCGAAGAAAAAATGGTTTCCTTTTTCTTATCCTTTTACCACCAACCAATGCGTGCATGCATTGAATTGTCCCGTGCCTTGCATGGCTGATTCTTGGTCCCGTCGATGTTCCAAGCTCGTGTTTACATCACCCGGTGGTCACCACAACTTTGCATGCCCCGATGAGAGACGACTCTCAGTCAGTATTACAGCCGCGTGTGGGGGCGTCTTCGCTTAGGTCAGCCTGCCGGCCAGTACAGTAAGTTGATCGCATCAAAGACGGGGGTGCATGCAGCATGCTGGTGTTATACTTTGACAGAATTACAGGAGTAAGTGTAACTAAGTGCTAAGTAGTCGCTCATTTTTATCTGTTATTCAATTATGGCGTGTTCTTTCTTTTGGTTTATTTTCACTGCTATCACTTAGACTCTTCAACGGTAACAGGTTGTTTTTTCTTTTGCCTTACAGAACAGAGAGAACTAGATTTAGATCCGTAGAAAGAACTGTTGGCTGCAGTTCTAACTGAAGAACTAAACTGCAACATAGACGAAGAGAACGTGGCAGCAGCTCCAAAATGCATATTCATCGGTGGAGCAAAACTCTGGTGGATGAATACCTTGAAAGCTTACTTGAGATCATCCCATCCAGCTTCATTGCTGTTGAGGATCCAGAAATTTCGGAGGAGAACGGCCATATGATAGGTAAGTGCTTGGAGGACCAAAGGATGGAAGTTTTGAAGAAAATTGGTTGCTCTGAAGGGAAACTGAGATTGAGGGGGTTGAAGGAGAGCTTTGGCTGCTGCTATCGTTTGGTGAGCTTTGATTCAACATGTTTGTGAAACTTTTTTGATAGGGATTCATTTCTGGTTTGGGTTTGAGTATGAGGAAAGCAGCAAATGTGATTGCAAGGTTGTGGGTGTGCACGTTCAATTTTGTAGGCACATCTGCCTGGGAGCAACGGTCACAGCTTCCTGGGAGCCGTTGGCAACGGTTGAGAAGATTTGTATTTTATTATTTGTGAACAGTACTATTGTCATAATATAGTTTTAAATTGTCTTTTGACTAGACCATAGACATATGAATGATTTTTACTATTGTCATGCTATAGATATGTTACACAGTGCTGTGGGTAGATAATAGTTATTATTTTATTCCTTATGAACTGCTTTTCCAGCTCCATTGTGATTGCTCTTATATTACAGATCAAGTGTCGTGGTCTTCTCATCAAACGCAAGCGAGAGAAAGGGCGAAAGGAAGAACGAAGAGGTTATAAATCTGAGAAGAATCGGTCTAATACCGTGAGTCTCTGTTAACCAGCTTAAAAGATCGGCACCACCATGCATTAGAACATACTCTATTCGTTCTTAAATTATTGTCGTCGTTGACTTAAAACTTTAATTTTAAATATTTGTTTTATTAAAAAAATATAATAAATTTCATATATTTTATTAAAATTTACTTTAGCATCAAATGTATTTGATACATAGTTTAAAATTTTATACATTTGAACTAATTTTTTAAATAAGATAAATTATTAAATTTGAAATTTAAAATGAACGAGGTGATCATTTTAATAATAACGGAGGGAGTAAGTGTCGCCGTCGACTTATTCCTCCGGATCCAGCCCAGCGCGCTACCGTCTCCCGCGCCTCGGCGTCCTCGTCTCCGCCGTTCGCTCCCCGTCCCACCTTCCCCCTTGCCAATTCGAACGTGCCAGGAGCTTCAGACCCGGGTAGGTAAAGCGATGCCATCTCGTACCATCCGACCATTTGCCAGGTGAAAATGGATCACGACAGCGCGATCGTCAAACGAATAATCATGAACAAGCTATTAGCAGGACATGACTAAAAGGCGGACAGAGTGACGCGGATGATCGATAGGCTTATATAATTATATTAGCTGTTGAAAAGATCACTGAATTACTGTTATCCTAGAGTTTGCATGGTTAATTAGCTCCGGAATGTGGATTGAGCACGCACGCCGGCCGGATCCTTGTCCTGCACACACGCCACAGGATCCGTGTCCGCAATATATCCGATCAGACATATGCTAGATGACCACAGACGCCACACACATGGTGGTGTTCTGAACTTCTGGTCCCTTGCGTGGGCAGAGTTCTTTAGAGCGCGCGCACCCTCTGGTCCGGTGCACGATCTTGCACGATGTCGATTGCGCAAGCACATGTACAGTCGTAGTCGCACACACTTGTTAACACTCGTGCGTGCAATACGAAGGCCACGGTAGAGGCGATGGTTTTGTTTTTTATGTGGAGTATAAAAGCCGATCGATGCATGGCTGCGCGCCCAGGCGTGTCCGTGCAAAACTGCGAGTGGCAGTTCAGGTTCCCCAAATCGCAGGCAGTGGCTTTGTGGCTGATGGGTACGGCCGGGCCGTGGTGGAGCGAGCTAGGGCCCTGAATCTATGAGCTAGCCCCAGGCGGACGTGTCCATGCATGACCACCACCGTACCTAGGCCGGGAAGCGCCGGCCTAACTGGGGTGCCGTGTGCCACGCATGTGTCGGGACACAGGACCCCAGAGTGCAGAAACATCCGGCTCTGGACCATGCCAAAAGGGGCGAGTTGTGGCGACAGTTTCGTAATAAAAAGAAAGGCGCAATCGTAAAACAGGTGTTGTTTTATAGTATAATTTTGAAAATAGTTTATTTTTTAAAATTTTATAAAATCGATTCATTTTTTTAACATGAAAACAATAGCAGATTCACTTCCGTTTAAATCTTTTAACAGTATTAAATAACTTGTAAAAAACACACCTACCCTTTGCAATCTCTTCTAATTTTTTATTAAAATGATTTTGAATGTGAATTTTGAACATAAACTTGATAAAAGTTTGGTAGAATTTTAGTAACATTTTGTCTGTCCAAAAGAGAAATCGGATAAGAGGGCTGAGGGGTAAGATGGTCATTTTATTTTTAGTTTTTTTTTATTTAAAATAATGCTCAATTAACGGTGTGACAAAAGTGAACTTGACGTAGTGTTGAGTTAAAAAAAAGACCGATTTTGTAAAATCTCAAAAAATGAACTATTTTCAAAATTAGATTCTAAAAACAAAACCTATTTTATAATTGTCCCTAAAAGAAAAGGCTCGAACAAACAAGCCTGTGACGGATCTGCTCGTCAATAAGCTGTGACCAACTAAAAAAAATCAGCTTAGGATCTAACACCCGCGGTAAGGAAGAAATCTGAATGATCGAGCTAGTGACCGCTAGTTCCAACAAGGTCGCTAGAACTAATAAGATCTTGTTTGCAATGAAGTAATTTTTTATTTTTTTATATTTTTTTCTGTGAAATTGAATTGATTCTTGTTGAAATTCTATCTTCCACAGGAGCTTTAAGAGCTCGTCTAAGAACTCTGCTAGATTTGTGACTTCGAGCGGGCACAAAAGTACAAAACTTTCAAAATGCTTCTGATCCTGCCTCAGAAAAAGGAAGGATCATGCAGTACTAGTATAAAGCAACTTAAGTACTCATGAAACAAAATCAGCCCGAGATAGTACCGGTCACGCTTAGTTGTCATCTCGATATATGCAACAATTAAAGATTAACATATCGCAAACACTTCCACACCTGAAATGGCATGGAACCTCAATTTTACAACGTACTACACCTTTTCTTTTGGTAACTAACCTGTCAATTCACAAATCATGCATTATTTGAAGCAACTTGCAGTACTACTTGATTATACTACTTTTAGAGGCACCGAATTCAAAACTCCACTGGCTAAATTAGATTATAAGATTATTTCATCAATGCATTGAGGCGTCACTTTGGTTGTAATGGATCACATGACATAAGTACAGCAACAAAGAAATACACATTGAAATTAGAGAAGAAGAAAGAGAGAAGGGAGCTCCAGGTTCATGGAATTGAGGAGCTACCGGGCTACAGAGGCTGGTACCTGCTTCGTTACCGTCCGCTATACGTGGGCTGGGCCAGTGGTGCAGGATGTGAGGGGACCCATCAGGCCCACATGGCGGCCAGGGTGACGTCGGGCAAAAGTGATTGATGGCCATAATGTAGGGATCAAGGCGGGAAGATTCCAACTGTCTGGATGACGTGGCCAAGCCCAAACCCGAATTCCTAACCCCCCATTACCGTCAATTGCATACGAAAACACGAGACGCTCTACCGTGGTCAGTCACAAAGGTGATTAAAAAGCCTAAATAGTGACAACGAGACATGCACTGAAATCCATCCAGATGTTTAGGGATAAATAAGCCATGTATAACCATCATTAGTAAAGCTCAATGATGTCAATTAGTTCGCAGAAACAATATGATATACTCTCCCTTTTCTTGAACCGTAATCATTAACAGTCCAATATTTGCAGTCCTGCTTAGTTAATTTCAAATTGGTCTGATGATATGATTGGAGTTTTCAGATGCATACCCATTGTCGATGCCTCATGTATGTGTCATAATACAGAGTAATTAGGACAGGTGATATTTTATACTTACACTCTAATTACTACCTTGGCACGCATTAACAAACCTCATCATTGGTTATGTTAGCTCCTCAATCATCATTTGATACCGGAATTTCATGCTTTAATTAATTATTCCTAATCCAATGTCCCCATCAATAATTTGTATTCTTCCCTTTTGTTTTTGTTTCTTTTGTCATGAATCATAATGATGTAAACGACTACATACATGAGGCTACACAATTTTGAATTCTCTTGCTCATGCTTGATGCAACCTATTAGTCCTCTGCAATTTTCCTGTTTCCTTTCTAGGAGATGCTTGACCCAATCACTCAGCCTTGTACCACTACAACCAATACCAACCCTTTGTGGCTATGTAATGTTGAAAATGGACTACCCTCCCCTCTTTTCCACTTTTTCTTCGCACAGTGATCCCAAATTCAACAACCTTTTAGGACTTTGGTAAACAGTGTTATATATCCAACTTCAGGTCTCTTTGGATCCAAGATTTTCATAGGAATTGCATAGTAATTTCTCAAGAATAAGTTAATTTCACAAGAAAAATATATGATTCAGGAAATACTCCCTCAATTCAAAGAAAGCCTTCAACAAGTGGATTATTCATATACTATGTACCAAGTGTTGATGGGGATGCTGACAATTATTTGCCAAAAGTGGCATCTACAAGTACATAATAATCCGTGCAATCTTGCTGGCTTCACGTTGCTTAGAAATTAATAATATAGATGCTGCCATATATTTTAGTTTTTTGTTGGAACTTTGTGCGTACAAAAGCTTGTGTGTGGCTGAGCTACACTGAAAAGAAGAGAAACGAAAAGGAAAGGCTGAGAACTTGGAGCATTCTTGTCTGTCTTACCTGTAACAACCAACAACTTTTGCGTTTATCATCCATCCACGTCACCACTTATTACACTAATTAATCTAATGGTGATGAGCCGCCGCTCTTGCTCACCAGCAGGTTGTACACTCCTGGCCCTGTTTGACATAGCTTATTTTTAATTTAATTATTCATAGAAATAAGCAGAAGTTGTTCTAAACAGCAAATTTATTTTACAGCTTATTACTTTAGCAGCTTTTTTAAAATAAACTAAACATCAATTTATTTTTTAGCCGTTTTTCACCACTTAAAAAAATAAACTGTTTTTTTATTAAGTTCAAGCTATATCAAACATGACCTTTGTAACATAGACCAGCTGACGGATAACATAAGGGGTAAAATACTTGGAGAACATGTTGTGACGGTAATGAAGTGCTGAAGTTGCATTCAAAATATACACAAAAACATAGGATCTGTATTTGTATGTAGAAAAAAACACCTGGTGATTGTTCCATAAAGATATATATTTTTAAAATTAGTCACATCAACCTTGCCAAAATTCTCCCAAAAAAAAGGATCCCGCAAGAAACTTTTTGTAGCTTATCACAAATTTATGTTGTTGCAACTGACTGAAATACAAGCATATAAAATTATAGCTATTTATTTAAGATAAAGTTTGATATCTATGTAATATTCATGTCACTATTCATCAATCCATCGAATCTTGATTTTAAAAAAGACAGAAAAAAAAGATTGAACCATGTGGGAGTACTGAAGTTGTTTTCATTCAGTCAAAAAAAATGTTACATGCTTTTAACGATTTATGTAAAAAGATAAACATTTGGATTTATCTCATATGACAGAATTTTCCAATAAGGAAAAAAAGGGAGAAAATGCAGAAGTAACAGGGAGTCTGGACGACAACCCTCAGGCTATCTACCTGCTTGTAACAGAAACACTGGTCAATTCAAACCAGCTGATTCTTTTTGGCGACTTGATCTACATACGGCCATATCTCTCCTATGCATCTTCTTCCCATCCCGTGTCTTGTGATGTAGGAGTATTTATTGTTGTGCCAAATAACATGCATGGTTGACAGGGAGTGAGAGATGGATGAATTAGGCCCACTCCAGGCCGGGAATGGTCAGAGGGAAAAGATGGATTTTTGGCAGGGCTCTTGGTTGGGGCCCAAAGAGAAGTAATAAAAAAAGTTGTAATTTTTTTATGTCATAACGATATCATGTTGCTGGAACTTGGTCACAGAGGTACTTAAATCACCTTGAACAAGAAGGATGGAAAGGAACGTTTAGGGATGTCAATTTAATCATCGTCGAGCAAGACTGTGGACTAATTATCAAAATAAAGCATTAGAATTAAATTAATAAGATCTTGTATGATGGACTGGATTCGGGTCTGTCCTGGAGTGCATATAATGGTTTCATTTAGAAATGAACCAGATATTGACACAAGTCACTTGCTTCACGTTCGGTTGAGTCGTTTGCAGAATTTTTTTAGAAGAATATTTTTTAATAAAAAACTCAAGTTTTAACAACCTTTGAAGGTTGCTGGTGCAAATAATTAATGAAGATTACAACAAAATCAAAGGTCTTTAATGGAAGCATAAATGCTTTCTAGATAAATGTTTTTGTTTTTATTTTTTAAATTAATAATTCTGTATCAATCTATCTAACTCATAGCCCAAGTGGACTAATGAAAGGATGCTTATGTGCACCAGGTCCATGGCAGCAGAAACTAGGGCATTCTAACACTAAGGCTGGCAAACAATTAAAGGAGGGAGAAAAGGCTAATACAAAAGGCAATAGATCGAATGATTACCTGTTGAGCTGGCCCTACTTTATTATCTCTTTATTTGCTGTTGCTGTTCCAATAACCTCCCCCAAACATATTCGTTGGTGATCAACTTGCATTTCTGATAAGATTTAGAATATATCACTCATACAAAATTTGTTAGCGTGCACAGACTAGTAGAACCGATGCCCACAGTTCACTAAAAATAAATCACGGTGCAATATGGACGGTTACTGGCACACAGAACAGTTTATCCTGCAATCCGGAAAGGAAAATAGATAATGTATAATCTGTAAGTGTTTTGACTTGCAGAGTGGCACCTACAGTGTGCAGGCAGTCTTACTCTGGGATGGAGTGTTAAAAGCACCGCACGTGGAGTCTGAGCCACTGACCGCCTCCCTCGCATGCAGTTTAAAGATTTTTCCTTTTCGGCAGAAAATAAAGAAATAAAAAGAAAGTTGGAACAAAAACAGAGAAAAGCTAGAAAACACATTTCAACACAGCATAAAGGAAGAAAAAAACATGGGGGAGACTGGCGGGGGTGCTCTCAAAAGCAGCCAATCCACAAAGGAGGCATCGCTTTACATCCCACCAGAGATACCAGCTCGAGTTAATCCTCAGCATACACGCACTGCGGCAATCTTAGAGAGAGAGAGAGAGAGAGAGAGAGAGAGCTTGCTGATTAAGTGGGAGATTCGTCTGTTAGCATCAGGAGAACACACCACGTTACGTTCTGCCACAGTACTGATGCACACTGCACAGGTTTAGCTCCTAGCAGCGAGTGGCCTTGCTAACTAGGTGAAGCTAATAATTTCCCCGGCCTCTCCCCCCTCTCGCCAGCCTTATCCTCCCGCTCCCTCTGACTGATCACCAGTCTTCTTCCATGTACACTCGTGAATTTACTAGTGGATGGTCTCTGTCGCTCTCCAAGTCTATTCTCTCCCCTCTTCTCCCTCTCTCCCAGCACCAAGAATCCATTTTACTCCGTCCATCTCTCTCCTAGATCAAGCCCTACAAAAGTACACCATCTTCTTCCTCCCTCCCCTGGCCTGCCTCCTAGCAGCTAGGGTCAAGGCATCCATCTGTTCGTGCTCCTCCTCTTTGAACACACAGATGATGAACCATACCGACAGGCCATAAAATAGTGCGTGTGTGATCTCCCACACGGACACACAAGCTCACCCCCGTGCTTCCGTTCCATCCATCAACGCTCTCCTTCTCTCTCATCATATCATATGAGGAAGGATTCTTTCCAACCTGCAATCTTCTTTCTCTGATAGCAGCCAGCTCTTTCTCTCTTGGACTCTCTCTCTACGGCCACCGCTACATCACACCTAACCTTCTCGAGCGAGACCCACAAGAGGAGGAAGAGGCTGGAGACATCAAATCCGTTTCCACTCTCTTCCAAACCACCACTCTCATTTACCCGGCCAGAAAATACACACGCAGAGTTATATACTTATATCTTTGTATTTATACCATGGCTTAATTGACCATGGACGTCGCCGGAGACGGCGGAGGCGGCCGCCGGCCCAACTTCCCCTTGCAGCTCCTTGAGAAGAAGGAGGAGCAGCCGTGTTCCAGTTCGGCTGCTGTGGGTGCCTCGGCTGGCGGCGGCAACGGAAACGGATCGGGAGCGCCATGTGGGCCCGGAGGCGAGGTGCAGGTGCGCAAGACGCCGCCGAAGCGGAGCTCCACCAAGGACCGGCACACCAAGGTGGAAGGCAGGGGGCGCCGCATCCGGATGCCGGCGCTGTGCGCGGCGCGCGTGTTCCAGCTGACGAGGGAGCTGGGGCACAAGACGGATGGCGAGACCATAGAGTGGCTGCTGCAGCAGGCCGAACCGGCGGTGATCGCGGCCACCGGCACCGGTACCATCCCGGCCAACTTCACCTCTCTCAACATCTCACTCCGCTCGTCTGGTTCCTCGTTCTCCGCCCCGGCTCACCTCCGCGCCGCCTTGCCAAGCCCATCCTCCGCCGTCCGGTTCGGACGAGCTGACGCATGGGACCGAGCTGTTGGCCTTGGCTTTCCTTCGGAAGGCCCGGCCTCATCATCGTCATCTCCCTCGCCGTTGTTGCTTAACTTCCACTCAGGCAGTGTCGGCCTTGACGTGCAGCCGTCGCCGTCTGCCGCTGCAGCAGCGGCCGACATCTCGAGGAAGCGGCGATGGGAGCAAGAAATACAGCAACAGCAGCAGCAGCAGCAATATCAGCAGCAGATGGCCGGGTACACGCAAAGCCAAATGCCAGGCACCGTGTGGATGGTGCCGAGCAACAATACGCAGGGTGGGACGCCTTCCAGCGGTGGTGGCAGCGGCGGGAACGGCGGAGGCAGCGGCGAGTCCATTTGGACGTTCCCACAGATGAGCAGCGTCGCCGCGGCGGCAGCCATGTACCGCGGGAACGTGCCCAGCGGCTTACATTTCATGAACTTCCCGGCCGCACCCATGGCTCTCCTACCAGGGCAGCAGCTGGGGCTTGGTCCGGTGGGAGGCGGCGGCGGCGGCGGCGATGGAGGCGGAGGAGAGGGGCACATGGGGATCCTCACCGCCCTCAATGCGTACCGGACACAGACGGCGACGGATTCTGCGGCAGCTCAGCAGGGCGACGGTGGTGGCGGAGGATCTGGCCAGCAGCAGCACGGAGGTGGCCGCGGTGAGCGGCACGAGAGCATGAGCACCAGCGACTCGTAGGACGGACCTCCGAGGATCGCATGCATGCATTGGTCTGGTGTGTCTTTGATCTGTTCTTTGTCTTGGTTTAATTTATTTTTGTTTATTCTGTACTTTCCTTCCTCTCCTCCTCGCCTAGACACAATCTTGCGAGGATCACACTTAGCAGCATTCCATGGCACGCAGTAAGATCATTCATCCTTGTGTCGCTTGCTTGCGAGTGGAAGAGTGAGGTGATCTCGTGGGAAGAAGAGGAGGGAAACGCAGCAGCAGCAGCAGAGAGATTGTTCATTTTCTCGTTCCTTAGTTTTAGGGTTTGATCAAGTGCGAGCAGAAGAGATTTTTTTTTATCAAGCACGAAGTTCATCGTCTCCGTCGTGATTATGGTTCATCTGTTTTTTCATTTCTTTTCATCCACAATTGCTAGTTCAAGCTCCTTATCTAGCTATTAGTTCAACACCGCTGAATAGCTTAATTCTGTTCTGCATGTTTGAGTCAAGTGACTAATGATCTGTTGTTTCTTTAACCAATAACATTCTGCGTCTAATTTCAGCATCTGCTGTTAGGGTTTCTTGACAAGTTCTTAAGATTGCATACTAGAGGTTGGTTGGGTACTTATAAAGTTGCAAACATGCCCCAGATCAATTTGTAATTAGCTTGGATGATGGATGCAGAAATTAGTGCATATGTAGGCGACGAGCGAGGCTGTCCTGTCCAGCTGCGCGGGCGTAGGTTTTTGTCATCTGATGAGCGAACAATCCGCAGAGGTGCCAAGCTAGCAACCAACCGGCGCCGAGGACCACAGCCACAGTCCCACTAAGGAGAGAGAAAGAATGCAGCCGAGAGGGTCGCCAGCGAGACAGACCGTGTCGTGACCAAACAAACAGATACCGGCGGCGGACTCGAGTCCAACAGTGCGGACGAGACGCGACGGCGACGCCCGCCGTGGACTGTTGTGGGTTCAGTATTTTTATTCGAGCCGTCAATGATTTCGCACACGCGGCATTCATGGCTGGCCTTGCCGCTGGATGCCGTCGTCTCCCACGTCCCAGAGGCGCGCACCCAGCCCGGCGTCCTGGATCTCCGGTCCGGCTCAGCTCGTCTCGACAACTCATCCCCTGCTTTGTTGCATGCTCGCGCTGTCAGGAGTAGTCAGGCCGGGCACGACCAGCCGGTCGAGATAGCCAATCTACCCACCCATATAAAGCAGGGAGCTGAGTGAGGCAGTGGCAGCGCGCGCGCGGCGCAGAGGGACGTGCGCGTGTACATGGTCCAGCGCTGCGGCGCCCCCAGCCCAGGGTTGCCGTCTTGGTCGATGCTTCTTCGACGTGGTTTTTAATCGCATGTGCGCCCCTGCCTTTCCGTGTCCATGTGTTTCCTTAGCTCGGTTGGTGGTTGGCACATAGCACGCCGCTAATAAGATCTGTGCCGGCCGGCCTGAAAATTCTGGGACTCCCAATCCCATGGAGGCAATGGAGCGCGCGTAAGCTGGCTAGCTCCCGGCGCGTTTTCCGTGTCTACGTAGTTGTAGCACCTCACGGCGGGCGGCACGCTTGTGTCAGCTCCTTGCTCGATCGACCAGCCGCTGGCAGATGAGCTGTAGCTGCATATGCCCTTGTCGCCGGCCATGATTTGCAGCTAGCCTAGCCGAGAGCAGCGCCCGTCTGATAAGACCCTCGTGTTACTGCCAATTACTCAGTTGGACGGCGTTCCGTGGTCGTGATTAACGCGCTCGCTCGCTGCTCGATCTGCCTCGCGTGTCAGTGATGTGAGGCGCGGTTCGCTGTAGCTCCGCGTGACGCTGTCGCTCGCTCGCTCGATCGCGCTGCACACTTCACTTTCGATTTGAATTAGCCCTCGCGCTAACATAACCCGCGCGAGCGCGCGTTCGCAGTGAGCCAGTGATCAATCTGTGGACACACGTGAGTGGCCGGCCGGGCTGCGCGTCAGCGAGCGAGGCGAGCGATAAGCTATGCGCAGCCAGAGTCGTCCAGACTGCGCTCGGCTGCACAGTGCCCAGCTGTGCCGACCCGAGTCCAGTAGGAAAAGGAGGGCGAGGATGAGGCCAATGGCCGTGCTGGAGGAGCTGTCGGTTGTTCTCTGTGCCCTATTGGAGCCGTCACATGTTCAGCTGATTGGGTGCATTGAGTAGCACCAGCGGCTCCGACCCTAAGCACATGTGCCCTTGTCCTGTTTGGACGTCGCGGAGAGACCTACTCTGATCCGAGTTAAACACAAGCGTACATGCGTCAACACAGACTTACTAGGAAGCAAATCCCCTCCCGTACTGCGCATCACTGCCGGGTCGCTGACATGCGGGCCCGGGGGCCACCCGACGGTGAGCGCAGCGCACGGTAGGCGACCCGCTCGCGACTTGCATCAACCGGCCTGCTAGACTTGTCGATCTTACCACGCCTCTATCTACCTCTATATCCCTGTACGTACATATCAGAGAGAGAGAGAGAGAGAGAGAGAGAGAGAGAGAGAGAGGCACTGCACGCTGGTTCACAAGCAGGGAAACAAATGTTTGTGGTGGACGCAAAGCCATCGCAAGTCATTTCAAAGTTCAAACAACTTCCCGTGTGTCTTGTTGTCTCCGGCCGGCCTGCTTTTTTTCCGCTCTAAAACTAGCTAGTGTACGTCCACTTCAAAAAGTTTGAGGTGAAATAAGCAAATACAGAAAAAAGTTCAGACATAGTTTAATCATGTTTTTTATAAATAAAGCTTAATCATGTTCCACGGCATGCATAAATCTCTTCAAGCGTTCATGATTAACAGAGGCGTGCATGCAAAAACATTTTCGTAGCTAGTGCATGCATCCGCCATCAGCGGCGCCGGCTTACCTCATTATCCCGTCATTTTCTCTGCAATCTAACCACTGTACTCCATCAACGATAACATGCAGGTTTTCAACGACTAGTTCACAGTGGAATACATTTACATATAGTACTCCTAGTTTATTCGACCCCCTGCTGAATTCAAGCGTTGCCTTTTGAATCGAGGAGCTCTCATTTTGACTTCGCTTTTGTCAGGGCTGCGCGCATTTTTCTTTTCAAAAGATGGCAGCTACTAGCTGTGTGCGTGCATGTCGAGGTGACAGCAGAACTACAAGGAATTCATAGGGATCATGATCAATGTAAAGGAGGAGTATACAACAACAAACTCATCGCGTTGCATATGCAAGACCACTGCTCCTCGCCATTCTTCGCATCATTTCTTCACAGGAGGAATCTGCTGCCTGCCATGGCTCCTCTTTGTAATAACTGGAGGAGGACGTCGTCCTCTCTTTACCGCTTTATGGCTGGAACGACGAAGCGGTAGTCTTCGTCCTCAAAACAGCAGCTTTTGCGCGATCAGATTTTTTGAGCTAGCGTGTGCGGTGCAATGCGTATTAGTAGTTGCTTTTTCGCAGCGCGTGCTTAGTAATTCTTTTGCTCTCTGTAGTCCCTTTTGCAGAAAGGTTTTTGTGTCTCAACTTTCATCCTCGCCTGTCGCGCTCGATCTCCTTTCCGCCCCTCGAGATCGACTGCGCCATGATACGAGTTTGATGGACAGATGATCGATCGATGGTTTATTGCTGGGCTAGCTAGCTGCTCAATGCTCGCTCGCTCGTTGCAGAACTCAACCCATCATTTCATCAGTTTACCCCCATCTTATTTCAGATTTCATTTCAGCGAAAGTCATTTTTACGTGAGAGTCTGAATGTGAAATAATGCAGCTGCGTTATTTTTTTATATCAAAAAAAAATAATGGAGCTGTTATACAACATAACAAACAATTAACAGCTAACCAACTGGAATAATATGTGGTGCCAAGCAGGGTGGAATAATCAGGGCCGGAATCTTTAATTATTTGGAGGAGTTAGTGGCTCTTAAGTCTTAACAGCACTGCAGTTCATGTCCATGCTGGATGCTGGCCTCATTCTAACATTCTTCCTACTCAGGTTTGTCTCCATCTAGCTAGCTAGGCCCTAATAAAGCCATTAGAAGGCTCTAATGGTTTTAAATTAGTAGATTTCACTAGTCTATTGCGCTTTGACGTCTAGTGCGGTTGATACTCTACGATTAGAGGATTAGATTATGCGAGGAATATTAGGGGGCGACGTATTAGATAAGATCTGCTTTGCTTACGCTTGCACTCATATCCAGGGAGGAGAATCTTGACCTCTGCCGGACAGAAATATTTATTCAACATTTGTAAATTATTGACGATCATACGAAAGAGATAGAATATTATACATGCTAGTACCTAATTTATTAAGTGGCTAAAAATGTATGTACATGGATCACTAACCCACTACCAATGCCTTTCTTGCTTTCATCAGTTCAGACTTCAGCAGACACCCATGCACGCATGTACTCAAATTGATGAGTGTTTTGATTTCAATCTCAGATGAAAGGAAAGCAAGTGCAATTTGAGTCGTAGCTCTTCAATTGATTATTAAGCACCAGCCAACCGAAACCTGAGCCAACTGGATGAAACAGTTTTCAATTGCCAAGAGAGAGATAAGCCAGCTAAAGCTTCCGGGCCAGGCCTTTTCCACGAAAATGAATCATTGCCTTCCCAGATCATCAGTGTCCTTATTAACCCGCTTTTTTAAAAGAGAGGCAAACAGTGCTAGCTAATCGAGCTGGCTCGACAATAAGTGGACTTAACCTTTTAGCTAACACCGCAGCTTAACCAGCCCTTTATCAATTGTGTAGTGGACTAGTGGGCTCTTTTCATACTCTCTCCGTTTTTTAATTAATGTTGCCGTTGACTTTTTAATTTAAATTTAACCATTCATTTTATTTAAAAATTTTGACAAATTTCATATATTTTGATATAATTTAATTTATCATTAAAGTTATTTGAATCATAATTTAAAATTTTACACATTCGAACAAATCTTTTGAATAAAATGAATGATCAAAGTTGAATTTAAAAGTCAACAACGACATCAATTAAAGAACGGAAGAGTATAACATTTTCCTTGAAAAAACATATACGCTCCATGCAGATCCAAATTAGTCAAATCTGCAGTGTGTGCGCGTTGCAACACCCAACTAACCTATAAACCTTTATTTAGACAGACATATACCGTAGCTATATGATACAGTTAAAATTAATGCAGTTATGCAAGCATAATGTGAACAGTACTACAGCAGCATCGACCACTATGCATTGAACTGAATGAAAGCCCAACAGCTCATTCAAACGGAGCTTTCTGTGAATAGGAGCTCGCCCAAGGTCGGTCACACCCGTATGAGGGCCACCCGGAGCCCAGGGAAGGCGTCCCGGCGATCGACATGCATACACCTGCGTGTGCTTGGCTTGGGTCAGCGGAGGGGGTCGCAGATTAAGATCGGAAAAAAGCTCGCCTCGGCCGTGCTGGGTCGTACGCACGTCGCGCGCGCACTTAGCAAACACGATGATTAGCTAGCGAGGAAAGCGAAAGACGGGTGCATGGTTTATGCCGCCCTGGGGCTGGCGCTCGCGCGCGATCGCTCGATCGAGAGAGGCCTTTCATTATACTGCAGCTAACCTTACCAATCACTTGCAGTTCTCGTCTTAATTCCCGCTCCTCCTAAATCATCGAATGAACCACAGAGCGCAGCGTCAATCGGTCTCCACATGAAGAGTATTATTATGCTTTCAATCAAACTGATTGAAGCACGGATCAATCGATCAAAGGACGGATTTGTGCATCAGCTCAGCTGCCGCCCAGGGTACGGTCGCCCAGGCCATGCGCAAATGGATTATAATCAACACAGCACGTAGTACGCATAAACGTCGCCCCGGGTCACGTCGATGGCGATCACACAAACAACCGCGAGACGTACAGAGTCAACTAGACTAGAGAGACGTCGCGGTCGACCCGCGGCAAGGCAACCAACCGGCCGGGGAACTGCGCGGCAAGCCTGGAGGCATCATGGGCGGGCAACAGTAACAGCGACAGGGCGGGGCGCGCGCGGCACGGAGCCATCAGCAGATTTGACGAACAGTTCCCGGACGGGAGGACCCGTCCTTCTCCCGCCCACCCCCCGGCACGCATGCGCGCATCATTCCGTCTGCGGGGCTACCTGGGGATCGGGACGGCGCCTCGGAGTTTGCCACCGCGCGCTTCGCCTGCCGCCTTGTGTTGTGTCCTGCGTCTCCTGACTCCGCGCGCTTCCGGCTGCGGCGAGGAGGCGACGCGTTACTTGGGCCTCGGCGCGCTCCTGTGCGATGCGAAGCCCCGCTTTTGCGCGGCCCGGTTGCTTTCGCTCGGCGGATCTTGAAGATCCACGGGACGTCATGCTGTCTTTTCGGAAAGAACATTATCAAATATAATATATTAATAAAAAGGATAATGGCTGACAACAAAATCAGAGTGGCGCAGTGGAAGCATGGTGGGCCCATAACCCACAGGTCTCAGGATCGAAACCTGGCTTCCGATCATTTTTTCTTTTTTTTTCCATATGCGCTTTCTTTCAAAAAAAAAAAAACGTTTCAGCTAAAACTGAACAAAAGAAAGGCCTGATGAAATTTCTAACGGCCCATTAACTTCGTCTCGTACTCTCTCTATTTTTTAATTAATATTGTCGTTGATTTTTAAATTTAAATTTGATTATTTGTTTTATTAAAAAATTGATAAATTTTATATATTTTGATATAATTTAATTTATTATTAGAGTTATTTGAATCACAATTTATAATTTTACGCATTCGAACAAATTTTTAATTAAAATAAATAATTAAAATTAATTATAAAAATCAATAACATGAATTGGTCCTCCCCAAAAGATTTCACGTCACTGCCGCGAAGCAAACAGACAAAGTCGGCAGAGTGGTTGAGGCGTTGAGCACGTGATTAGCCAGCGTGTGAAGGGAGATAACGAAAGGGCGGCTTCGCAGGTTCTAGACCCCAAACCCAGACGCTCCCCTCGGCAGTCGCCGTTCGCATTTCTCTCCAGATTTGCGATTCTATCAGCGGCGCGAGGAATGGGCGGTGGCGGATCCGGATCTTTGCTCCAGGTCCTGATCAATAACTTGGATGTTCTTGCTGGGTACGACCTCCTACCTGATCTGATTCCTCCCTCAGATGTCCAGTTCTTCAGCGGATTGTCTTGACGTTTCTGGCGTGAGCTGTGCTGCTGTTTGGGGTGTATGTAGAGCCCTCTTGGTGTTCCGTTTAGTGACATTGAGAACGCGTACTCGAATAATTGCGCGGTTTGGGCCTTGCCGGATGCGATGTTAAACATTCATTTCGGTTTACGAAATTGTGTTTGCGTAGCACCCAGTGAAATACATTCATGTTGGTTAGGGGATTTTTGTTCACCTGACATTACGTACCATTAGTCAACTAATACCATTAGCAGAGGACTGATGTTCCATGCTTTGAGTGAAGCTTCCAAAGTACCTTCAGAGCATAAATGTTGCTAATCGCCATTATTCACCATCTAACCTTCCAGATTAGGGCGTCAGCATTTGATCCTGGATAGAGATTATGGGTTTCGTGAGGGGCAAAAAGGAGAACTCGTTTGTATGTATCCTTCAACAGGATTTTGTCAAGAATGGAAGTCCATAAGATTCAAGGAAAGGGACAGCCATATGATGTGACACTGACATCCAATTAACTATACTGGTGTTCTTTCCCTTTCAGCTGGGGGGTTGCTGGTGGTTAACCTACCCTGTTGTGCAATGATGAGTTTTTAGTATCTACGGAGTATTATGAGTAATGGTTTTACATATTTTGCATATTGTACAGGAACCTATTGTTGCTTGTCAGTGCAGTAATTAGTTAACTCCATGTATTTAACATAACAAGACCTAACCGTGTGATCCAGAGAATATGGAACTGGTAGTGCTGAATGATATAGTGACACAACTGTGATCTTTTTTTTATTTCTTTTTGTTAAGTGACAGATAGGAGTAATTATGTTGTACGTCTCTAATTGGTTCTGCTAGCATTTGAAGAAACTCTAATCCTTGTGTTCTTTCTATTTTCGTGCAGGCCTGTGGTTTCACTTGCTTATCCTCTGTAAGTTGATTCCTTCACTTTTCAAATAAACAATTGGATGTCAACATTCTTCCATTTCGTGATAACTGTTTTGGTTTTTTGTCATTCATCATTTTTCGCAGATATGCCTCTGTTAGAGCAATCGAAACAAAATCTGCTGTAGACGATCAACAATGGCTCACATACTGGGTGTTGTACTCATTTATTACACTATTCGAGCTCACCTTTGCTCCAGTACTTGAATGGTAATATACGCTTCCCTAGATCATGAAAAAAAAGTCTTCAAAATTTTCTTCACTCTTCTAACCTACAATTTGTCTGATCTGATCAAATATGGAACTAAGTATGATGTTAAACCAATATACTTTGGTGTTCATTTGTGAAATGTTTAACAAATGGGCACAATATTCGCCATTATCTATTGGTTTGGCGTATACAATTCTTATGTACCTTAAGAAATGAACAGATATGCTTACTGCTGGAAAATTTGTGCAGGCTTCCTTTCTGGTCTTATGCAAAACTGTTTTTCAATTGCTGGTTGGTATTGCCACAGTTTAATGGTGCTGCACATGTGTATGAGCATTTTGTGAGACCAGTGATTGTGAATCAGGAAGTTGTAAACATATGGTATATTCCAAAGAAAAATGAATCAGATAGGCCTGATGACGTAATTTCAGCTGCACAGAGATTCATAGAACAAAACGGATCAAAAGCATTTGAGAATCTTGTCAAGAAGGTATTTACTCTTCCTGGTTGAGTCTCCCATTGTTTTTCTTGGTTAAAATGGCCAATTGGTAGAAGTTTGTTTGTGCAGTGAGAGCCATAGCAGTGTGTCTCTACGGTTATTTGTCTTACTAGTTAATGCGCACTTTTATTTCTGCTACAAATTACACAGTTAAGTGTTTCCCATCTGGACCCTGCGCATGCAGGAGCTACAGGCACAGGGCTGCCCATTTTAACTGTTTCCCACATTATTAGGGCATTTACCACCTTATGGTAACTCGGTCAGTGCTTTATACTGCAGTTAAGGGCGACTTAACGGTTACAAGCCTGTGGTGCTCTTATAATCTAGGTTTAGTATCATTCTTTTATGCATTATCCAGTAAATGAGTTTGTTGAGCTTAACACAAAACTGAAAAGTCGGCTGATGAAATCACAGGGATATCAGCATTTAGCAGGCGCTTTTTTCTGTTTCCCCACAAATTGCTTTAGTTTTCTCTTTGTTTTTTGTTTTGCAGCTAGAATCGTTTTGTTGTTTACTCCAGGAATTGCTTTCTTTTTCAATCATGCAGTTTAGTTCAAACCCAAGACGCTCAATACTGGAGGAGGTAGAGGTTGAAAGGAGAGCTAGGATTGAACGAGAAGCCGAAGCAAGGGAAATGAATCCCTTCTTCAATCAAGATTATAGATACTAGGCAACCCTTTGTCTCTCCAGGTAGGCATAGCTAGTTTCTTTTTTCCTGTTGTTCTGTTCATTTGGGTCTTTTCAAAAATTTTAGTACTAACCACAATTATTGTGGTTACTATAATCAGGAACTCATTGCAGGAATATTTAGAATCAGTTCGAGGCAAGCAATCTCAAGTTTCGGATTGCACTTGTGTTGAATAAATAATATTTGTAGCTGAAGAGAGCCGTTGTTGTTGTAAATATGTTTCAGTATTGAAATTGCTGTTCACCTAGTGTTCATGTTACTGAAAATTAAGTATTTTTATCACACTTAACTTTAGTTCGTGTTTTTATGGTAGCATGAAGCAAGTTCATAGCATAGGAAATAGCTCGAGCCTGAAATATGAAGGGAGCCTCATAATTGATGATGGAAACACATGGAAAGTCTCGTTGTATTCCTCTGACGCATGAGGTCCTTCGAGGAGTAGCATTCAAAAACACTCATGCGGATCACTTTCCGTGCCAGAAAACTGAGCGCATCAGACACCTTTCTTCTGCACGCAGCTGAATTGGCCCCATTGCTCTGCAGCCTCTGCTGCTACTCTGCCACAGGCACCTATCGGCAACAGC
Organism: Zoysia matrella; assembly: GCA_001602295.1. NCBI lineage: Eukaryota > Viridiplantae > Streptophyta > Magnoliopsida > Poales > Poaceae > Zoysia > Zoysia matrella. The sequence continues at coordinate 65,919 of BCLG01000310.1, forward strand.
AAGTTCTAAACAGAAGCTGTTTCAGTTCCAAATGATGACGTCGCTGCAGATACGTTGCGCCTGAAGCGGCATCCAGTATTGAAATCTTGGCAAACGCGCTACTCTGGGAAACGGTACATCACACACCCAGATTCGGAAAGAAATGTTGTGCTTGCTATTGCTAGCTGCTCAATTGTCAACATCCCAGGAAGTATTGTAGGCATTCTCGATGGGTGTAAATGCAGCTTATGTAAGATACTGCTAATGAGAAAAGCAAGCATCAACACATGGACACCAATGGTAAAATGCATTTCCTCAAATCATATATCACTTTGAATGATTCTTTGATGAGATCTAGGAAAGCTCAATTGACAAAATCAAGATATCGAACAGAACATTAAAAATGACTCGATATCCAGAAATATGTATCCTACAAACCCTATGATACATACTAAAAACCTTGACACAATTTTTCCAAGTTGAAGTCCGCTCTTGAATAACTGTAATCTTTAAGACTTTTAAAGCGGGAAATATTGACAAACAGCAACCAGTTCTATCTGTATGTACCACTAAGCTTCAAATATGTCACCACATCTGCTCAATAGATGCTGGCACTTCATCAAAGTCCAATTTATTACTCTGGCTTTGATGCGAACAGCCTCAAGCCTTCCCCTTCTATACAATGCATACCCCTGTCCATATAGTTGCTTCGGTCAAAGTTGGTCACAGCATTTTTGCCACGTATCTCGATGGCAGCAATATCATAAGCTTCTGCAGCTTCTTCTTCGGTTTCTAGTTTAAAATGAGGAAAACCCATCAGTGACTAAATTCAATTTTTTTCAGATGGATAAATGAAAATTCAGTTGCTACATACTGAATGTTCCCAGGTAAATGTCTCTGGTTCCAGCAACCAATCCTATGCGTGCTTGCCATCTTCCATCTTTCTGCCTTCTATCATAGGAGAAAATTTTGACTTATTCCCAGTAATTTTACAGAAGAGAAAAGGTGTCCTGTTGAAGTTTGAACAATCCAAACAAAACAAAACCAGGACAGCTAACCTTGTCACTCCTCTATAAATAGAAGCCCCTCTTGAAAAACAGCTGCTCCTCCTGCAAAATAAACAAATCATACCAGGGCATCTCTATTGAACGGCAGAAATGGGTACTACTGATGGCATACCTTCTCAAATATGTCACGCATTCCTCCCGAGACAAGTCCCTGATGTCCTGCAATTCCCTTTCATATTGTGAAACCTGAAATGATGCTGATATGTATAAGATATTGCCTAATTGATATATCAACTTTGAAAACAAAGGAAACTGGAAACTACAGAAAAGGGAAGGACTTACCGAAAAGTTCAATCTTGTATCTGGGCCCCAGTATTTAAGAGCTGCAACATCATAAGCCCTGGCAGCTTTTTCCTCAGTATCATAACTTCCTGCGCAGTTGGAAATTTGAGGCAAATTATAAAACTGTAAACACAAGAACGGAAGGGAAGGACAAAGTTTACAGATAGTTACCTAGGTAAACTGAAGCACCACCATGGATGGACACCATGCAAAAAAAACATTAGTAACTGTGACAGATAAATGAACACACTGCTACAAAAAGGAGACCTAACAAAGCTATACGAATAATAATGAAGTGCAACACTAGCTCTTCTTATTAGCTAAATGTATTACTACAAGATAAGTTGGCCAGCTTGAGGATAAAATTATTAGATGCTTGGCTGATTTTGGAAACAAATCAAGCAATGTCCTCGGTAAAATTTAATATATGTAATAGTTACCTGTAATAAGAAAGGTCATCTCCTATGAGGGAACACTAGTTCAAAATTATATGTCTCATAAAAGCACTGTCAATGCATAATATCTTTTTCTTTGTAACATATTAAAGATAAGAATTTAATCGGTCACAGCGAACGCAACACCTGTTAATTTTGTTAAAGGACAACACCTGTTAGAAGTAGAGTTAGAACATAAAAGAGAGGTGGCAACTGGTGTTCAAAGGCTGACCAGGGTGGTCGTGTGCATTTGACCTCTGCAAGGTACTATAAACCGATCCACTTTGCTGGAGCTCAGTGTCAAAATAATTCAAGCCCCGGTGTGCAGTGCCAAGTTCGTTATTTTGACTGAGAAATAAATAAAATGATAACGGGCATGAGGATTCCCTTTGGGATGCTCTGCACTCTAGGCAAATTTGTGCCTCCACTCTAGTTATGATGATCCTAGTTCCATTCTTTCCCTATCACCAACCATATTATCCATGACCGACTGCACATAAACAGAAAATTTATCTAGGACGCATTTCTTTTATGTGTCCATTTTCATATCAGGAAACTAAATTAATTTTTGGTAGTAAAAGGAGTAATTGCTTGGCACAGGGGTCATAATATAGCAAAAGAGTCCAATATCGTCAGTAAAGAGTAAAGATAGTTAAAATAATTAAATAAGCAGATACCTTGTTTTCCTTTTCTTCTACGTCCTTCTACTCTGCAAGAACTGTCCCACAAATGAGCTTCATATTTCCCGCTCCATCTATGCCTGCAGGAATTGATAGTATATTAGAAAGTCTGTCCTCTATCACAAAAGCAGAAAAGGAGTCATTTACTTAATATAGGAAAGTGACAGATGAGTTCATTGTTTTGTTCCTACTTATATCAAGTACAAATCACAAGGATACTCCCCACAATCTCACCTGGTTACACCATGGAAACTTGATGACCGGGAACCAGCAGGCCGCGCTGCAGTAATCCCAGCAGAAGCAGCTACATCAGCATTATCTTGTCTGTACCCTGCGATTGTCACAGGATTAATGGCGTCGCCATCTTCAACTGCAGGCTCATCCTTCTTGACAATGCTGAGGACCTGAACTCTCCCGTCCTCATCACCACAGTCTGCACGCCCTTCATCTCCCACCACAGTAACCAAAGCAGCTTCGTTGTCAGGTTTCTCAGCATGGCCTTCAATTTCACCTTCATAGGCAACTTGCTCAACCTTCGGCAACTTCTTCTGATCAGCACCACTGAATTCCTTTGCCTTCCCAGTGCTCGAATCCTTAGCCTCTGACACCACTGCGCTGTACGCATCACCATCCTTCTGAGTTGTATTACCTGTCTCCGCAGCAACTGCTGGTAGGCTGTTCAGGTTGATAGATTGGGTCCTATCCATCTTACCCTCATCCCCTGATTCTCCCGAGGCCTTCTCCTTCTCCATTTCCTTCCCGGGATTAGGCTTAACCCCTTCCCCCGATTCCTCCATCTAGTACGGGAACCAAAAATCCCTCCCAGAACCCTAACTGTCTATCCACCTTCCTACTCACAAACAACCTGCACGAAAGAGGGGTGAAATAGCGTCACATACAACAATCACATACTAGTAAGTACGACTCAACGAACCATACCAAACAGTACAGTGGAGTGATCCTCCACGAATCGGAAAAACCGAGAAAAGTGGGTGTATACAGTACCTCGAGCCGCCGCCGGCCGCACGAATTGACGGGAAGCCACCGAACAAAGGATTGAACCCTAGCAGCGTGGGTATTTAACTCCAACGCGGCAACAAAACTGGAAATTCCGCGAGGCAATCGGCCATCGACTGTACAGGCAGGTGGTTAATAGAGTCGAATGGCGGATTGGGAAGGAAGCGACGCGCCCAAGAGAGAGAGAGAGAGGCAGCTTTAGTGGGGAGTGATGATGCGAGAAACAACAAAAATTTCTTGGGCGAATCGAGAGGAACAGAAAGAGAGAAAAATCGCAAGGTGAATTTACCTCTTGCTGCGGCGGATTTATCTAATCGACAGCGCGAGCGGGGGCGCTGCAACCGTGGAGCTAGACGCTGCGGTTGAGGACGTATGCGGATATGTAATTAAGGCGTGTTTTATTTGCGGCTCTGTGGGTTTACCGGCGATTAATAAGCGCGGCCTAATTGAGGGCGTTGGCTTTGTGCGCGACGCCCTCGTGATGCGTGCCAGCCTGGGGGCCTTCCTGCCTTCCTTGGCGGCCGGCGAGGGATGGATGCCCGTGCAAACAAACGGTGGCGGTGAACGCCGTGAGGAGGTGGGCGGGTGGGATGCGCTTCATCAGGTCTGGCGCTGTGGCGCTGGGCGGCTGTGCCGTTCCGCGTCACCACTGGCGTGACGGCGGCAGACCGGAACGTTCGAGGGCGGGGAGGTTATCTCGAGGCAGCCGCGTGGGGCGCGGCGGACGGGCCGAGGCCGAGGGGGGTCGCGATCGTGTGGCTGCCGTGACGTTGTGTTTTGTGAGCGAACTCTTGTTCGTCTCGCTCGTAAAGTTGATCAGAAAGCGTGTCGACCCTCGCGTTTCTTAACACAACATTTCTTCGTCGATTTGGTCGGTCATGTGCTGATATAGCGAATCAAGTTCTCACCCGGCTCTTCCGCATCGAAATTTTCATGAACATTCCTTCAGACTTCGGCGTGATGGAACGAATGAAATCGGATCATGTCGAATGGTGATGGATGGATGGGCTGAGATATATGGGAAAATGGTGGTGGGCTGAAAAATCTAATATCCATGGCCGTTAAGCAGACAGCTCTAATGGGCTGTGATGGAGGCCCATAGTTTCTAGATCCAATCATCCAAAAACGCAGCAGGAACTACTTTCATCGGCCGGTTAATGTGGGCTTTCCAATTCTTGAACAACAAACAGATCAATTCTGACCCGATTGTACTCTTTTCCCTCACGGGACTGCTGCTGTGTACGTAGTCCATTTTTATTTTGTCATCGTGCGTCTCTCTGAATTTGAGATCTGATCTCGCGAGTCAAGCTTTGACAGCGACCAAGCACTGAGAACAAACGCACAGTACCTGCAGAGGCCACTTTCTTCCAGTACACATGTCGCTGCTGTCCTGCAGGACTGAGCGGCACCGAAACGGGCCAAGGAAACCAGAAATCAGAAGGGATCGTGGCGCTGCAGGCCTGGCCATCACCGGCGCTGCATCAAAACTTCAGACGTGTGAGCAGGCACCGATACTGTAAGACGCGCAGCAGCAGAGTCTGCGGAGAGGGAAAAGGTGGAGAGACCGAGAGACCCTGTGGCTCCAGTTCACTTCCAGAACGAGCTCTCTGTTTCCTTTTGACCCGGTCAAAGATTTGCCGCCGGTGGATGGCAGTCCTGAGGCGGACACCCGGATCTCCCCGGAGCCGGCGGCGAGGGGGCGGGCAGCAGGGCATGGAACTTTCAGGCCGTTGCCTGCCTTCGGCATAGGAGTATTGTAGTGCTTCCGGTGCAGTGCAGGGTGTGGCGTATACCGCTGCGCAGCAGTGACATTTAACAGGTCGCCCTCCCTCAGTGGAAGAAAATGAACTAAAAATTATAACAATCAAATCAAATTAAGATTAAATTGAAATTTCATTATTTTTAAATTAAAATTTAGTAAAAACTAAAATAATTAGTGAAAAGATCTACTAGCTGAACCTTTTTAACACCCTGCTCACCAGTGAACGTGATTCCCACAACCAAATGCGCCTGTGTCCGCGTGGTAGAAAATGTCATTCGATTTCTCGTCTCGCATCCCTGGCATCAATATCGGATAAGGCGGATCCCTCGATGGGGAAGAGGAAAATTAGGTTCCTCGCCGTGTGACGATAACCCACCGATTCATGCCATCTCAGTTTTTGAGGAGAAAAAAGTAGAGGAATGACGTAGACAACACAATCGATTTTCTAGAACGAGCAATGTTGTCAGTTCATGTAAGATACGACGACTACTACTATGTACTACCCCTTTTACACGTACTACTAGAGTACCAATCCGTACGCAATGTACTGTACAGATTTCGCCGCCAAACTTTTCAGGAGCCTTTCCCACCCATACGACCCCCTAGCTCACCCGCATCATCAGTTTAAGGGCCTCTGCTTTGGGTGGCTTTCGCTTTTGGCACAGTAACTACAGTGTCGTAAGTTTTAAAAGCTTTAAAAAAATAATTTGTTCGATTCAAGTGAAAACAGTTTATATAAACATTATTTTTATTGTATTTATAATATATAAACTATTTAAAACAATTAAAATAAACTCTGCCCAAATACACTCTAACCAGCGCAACTGCTTTTTAACTGACTGACTAACGTCCCGTCCCTTCTTCGCTCCCGCGGTACTCGTCTAACGTCGCACTTCCCAGTCCCGTCCCTACTTGGCTCCTTACCGGTACGGCGGGAGTAGCCTTTTTCCAATCCTGTTGCGGCGCATCATAGGGGCGAATAGGTCATTGCGGCAGCACTAACTGCTCGCTCTGGCCTCTGAATCTGTCACCGCGCGGCCGGACGCCCGGGGCCCGGCGGGAGGTTTCTGGTTGGCCTCAGGGGGCTGCCGGCCGTTAGACGAGTCTCCTCGCCGGCGTGGATGGGGCCGCCAAAAGCGCTCCGTCCTTCTCCCACACTCTACCCGCCCGCCGCGCTGCTTCCACGATGCCGCGCAGCCCAACTGCCCAAGTGCCCAACCGCGCGCGTACGACGCCCCACCACTGGCCTCGGCACATGCCGTGCCGCCGTCCTCGCTTCTCTTCCCCTAGCAACCGCCTGCACATACTTGCCCCGAGCGCGTGTTCCAGCACTCGCCAGCCCAAGCTACCAGCCAGGCGGCGCCGGCGCTTGCCACTGGGGGTTTTCCCCGTAGCGGCACTCTTTTGAGTCAAAGAAGGCGCAATCATTTTCCGTCCCTAAAGCTGCAGGCGGTGGCTGACGCCCTAGATGACTTTAGCAGGACGCCGGCCATGTGTCAGGCATATTGTTTTTCGCTGAGAGTGGATTCGGCACGGACGACATGCAAAATGCGTAACGTTGGCTGGCGAGACACGATCCACCTCCGCGCCATCATCCAGCGCCGAGCTCCGATGGTGGAGGTGACCCTGAGCAACGCCTGAACAGGACTCTGAAGGAGGAAAAATACCAACGCCTGCCCACGTTTACTGGCCGCATGCACTGTTAACGTAACCAATCGATGGCAAGTGGTGGCACAACATCGGAGTAGATTGACGTTGTAGGCTGGTCCAGTCCCCCTGCCGGACAGAGATTTTTACTGTAACGCCGCTCCTAACACTCTCTCATGTGAAAAGATGCTCCTGGCAGTCGTCGTTAACTTTCGAGTGCTCAGATCTTGACTAGTTGCAGCGAGCGTGCTGGTCCTCACATTTCTACTCCGACCGCGAGGTCGTCCCCATGTCCAATAGTTTTATTCGCACGACATATGCCTCAGTTTACTGATCAACCTCTAGTAGCTCTACCTCAGTGTGTTCTTGCAGCGGCAGTTATTGCATGCTAGTACAAGCGTCTACTTAGATCGACTAAACGAAAAGTACACTACCGCGGCACGCCGCTAGCTTTAGCTGCGCCTATGCCAAACTTAACAGCTTACTCTGTTTTTAAATTAATGTTGTCATTGATTTTTAACTTTAATTTTCATCGTTCATTTTATTAAAAAAAATAGTTCAAATATAAAAATTTTAATTTGTAACTCAAATAGCTTTAATGATAAATTAAATTATAACAAAATATATAATATTTATTTTTTTAATAAAATAAATGATCAAAGTTAAAATTAAAAAATCAACAATGACAACAATTAAAAAATAGAGACACTACCTTGCAAACAACATAACGAACTTCAGATCGATCATTCGTTGCTGCGGCGGCCGTTCGTTGACCGATGGGATATCTGCTGTACCGTTGGTGGCATGTTTCATGAGTTAGCCACGGTGCCGGCGGGTCGGTGCATCACCGATCTCGGCAAGTAAACGGGCCTTGCAACAACGTGATCGTTGGGCACATGCGCACATAAATAACACTTGCAGGAGAAGGGACTGTTCATGTGTACACGGAAGCGCGACTAGATCAGAGTCGCGCGCGTTCCGGGATGTGCAAAGCGCACGTTAATTTGCTCCGCTCGATATGGCTAGTAGCTCAAGCTTGCCGCTAGTTCGGCTTGCAGCCAAACTTCTTCAAATACAGTTTCTTCAGTACGTGGCGACTAAATCGTCTAGAAGCAAATGGCTAGCAGTACATTGCTAACAGAGCAGAGAGTACGTAAGGCGGTTGCTGACAGGAAAGGAGGATTTCATGGTCGCCGTCTGCCTTTTTCTGGCACTGGAGCGTGACTTCTCGTTCCGGGCTCGGTCGTCGTCGTCGATCGACCGCGGCATGTGGGGGGCGCGTGCCGTGGCGAGAAAACTTGGTTCAGAACGACGGCACCCACACAGCGTTAACAGCCGAGCAAAAACGAGACGGTTGACGCGAGCCTTTTCCTGATCCACTCATCTATTTCTTTCAGCCGAATTGGTGGACAGCCAGGCGGCAAGCAAGGCCAAGTGGGAGGTGAGGCGGACACACGTACACGCAGCTAACTAGCTGCCGTACGTCACGGCACTGATCTGTGCGTACTCTGCCAATGCCGCCGGTACGTACTCCGTACGTCTATGCAGTGCCGTGACACCAAATCGTATGCACGATGTAGCCGTAGGGGCTAGCGAGCTACGAGTAGCATCACAACAGTGGAAAGCGCGAGTGTGACATGCAACGTACGGCGGCGTGGCGCTTCTTTTTATCTGCAATTAAACAAGCCATTTCACGAGCCTCCGGCGTACGGACAGAGAACCGAGAGGATCGAGCGCGACGAGGAGGCAGCAGCCATGAACACACAGGAAGGCATCATTTGGGTACAACACGTTCTATAATGAAGTACTAGAATAGTACACTTTCGCTCGTGGTACCTAACCAAGTGATTAAAGTTGTTAAAAACAGGAACAGTACACCGTGACGATGATTAATTTTTCCTCTAGGTGGTAGTGGTCGGTCGGTTGTCTGTAGAGGACACAAATCAATCCGAGCCACGCACCGACTAAATTTACAGAGACAGATCGGAGCAGAAACAAAATGGGGAAAACATCAGAAGAAGAGACTAGAGGAGCTGAGGAGGGGACAGCCACATGAAGCGGTAGAGGAGACGAGATTGAACGAGTGGCTAAAGTGAGAGAAAGGATAACTTTGCTTAGGCCCTAGCGCTAATAACGACCTACACAGCAAATAATGATGCTTAGCAGAGATCACACGCGTGCGCACAGCTAGTACATTTCATAATGGAGCTAGCCGCGCCGGATGATCACGGATCTAGGGAGAGGTGAAAAGGTGGAAAAAAAAAACGATACACAATATATCTGGATAGATCTCGATGCATATACCCTAGCTGATTGAGCTCCCGTACGTTGTTGGCCGGGGAATGCATGGCCCGTCGTCGACGACGACGGTGACCGCGCGCTTGCCGGCGCTCGCGGCGCAGGTCCTCAGGAGCGGAGGATGCTGCGGATGATCTCCGCGCCGGGGCTGTTGTGGTCCATGGTGGACATGAGGTCGGACAGCCGGTCGCTGAGGTCGTCCACCTCCCGGTGGAGGCTCTTGATGTAGCTGCAGGTCTCCTTCAGCAGCTTCGTCGTTGACGCCTGCATTATTCATTCACGCACCCCGCGCGTTACGCCGGAGTTAGCTAGCTCTATTGTAATTTGTACGAATAAACAATCACGCGCTTATTACTGCGTGGAGATAATACTGCGAAATGCGTGATGGTCACGGCGAGCAGTTTATGCGTACCTGGCCGGAGCCGCGTCGGCGGGAGCTGGCGGGGAGCAGGGCTTGGAGCTTGGAGATGAGCTCGTTGATCTCCTCGTCGGAGATGTTGCCACGCGACGACCTCCGGCTGGACATCCTCTCTCGTCGAGCTTCGCTTCGCCGCGGGCGGCCGGCCCTGGACTTGTCGCGGGATGCTAATACGTATTACTATTACTCAAGCTTGGCGCTGCTTCAAGCTGATGAGAAGCGTCTGTGTTCACGCACCACTGGCAGCTGGCTAGTGAGGAGAGACGAGAAGCTCGGCTCGGTTAACCGCTCGAGGTCTCCAGCTCGGCGATGGATGGAGGAGTGTGCTGTGAGGGAGACGGAAAGGGAGAGGGTGCCTTTATAACGATCCGGGGACCGGATCGAGATTAGGGAAGCAATCGGAAAATGTACGTAGTCGATCGATTGCCATGAGACTAGAGTTGAGAGGAAAAGGGACGAGGACTAGATCGAGGGCCCGCGTGTCTATCTCTGTCTCATCACCGGGAAGGAGGGTCCATCGGTAGGCAGGATGCGGGCCCTGCCCAGTACAATACGCTAGCTATGACCATTCCCCACTTGCCACGTTGTCAGGGTTTGCCCTGCAGCGCAAGACGAACGCCTTCTCCCTCGCTCGCCAAAAGTGCGTTGAGTCCTTGCTTAGGCTTACTTAAGCAAACTCCGTAGCTGTAAGTCATTCGTTCAATTATGTTATTATGTTGTCTGACCTTAATATATTTTCAATTATTTTATTTTTCTTCGACGAAAAAACAGCGATCCTAATCATCGCGAGTCTTAATTAAACGCGATAGAATCTCCTCTTGCCCCCGGTTCTCTGAATCTATAAGCATTCATGCACAACCCTCCATCTCCCTGTCTGATGTTTGCAGACTGCAGGGTCGCCACACGCCAGTACTCCGGTACAAAGGGTCGAAAATAACGTATAAACACAACCAACACGGGGGGAGATAAAATCTTACGATACGTACGGTAATCAAGTATCCTAATGCAGCACGGACGCCAAAGTTTGTCGACGCTCGCGGCACCACGATCTACGCGCCAATCAGTGTCCCCAGCCCGCGCTTGGCCGCGTCTACCGAACGCACGCCAATCTCGGGGGGCCGACGTGGAACCCCTGCGCCGCTGCCATGTCGGACGCGCGACGTGCAGGCCCCCGACCGGACCGCGTGCTCCAACCCCCCAAACCTTCGCGTGGCGACCGGCCCGCGCGCCGTGGGCGTTCGTCGAGGAGAAGCGGGCGGTTGCGGCCGCGCACACCGTGCATGTGAGTGATCGATCCGCGGGCGCCATGGCGAGGGACAGCCCCCGCGACATGTATGTGATCCTCTCCGGCACCGAAGAAATGGCCGTCACGTCACGGGGTCGCCGCTCTCGATCCGTCGGGTTACACCTGGGCCCCGGCGCGGCCGTTTCGTGCTCCGGCTCCGTCCCTCTCACGGGTGCGAACATCGTGGTGCCGGTGACTGCTCCGTAGGAGGCGCGCGTGAGAACGAGACACGGCGGCGATCGGCACGCGCGCGGGCCGGTCGCTTGGGGACCGCCGGGCCGGGGCGCGCGCTCACCCTCACGCCTCACGCAGGGACGCCAGCTGTCACTTGTGGCGGGCGGGAGGCCCATGTGAGGGGCGTGCCGGCGGTGGGGGTGGGCTCGGCGGGTGACAGCGACAGAGTTCAGGCGCCCGGCCACTTGTCGACGGCACGCAGCCTTGGCGTGCGATTGCGTTACACGGCACGTACGCCTGTCGCGCGCCGGCTGGGTCGTATGCATAGGCAAGGGCAGGCGTCCGGCGCGTGCCACAGGGACTCCTATTCTTAACGAAGGCACGGCCGGACCGGGTCGTCGCGCAGCTCCCCACCCTGCTGCCGTAGTTGGCTTCCACAGCTAACGCGTGCGCGCCCATGCGGCCGGTACCGCAGCTTTCTGGCGCCTATCCTTCTGCTGCGGCCGAAACCGGCCAGGTTTCCGTAGGGGCGCGTCGTTATTTCGGTCTTGGTGTAAGCTAAGACTGGCAAGCTTGCCGGTCCGGGGCCTAAGCTAGAGGCTAAAGATCGATGGGTAACGGCAAAGTTGGGAAACAGTTGCGTGTGCCCCTCTGCAAAGTCATGTTCGATCCCACTGTCCTCTCCTCCCGTCTCCGCCTCTGGAAAAGGCAGCGGAAGCAAGCCCACCTCCAGAGCTACTTGAAGCTAGGGTTCGATTTTTAGGCCTGTGAAGCAGGTGCGGCACCAGTTATATGCCGTACCGATCGATCGACGCGCAGGGTTGACGTAAATTTGTGAGAGATCGTAGTACGAGTTCGTGCTACTAGTATCTGCAGTGCACTCTCCCTACATTTGTGGACCTGTCCGTGCCCGGGGGTAAAGCTGCCGGTGTGCGTGCCCGTGGTCCTGGCACCCCGTCCTTTAACGTTCGAGGAAGCGGGGCGCGGCGGTGGGAGAGGAATCGGTGGACGGCGCCCAAGCTGCCCGTCGCCGTCGCGGTGTTTATCGCATGGGGGCGGGGCGGACCCGGTTGCATCGACCGCCCCCCGGCTCCGACGGCAGCCGTGGGATCCCACGCGTGCCTGTGCCCAACTGACTAGAGCAAATTACTCTTTTATTTGTCTATGAAAGTTTTTACTTTTCTTATACACTCGAAATTTATAACTTTATCCTTTTTATACTTTTTTTTTATATTTTTTGAGTTTGTGAACAATTTTACCTTCAACAACCTATCCTTTATTTACCTCAAATTGAATAAATAAATATTTATATTTTTCTTTTCAGATTAATAATTAATAAAAAGTCAAGATAATATAAATAATATAAGAACATAAGTACGCAACAATATTAGTTTTACATATTATAGAAATAACTTAACACATTCATAATATCATTTGAAATAATATAATAATATGTAAAATTAGTGTTGTTGCATATTTATGTTCTTATATTGTTATATTATTCATATTATCTTGACTTTTGATTAATTATTAATCTAAAAAAAACATAAATAACATTTTTGCTTATTTATTCAATTTGAAGGTAAATAAAAGATAGTTTGTTGAGAGTAAAATTGTTCACAAACTCAAAAAAAATATAAAAAAAAGATAAAAAAGATAAATCTTTAGAATTCGGTATATATGTGAAGTAGAAACTTTTAAAGACATATAAAATAGCTTCTTAAAACAGGAGAAATAAGTAATTTGCCCAACTGAACTACTACTACATCGTCGTCCGTGCTTGGCTGAAGTACAGATGAAATGAGGCCATCACTACCCGGTGCGGCACCAGTGGCGTGAGTGGAAGCGTATCTCACTGAAGCTGAGGCAAGGCGGTGGCAGCTCGAACAGTACCACGGATCTGAGATATCGTATCGAATTGGGTGCTCGGTCGGGGTAAACAAGCGTGTGAATCCGACCGGATGAACACACGGGTGCCCCACAGCTCTCAGGCTTTGGGTCTTGCTTCCCGCGAGCTTGATGCAATGAACCTCTCGATTTTAAAATCTCGTCGTGTCGTGTGATTAGCCGACCGTGCATTTTTCATCCTGCAGTGGTTTAATTGTGTGTCCACTTAGTTGCCGTTTGAATAAAGGGGATAACAGAATCCCACTATTCTAAGGTATTGAGGATTTTTAATTTTACACTGTAGCTATCATAGATTTTTGTTACTATCTTTTATAAATCTAACTGTTTAAAAATTTGTGATATTATTTTAATTCAATCTCTACTTTATCCTGGTTCTTCAAACGGGCCCTTGGTAATTGCTTGCCGCAACTATCGCAGTTGGACCGGCAGGCGTCGGACCACCCTCCCTTTGTTCCCTGCAGATATTATGGTCCGAACCCTACGTACAGTACAATTTGGTTTGGTCGCGGCCTCCCGGCGTAGGGAAACTGCTTGCATCAACTTCTGTGCAGTGGACCGTACTCCACGTCTCCCTCTCATGAAAATTTGGCCCACTACTTCTCGCTCCTGGACCAGCCAATGCGCACTGGGCCCGAGATCCGTGGAGATCTAGCCTGCATGATACTAGTATGACGTCGATGAAGCCTCTGCTGAGCCGTGAGACATCTCACCTTCTAGATGAACAGCTACGGGCATCGATCATTGCGCTGAGCTTAGATCGAGCAGGACTGCAGGAGGTCCACCTCACTCGCAGTTCTACTACTTGCTGGCACATCGTCGACATCGATCGATCGCGAACTAGCTGGCCGGGCGGGGCAGGACGACGACGTGACGTCGATCGTCAACTCTTCCAGCTAATCACGAGCAGCGCCGCATGATTGAGCAGCCATCGCATCAGCAGCTAGACCATCCTATACGTGCTCCCTCCATCTAGGCCTCTACTAGCTCCTAGCACCGCGGCGCTCTCTTCCTCGCTCGTCAGTTGTCACATGCATGCGCCGCCGCCGCGCTCACACGAGTCCATGACACAGCACACGCGCATTCCATCAGGCGGCGTCTCGTACGCGCGCAGGCGGTGGTGGCCGGCCCCGCGCGCGGCATGGTGAGACGCGGACTTTTCCCCAAGCCCCGTAGCTCCGGTGACTCGGGCTTCCCACTTGATCATCGCGCGTCCGGCTCCGATCTTGATCTGAGTATAATTGTAGGACCCAGAGAAAAACAGGGAAGCCCTTGGAGCTCCGGGCCCCCGGATTTCGCTTTAACTCCGGCATGGTGGCCTGCCTGCCCCTCCGCGCCGTGGCAGGTGTGGTGGTCGCGCCGCTGGCCTGAACGATGGGTCGCCCTGGCTCTTACCAGCGATCGATACGTCGCTCTCCATCTTTTCCATCGAGGGCGCGCCGTTATTCATCTGTCTCGAGGCCCAGTTTAGGTGAGTGACAGCATGCATGATCCGGCGGTGGTTCGGCGCCGGGAGGCACGCATGATTAAAGGCGGCTCTCGGCGGCAAAGTTTTGTTGCAGCAAAAAGTTGTCGCGCTTTCCCCCGCGTTCACGTTCCGGTTGGGTCCGAGGGTATCTGATGGTACCCGGCGACGTGGGAGAGGCACGAGCGCGGGTTGGTTCAAGGGCGCGGCTGTGTTTGGGAATGGCGAGCAAGCTGAAACCGATGCGCATTTGCCATTGCCAGAATATGAAACAGGGTGACATGGGTCTTTTGGACCAACTGCTACACGTTGAACAAACAAGGCAGGAAGAGGCTACATTGTTCAGTGCTATTCCACAAAAGCTGTCTTCGCCGACACTGAGTCGGACAAAGAAGAGGGAAATGAACGGTTCCCTGAAAGAGGCAGGCTGTCAAAACAAACTGATTCAATCAACCTTTGGTACTAGTTTGGTTCGTGCAGAGCTTCAGTTATGATCGATAGAACACACGAGTCAGCTTTAGAATTAAAGCAGCAACCTTTTTCATTTTTGAAAAAAAAAGCTGCTATCTTGTTCAGGTATATGAAGTTCCATTCGGGGATGTCTCAGCGAGGTGATAAACAGACCTCTTTTGGTTTAAGAGAGTGAAAACAAGAGTATCTACAATCTCATATCAAATCTTCTTATATATATTTTGTAGTGTACTTCCAATCAACAAGCTAACAATTGAGTTTAGATGACAGACATTTTTGCCTAAAAAGATGTAACTATGCAACAACTGTTTAAAACAGGACAGTGTTTACATCTTGATATTTCTTTCTTTTCAACTCAACCTGATGTTAGACGTGACTTACGTTCATGACTCGTACACCCGACTTTTAATTATCCTCTCAGCATCAGCAGCTGTTAGGTGCCTAATACCATATTCCTTCAGCCAATTCGTATCAGTATACATCCCATCTTTCTGCTGCTTCTCATCAACCTTTAGCAACCTCAATCCCTCAGACAGTCTTGGGAAGAAGCCTTCAGGCCTCAGACACCACGCTGAAAATACAGCAAACAAAATGCTCAAATCACCCTGAAATCTTTCCACACCACCATTGCTGATCTTTGTACCGCTTGTGAAGATTCCAGCAAAAAGCAGCTGGTCTAAACCACTTGCAACAGTTCTCCATACCGTAACAAAATCTAGGGCGTTAAGGCCACCTTCCAGTTTAGATATTCGACCTTGCACGTAGTCTACAGCTTCTATGAATGTCCTGGATGCAGCAGGTCCATCGGCTTTCTCAAGCCATTGCCGTTTATTTTTTAGATAATCCCGAGAACGTGCATCAAATGCTCTTAAAATGACAGTGGAAATCTTGTCAACCCAATCCACTCTGAACTCTTTCAAATGATTTATCTGTTGCTGAAAGATACACTCTCCCCCACCACCCACTACAGGTAAATTTTCCATCTCAAGAAAGAAAACATCCTCACACCATTCTGTCAATGTGGATTCAAAGTGTCGAGCTGCATTGATGGATTGTGAAACCTTAAGCAGAGCATTATCATCTGCAAGAGCAGTTAGCCCCTCTGCTTCTTGGCACCTCCGAAGCATGTAACCAAGGAATTCCAAAATTATGGGTGAAGCAGACATCCTAATAAATTCTGCCCTAAGTGTAGTGTTCGGGATAGGACGGGCACGATCAATTAGCAAAGACAAGCCTTGTTGAACAGCAAATAAAATTGCCGGGGACTTGTAGTCGTCTAATTCATACTCAAGCATTGTTCCTTGAATCGTTGTACTCCAATTTTTCTCTAATTCCATTGCTGGTTTCAACTTATCAAGAGTATCTTGTTTCTCAATTTCTGCCCATATTTCAAGCCAGTCTGGCCGGTCACAGAAGACAGAGAGAACTGAGATCCTCTGCCAATTGTCATCATCCTTTACAGTAAGTAGCAACCCAGTACTTGAGATTAAATCTTGAGTTCGCTTGTCAAAAGATACCATGAGATCAACAAGGCTAAGCCATGAAATCCTTGCCTGCGACGATGTACTAGTTTCCTGAAGTTCAATTTGCTTAGGAAATATCTCTTTTGCCAAGTATGTAGATAGTGCAATGACTATTCCTGAAATCCACTCCTCCCTGCAACTATAACCAACAAGATTTGCCTTATCTACAAGGGGCTGTAGAATCTCATCCATGGAATCAGCAAAATCTCTAATTATCTTATATGCGAGAGCAAAAACAAATTCAAGATTCTCAGCCCATTTGGAGAAATGAAGTTGTGCAGCCATAGATATTGGATTTACTAGCTCTTCAATTACCCATAATGGTTGACGCGGTTGGTTGCCCACATTATGCCCTTTCAGCTGTCGAGCTTTTCTGCGTTTCTGCAATTCCTGCAAATTGCAGAGCGAAAGAAAGCTCTCAGAATACTTGGTCTTCAGGTCACCCATCATTGAAAACAATGGGTTAACAATCTCTGTCTGCTTCTCAGAATCAGCACTTGAAAATTTTGCACCAGTAAGAGGAGGAGGCCAGCCAAGGGATGAGAGGAGAGCTCGATGATCAACAATAGCCTGCGGTCTTAGTATAGCTAAAGATCTATCCACTCTGTGATCCACAGCAGATAGAAGGCGAGCCCATTGTGGCCTTGTTGTGGTAACAGAATCTAAAAGATCTTCTATGCTTTTAAGATACCCAATAGCAATATTATGTGTTTTCTGGATAAAATAAGCAATGCCAAAATTAGCAGATCTCAACTTTCTGTCCCAAGAACGCCATTATGACAAGATCCATACCTCTGAAGTTTCTACATGAGATTTAAGTTTTCTGGTGACAGAAGAAGAAACAGCATCTTCGACATCGCCCACCAATCTGTCAAGCTTTAGAGCCATTTCTGTATAGGATAAGCTACCGTTAAGAACACACCAATTGCAGTTAAAAATAAATAAGCAGTTAAGTGCTAATCTATCAAACTTTCGGATCTTTTTTTTGTGAAGTAACTTTAGGATCCACTTCTGTATAGGATAACCTACTGTTAAGAACACATCAATTGCAAAGTTAAGAATAAATAAGTATCACAGAAATTTAGCAGAAAAAGAATGGTAAGCCTGGATAAGGGCATTAAATGTTAATAACAGTAACAAGCAGTATGAAGTAAAAAAAGAGAGATTTATGCAAAGTCTAAAATCATGTTAGGCAATATTTTAGCCATGTTAAAACCCATACAAAGAGAAAATGCATGAAGGAATATACAAGTTTACTTAAGTCAGGCTAGATGTGTGGCCTAACTTTAATAAATCAAAATAATGCCCCTTATAGCTGCAAGGGTTAAGAATATTTGTTGGTACCCTCCATATTATCAGCCTTAAGCCAACTTAACATTCTTAAGACCATCTAGTTACTATGTGGCCCTTTGACTTTCAAATGACGTGGCAAGGTTCTCATCAATGTCATGTCTTCGTCCAAATTGCTATTGAAGTGTTCACTTTTCAATTCGAAAATCAGCATACAATTTTTAATCACCACTAATATTCATATAGCAAAACCTCCCACCTCCAAGAAATAAGAAAGACTGCATGCAGGGCAGGGAAATCGTGTATGGACATGATAATCTAGAAGAAAAGAATGGATTTCTGGTTTTAACACTCTTATCAGTAAATAAAATCATCAACAACTGAGTTGTAGACAGAAGATAAGTATGGAACGCTAGCTCATTGTGACTTGTGAATTAGAAAATTTGTTGCTCTAAGGACAGCTCCATGTATGTACCCCATCACTTCAAGTTCATTATGATAGCAATAGCAATACATATATCCATATGATCAACATTGCTCCCCTTTGGAGCAGCCAGATCCATTGCCAATAATTGAGTTAGGACCAGAACAGATATCATCATTCTCCCAGCTGAAATGGGCTCGATCCATACCAACTGGAGCTAATAATTAACCAAACCGAACAGCAGGATATATCACCAACACCCCACATGCTCCCACAATGAATGACTAATACACCAGAACCAGAGTGCCCCGACTAAAAATAAATCCAACTCTGCCCTGACATATAATATCAATACCATTAACAAAACATCCTCAGCTTCCACATCATACTTGAGCTATGTTTCCTCCATGCCTAACTGTGTTCCAACCCATAATTAAGTTCCAAGTGAAGAAACTTCTGGATTCAACTCACACCACACTTGTATTATAAGCTCATAGCGTTGTTGTACTCTAATGCCTATAGAAACATAAGCATAGTAGGAAAAATAAGCAGTTGTACGGTTTCTATGATCTAAATTCCGAAGCAAAGGGCGAACATACTGTGCAGGCATTTCAATACTAACCAGAATACTCTTTGATCATTTCCACTCTCGCCACCTCGGAGGCCAGTGCAGGGAGTTGCTCGAGCAACACCTGCTCTGTTCCCACACCCACCATTTGTTCGACACCTAAAATAATGCAGAGTATCGCAAATTTACATAAGAAACCTACTGAATAAGCTCTCAATCGGAGAACATTGCGAAAAGTTTGCTCCAGATACCTGTCTCCGAGGTGGACGCTTTGAGGGCACCGATCCCATCGCGGACGCCATGGAGAGTCGATCCAGCAGCCTCAAGGCAAGACGAGTACGCCGAGGCAGCTGCCTCAAGGCGTACGGATAGGTCAGAAACCGAGGCCTCGAGCTCCGCGCAGCGCCCGCGGATCTCGGCCTCGATGCCGGCGGCCGCGGCGAGGTCGGCTGCCGAGCGGAAGCGGGCGTCGAGGAAGCTCCGGACTCTGGTATTGATCTCCGGGAGGATCGGGAGCAGAGGCGGTGGAGCTGGTGCTTCCATGGCGGGACGGATCCCCACCAGCTTTAGGTTGGATCGTGGAGGAGTGGAGATGGCAAAGAAGCGAAGGGAAGAAGACGACTAGCGAAGCAGGTACAGTTTTACTAATCGCGGCCGTTCATTTGAGCGGGTAACGGTAGATGCGCTGGTGATGCGAGCTTTGACAAGTTGTGTCGTTTGGTGTCATTGACGATTTTTTTTTTTGAGAATTGGTGTTATTGACGGCTGACGAAGGGCAGTCTCTGAACTAGAGATGGTAATGGTTACATACTCGTTGGATTTTGTTTTTCTATATTTATACTTATTTAATTATTAGATAAAATTTTTTTCTTCGTACTCATATCCACATAGATTTCACGGGTCTCACGTACCTATTAAAAATACGATTACAATTGTAATTATTTATTATATATATTTAATATAAATATTCAATTTATTAAGACATAATAAAATAAACTAATACAAATTTGAAATAAATGTGACACATTAAGTAAAAAGTTTAAAAATAATCTATGAGATATAATATTTTATGTACTTATATCTAATAAAAATATGTATTTTTTTAATAGATTAGGTATATATCGGATGATGGATAGAACCTCTGTATCTACATCCATTAAATTCACGGTATAAAAACTTCCCCATATCCGTATACAGTAAAAATTCGTTGGGTTTCGAATCTCCAAGCCCGTTGCCATCTCACTCTGAATGGGCCTTCAATCAAGCGTAATTTCATTTTCTGCCCTATTGAGTACGAGAGGCCCCGACGCTTTAATGGCTGTAATTCACCTTGTTTAGCATTTGAAAGGCCCACATGTTTTTCGAACGGCATTCAATGGGCTGTGTGTAAAGAGACGTTGTTTGCATCTGAGGTCCACGAAGTGGCCTCCAATTCGCAGAAACCTTACTGACGTGCACGCTCATGTGACATACTCCTCGATGCTCCCATCGCTTTTTAACATTTCTAAATTTAACTTTAATTATTTATCTTATTAATTTTTTTTATTAATTTTATATATTTTGATATAATTTGATTTATTATTAGAGTTATTTGAATCACAGCTTAAAATTTTATATATTCGAACAAATTTTTTGAATAAAACAAATAGTTAAAGTTAATTATAAAAGTCAACGACAACATCAATTTAAACATTAGAGAAAGTATCACTATATCAGCTTTCCATGTGAGACTAACACGTGCATGAGCATGTGGCATATGTAAGTTTTTTAAGTTCGCGTCTTATGCTAAACGCTTGATCTACGAAGTGTAACTTGTCAATTTTTTGCTACAAATCAAACGCAAAAATGCATGTAGGTAGACTGAAGGATTGAAAAACTACTGAACTACGCAAGTAAAATGTGGAGTACTAGGTTGCAATTTTACAATACAATGTCGAAAATGAAACAATCACTTGTGTTGAACTTACGAAGTTCTAGTATACGAATATCCCGGACCGACTAATGTACTCTGTGGTAGGAGTACTTGTAGGAGACGAGTGGAGTACAAGCCTGGGATCACCAAGGTCAGCAGGAGCTGCAGCATGGGCAAAAAGGATCAGACGCTGAAACCCATCGTTGGCCTCAATTTGCGGTTGCGGCAGGAAGAGCAATCAGAATAGAGGCTGCTGTGCGCTGGCTCTTCTGTGCCTGCCCATCCGTTGCCAGCTGCCAGCCAACAGCAGGCGTTGGTCCCGTGCGCTGCCGCGTCCGTCGTACGCGCCATGCAGAATCAGCCAGATGCGGGAGCAGGGACCTGGTCCCGAAGGACCCGAACCAGATCACCCGAGAGCAACGGGGCCGTGGAGCGCTGCGCAGGAGTCGAGTCCACTCCAATCATCCGTGACTCATGTCATCGACCTCACTGTCTGGCATCCATTTTCGCGAAGCAACGTGGACACAGACCGAAATTGCAGTGACAGGCCTATCGCGAACGGGACGATGATTGGGGGCTCCGATCGTGGAAAGCGTCATGAAAGCAAAAGCTCAGGAGTTGTTGTCCGTTGATCATCCAGAGGTCCAGATGCAGCAACCACAGCAGCAATGAGATACTAGGAGTAGGAAATTGATGGGAAACGCTTTTCTGTTGAACAATGGATGCAAGGATGAGAGCTCGGAATGCGATCGCTAAAGCGAATAGTGCTGTTAGATCAACAGATACCGCTCACTCTACACTCTACGGGGTAGAGACATCGCAATATTTAGAACCCACCGAGACAGATCTATTCCATTCCGGTTTCAGTTGGATTGCGGCTTCATGAGTTGACAGAGTATGCATCTTCTTTAATCATCAGGATTATGCCCTAGATATTCTAGCCAATAATCCTACTATTAGCTACCACCAATGAATGAGTGCTTAGATGACAACCCGGACAATTTTTTTTAGATGACGGAAAAGTATTCCCGGACAACCCGTCAAATATTAAGCAACCAATGAAAAACAATAAAATTTTAAAAGACGATGCACAAGAAGCAAATTTTCATAGATCCGCTGCAAACAAGATGGGTAGAGGCAAACTAATCGAGCTAACTATAGCCACAACTCGCTAAACAAATCATGACCTCCCAATTTCCACGATGTAAAGCACGAATCAGACAGTGATCTACTGACTAGCTCCGCAGTTGCTACCATCTTGGACATATAAAGTGGGCCCCTGCTTACACTAGATAATAATATCTCATAGTCTAAACAACAAAGCGTAGGATCCCTAGTGAAGAGATTGAAGCAGAGCCACTTCTTTCCAACCAATTATTTTAAGAGCTAGTTAGATATATGCCATTACAATTTTGTAAAGTTTAAAATATGTTAGGTTGAACTGCACACCACAAACAAGGACAAATAGGGACTCCAATTTTGACTTGTGCATATATCATGCTGATGTTCTTATATGTTGCAGATAACTAAAACCGCTTCTACATTTCAGCATAAGGCCTCCTTTGGAATGCATGATACTCAAAACATAGGAACGCGTAAAACGTGGGCTTGGAGTTGCATATGATCACGAATCCTATGAACGAAAAAAATACAGATTGATCCTGAAAGGTGTTTGAATGTTGGTTGAAAAGCACAAGAGTTTTATGAACAATCCATTGTTATAAAGGACACATATGATTTCTTTTTTTCCTTTGGATTCAATTCCTTCATTTTTCTCACACAAATCTTTTATTCCAAATGACCCCTAAATTATA
>BCLG01000310.1:88504-106657 GCA_001602295.1 Zoysia matrella
ATCTCAAATTAAATTCAAACTTCAAAAATGCATGTTTCAAATTTTCAAAGAAATGTAGTGAATAAAATCTCATTTGCAAGGTTTTGTAAAGACCAGAATTTTAGAAATTTTATAAAATTCCATTCAAAAAGTCAAAAGGCCCAAATGAAATTCCTCCTTTAATTGGTTTCCTGTTTTCTAAAATTTATAGAATCCTACATGGGTTAGTATTTTGGTATAGGTAACTCGATACAAAGCTAAGCTAATAGTTCTTTCAACGGTAGAAGTCGAGTTCGTGAGATATATGATTAGTATGGGATGGATTATCATGTCATATGAAATAAATTAGACATAGGTGATAACACGACATGAGTCCATTGCAGATGCATGACCAATGTGTTGTAGCTTTATTTGTGTCGATTAAAGACTGTTCGTTGTTGATCTTATTGAGTAAGTTTAAATAGTACTAATTACATACTGGATTTATAGGCCTCAGAAAACTGATATAGCTCAATGTACGTAGTGACTGGATGTAACCGAACATCTCTTCTAGAGAGATGATAAAAGAAAAGGCTTTGGAGTTAACTATAGATAGACTTGGTGTAGTTATCGCATGAAGTACCACTGCTCGAAAGAGGTGAGCACCGGACCGGCGCTATATATCAGTGACGTGAAAGGTTGTCATGTACGGCTTCCGGGAAGCGCGTACATGTTGTATAATTAGGTTTTTCGAGCTGGATGTAAATAGGTTCGATTCGCTGTCCCTCACAGTAACGAGTACCACTTGCCTCTTTGAGGTATATCGTAGCACGAAGCGAAAGAAGTGAAGGTGAAATGAATTTGTTTGAGGTATTTATTAGAATTTGATTGAAAACCATGATTGTGGTAGCTGATATTGCAAATTAAAGTTATATTTCGATAATTAATTTACTGCTAAAACTTGAAAGTAAGAACTCACTTTTAGTGCTGTCTTTTGCAATTATCCAACTCTGTTGAGTCAGCCTTTTCGTTTTTAAGAGTCGACTGTAGATAGCTATTTTTGTCGGATAAGTCTTGTTGAGCGTTAATTGCTCAGAGGTTTATGTTTGTGATTTTCTGTTGCAAATGTTTTATCTTTCTTTTCTTAGTTCCAGTCAGAGAGAGCAACACCTAAGAGTGGCTTCATTGTCGCCTTGAGTGATTTTCATCATATGAGTTTGATGTAATAGCTCTCGTACTTTAAAAACTCGTAGTTTGTAAATTTAAATAACTAATTTATAATATATTTTATCGTGTTTAAACTGGAGTGTAGTTCTCACTTCGTCGAGTGACATTCAATATGATGAGGTCCATATGATTCTGAGGTACATAGTTCGTATCTTTTATGCTGTCACATAGGAGGTGGCTTTCACATTTGCATCTAAACAGAAAATTTGATAAATAGTTCAGAATTTGGGATGATATAGTAAATCAAATAGCAAAGCGGCAGTATAAAATAATGTTGCACTGTACAAATATAATGTATAAAGTCTGCTAAATTTGTCAGACGACTTGCAAATGTACATTTAAGGACGAAAAAACATAGAGATGAAGAATGTCATTGATGCTGATCTTGTCAAGAGACATTTGCACAACAGAACTATATTGTTGATACGGTTCACAACATGGTACAATCGTATAGGTGCACGGCTATCTCAATTACAGTTTGTCACCTGTATGCATCCATCTTAGGAAACTCATTTCAAAAGTGCATATGGATAGAAAATCCTCAGCTGCAAATCAAATGTACTGGAAACAGAAACCAAAGTGTAACAGAAACCAACGAGTACATGGAACTGACTACTCTATTGAACCTTGAGTAAAATCTGAAATATAAAAAAGAACGCAGAGATTATCCATCAGGTGGAATCAGCGCTTTATGCCATTTAATAAAACCAATATCACAATCTTTCCTGTTCACAGTATGTTTGGGAGAACACAGAATCAGCACTCCATGATAGCACAGTTGTAAACAAAGTTACCAGAAGCTTTGCTTCCAATCATATTCCACTGCAACGGCCCCTCCCTTGGGATCCAAGAATGGAGCTCAATCATCCCACCACCAAATACTCTTGCTCCACCAATAACCAAAAGCCGCTCTCCACAACCCCGGAACGCAATACCCCAGCCGTTTACAGCTTCTGGCCGCTCTGGTAACTCTCCTAGTGTTGTCCATGAGTTAACCCTTTTGTTGTACTTTCTTACTAACTTCCCTGCATACTGTGCTGCATATAACTCATTTTCGACTACAGCAACAAGTGGAGGAGCACCACGTGCACCATTGAGCCCCTCGGACATGTTCTCTATCACCTGCCAGGTGCCAGTATTAAAATCATATTCTTCCCCACAAGTAAGCACCTCTGTGTTGCCGTCCATTCCCCCAATAACATAAAATTTGCCATCCATGAAAACAGCAGAACACATTCGCCTTGCTTTGTTCATGCTTGGAAGTGTTATCCATCTCTTAGTTTCAGAGTTATATAGCTCAGCAGAATTAAGTACCCGCCCTTGACCATCCATACCACCAGCTATAATAGCTCTCTCTCCGAAACTAGCCGATCCAAATAAACATCTAGGGGCATTCATTTCAACACCCCGTGACCATGAGTTTGTCAGAATGCTATAGCTCAGTATAATATGTGAAAAAATCTCCTTGCCAAACACCAGAAGTTCGGTGCCAACAGCGAGCGACTCCTTGTCCGAGCAAATGAAACAATCATTACGGGGCATCCTTGGAAGCGTCATCCACCGTGAACGGTAAGGGTCATACGCTTCCCACTCCTGTACATTGCATGAAAAATAGACCCAGTATTCTGCAATACCAAGCCGTCGGCGTTCTTTGAACAACTCACCACTACGGACAAGCGAGCGGAAGCTCCGGTTGACTGATGCAATAGAACCATAATCGGAACGAGAGCAACGGGAAAGACAACTAATCGAGTTGTCACGGCCAATGGAACTTATTAGGGTGCTTGAATCTGAGTAACCCTGATCATTACTGCCTTCACAATCCAGTGGCCTGTCCTTCTGCTTCCCAGCAGATTTGATTCGTTTCGACAACACTGCTGCTGCAGTTGTTTTGTCTTGTTCAATACATAGGGTCCCAGGTGGGCACTTACTCGTCGTGATTTCAAGGAGGTGATAAGTCATGTACGCTAATCTGGACTCCTGCTCGCAGGAGCTTGGCAGCAACCTTAATGTCAGGAAAGATTGGCCCTCCAACATTCCGCCAGAATCTTCAACAAGTTGTCAATAGAAAGGAACCTATAAGCAAGAATCCAATTTCTCTGCATACACCCTAAATCTGCAAGAGATCAAAGGACAAAACATGTCACAATGAACAAGCAAGAACATTCTCTAGCAAACAACAGGCACTTGTGTGCACGTGACTGAAATTTTCATGAAATTACAACGAATCAGCAGCGTAGTGCAGAAATTGCAAAGAATCAGTAGCAACTGCTTACATTTCACCCGAGAAAAAGACCACAATGTTAGTATCAAATATCTGGAATAAGCAAGCAAGGGGAAAATTAACCTACCAGGCACATAACAAATGGAAAACAAATCGATTTGCAGCACTTCAAATGGAAAACCTTCCTATAGCTAAGAGTCCAATGAATTATATTAACAGCAGCTACACTACTACATTTAGTTTCAACATAGTTCTCAAAGAAAACAAAACTATGGTTGACACATGAAGCTGGGTGTCAAAGAAACTTCTGTATTTAGTGACAGATGGCAGAGGTTGCTAAGCTTCATAGTTGATCCCCAACTCGATTCAGGGAACAGCAGAACCGAGTTTCCGGCCAAAATCACTGCATGATTATATACTTATTATTGTAAGTCCTATTCTCCAATACAAACCATGCCAGCATGCCTTGTGTTGTAGCTTACATAACCCAAAATAACTTCAGGCCTTAAGAACTGTTATTTTTTTCATAGCTTATTACACAATCAGCCTGATTTGACATATCAGGCAATTATTTCTGGCCAAAATGACTGTATCTGTAATTTGGACCTTTCCACATGCTAAGAAAGAACTAATTGAAATGAAAAGAACCAAAAATATGGGTAGAAAGATTAAATTCTTACTCTACCAACGAAGCGAGCAAATATGGTAATGTTAAAGAGCACAGAAGATTCACATCACACGAAAGCTACCCTAAACAAAAGCAACTCCAGCTAAATCCACCCACAAAGGTTACATTTCGTTGGTAACAAAAGAAACCAATCCAAGCGGATGGATCTCCACTCCACGTCATTCCAGACCAACAAGGCCAGGAAAAAAAGGAGGCGCTGGGTGTCCAACGACCACAAGGAGGGTAGAGTACTCGGGGTGGCTGATGTGCATCGGTGCAAGGCGAAGCAGGCGACGATTTAAACGGCTGTTGAAGCAGAATTGGTGCACGGCAGTTTCACAAAAATAGGAACGTAATGCTCAATTTGTAGATCTGCCTGATAAATGTTGTTATTAACTCCTGATTTCCAGAATCCCCCTCGTCATCCATTTTTTCCCGAGCAGCTTTAGCCAACAACAGCACGCACCTCAAGGCCCAAGCCATGTCAGTCCGCGCGGCGACAAGGCGCGCTGTCCTCGCCCTGCCCCCGCACCGCCTCCGCCATGGGCCAGTAGGCCACCGATTTGACGGCGCTCTGGGGCAGCAGTGTCACGCGAAACCCTTTGAGGACGGTTCCGGACGCCGAAGAGGTCACGGAGACCGCGCGGGCCTCCTCGCCGGCGGTGAGCGCAGGCACGGGGCCGGCGCGGGCCGGAAGGGATCGGGTGGGCGGGAAGCTGTGCGAGAAGATGGGAAAGCGCGGTGAGGAGGCGTCGTTATGGGGAACGCGACGCGGAGCGAGCCGGAGGAGGAGCAGGAGGAGATAGGGGCGCAGTAGTAATGGGGGAGGTGGAGTTTATGAAAGAACGGGAACGGCCACATGAACGAACGGGGAGCGGAACGCGTCCGGGCCGCGGCCCGTGGGATGCTGCCGTTGCGCTTTGACGCGGCGGGTCACGTTGTTTTCAACCCTTTTTTTTTTGTTTGCTCCGTTTGGGACGGTCAGCCGCCGTGATGCAGACTGTTTAGGACGCTCAGCCGCGCGTATTTTACATCATAGCTTTTCTCGCGTCCGCACCCATACGTTGGTCAACAGGAAACTTTGTATGGTAACCATCGGACAAAGCTATCGGACATGGCGTAGTTTTTAGATAGAGTCTCAAACCATAAGATGATTTTGAGGTACTCAAAACGGTTTTTAGATATAGTAATAAGCCACTAGTTACTCAAAACGAAGAATTAAATTAAAGAATCTCGTGAAAAGGAAGTCTTGCTATAATTTGTGAAAGCAAAAGGAAGAAGTAAGCGTCCATACATCATCCTATGTGTGACGGAAATTTATTAGAGAAAGCTCGAATATGACATACCGAGCTCCTCAAAATTCAAATTTACTACTGTAGTTCTCGTCGTGGTCATCGCTAAATCTTGTGAAGGTTTGACATTGATAGTTTAATTTCTTTTTAAGACAACTACATGGCTGCTGAGTTGTTGATTTGTCAGCATAGACTAAGTATATGACCAACAATTTTCTGTAAGAATTGATTTACTATTAGTTTTTTAATTTCCAAGGAGAGACTAAGAGCATGTTTGATTCCATCGACTAATTGTTTGCCGACTAAAAATTAGTCTATTTTTTTCAAACAGATAGACTAATAGGAGATTAATTTTTAATCCATTCACAGACTAATTATTTTTTAATTAATCGATCTGAGGAGACTAATAGTGAACAATTCGTAGATACAATAAAAAGTCAAAATTACCCTTAACCGTTAACAATATACTCCTTTTATTTTTAAAATGATGTCACCGTTTATTTTTACAATCAACTCTGACTATTCGTCTTATTCAAAAAATGCTCGAATGTGTAAAATTCATGTCCAAATCTGACCAAAAACACGGACGTATAGCTATTTCTACCATTCTTGCACGCACGCACAATCGGTGACCCAAAAACGCGGAATCTAAACCAAAATTTGTGATAAAATTACTTCAATGTGTGTTGTCAAAAAACAGAGTAAAAATATACCTAATTACTTCAATATGTGGCACTCGTAACATAAATATATTGCTCTAATTACACTATCGTAAATTTGTAATAAATAAATGGTGGAAGTAAATTTGAGAAAATAGCGTGAAAATTAGAGAAATTTTAAATACGTGGCGAAAATACAACTAATAATCTAATAATTAGTATCAAACAAACACGGATTAATAATTAGTCAGAGGTGAAACAGATATTTTATTGGATGATGAACTAACAATTAGTCATTTCTCTAAACAGTCAATGCACTGACAATTAGTCGATTAATTATTAGTTTTGACTAATAGTACGTCAGCCGAATTCGAAGAGCCCCTAATGTGTGTGTGTGTTTTTTTTTTCAGCAGAGACTAACGGTTATTGAGACCAACCAACAGGACAGTTTATCTCCTCTCATTCTGGTTAGTAAACAGCCAGATTCAAATGAACTGAGGGTCCGACTTTATATATGGGTTTTCTTTCTCATTGATCGACATATCCTATTTGGGGGAAGAACAAAAGACAGGTCTAAGCGGCTTTTAAATTCAGTATCCAACTGTCAATTCCCACTTTGTTCTATGGAAATTCTTGCTTTATTGTTTGACTTTAGTGTACGTGCGACAGATTTGCGAAAAGATTGACTCAACTGATGGTTAGTTTGGGTCAATGGGAAGAATTCTGATTTTAGTCCCTCATAAAGGATAGAAAAAGCTTCCACTTGAGAGTAAGATAATGATTGCATTATTAAACTTTGTCTGTGTTTAAAGACAAGATTGAGAATGAATGATTTATCTATTGATTCTGATAAGAGGAGTATAATTTATACTAATAGAAAGGTGCATGTTGGAAGAGGCACTCTTTCTAAGTGTTCTTCACTAATTACAATGCTAATTATATGTCTAATAATCTAATTGATCACTATAAAATATTCTGTAACAGTCTGCAACAGTTAATAAATATTCCATGTAGTGGCTAACTTTGAATTTGCATCGCCCTGTTTTGATAAACCAAGTCAACTTTCATTCTAATTTCTACATCATTCTAATACAAAATCAAATTTTCTAAAATTTCCCATTTCGCATATAGAACTAGTAGCAGAAATTATTTTTTAAAAAATGAATGGGGTATTAATATACTTTGTATGTATATACTTCTAGAAACATGTGTAACTGAAAACAAAAGAAGGACCTCAAAGCATCCGTTGAGAACGTCAGATTTGGAGTGATTGCTAAAATACGCGCAACACAAAAGAGGTTTGCGTTCTTTCCCTAGCCTGGTCCGTGATCGTGTTGTTGCCGTCTGCACGTCCCTCTCCGTAGTGATAGAGCCCGAACAGCCGAACAGGGAAATCATCCGAGCGCAAGTAGCTCGCGAGCCCGGCGCCCATGCTTGGCGACGTGGCAGTTCCTACACCTCTCTTCCTTATGCGTCCAGCGTCCTTTTCCTGTTGATGATTCCACACGTTTCTCTCCACGTCCCGGCTTTAACCATGCGATCGACTGCGACGTCTCATTGAGCGTCGTGTTACGGGATAGCGCAACGCACCAATTCACTACTCCCGGTTCCGCGCCTCAGCCACACGCACGTACGTGCGTCACCGTTGTTCCAACTTTTGAATTCAGCGCTGAGCGCTCTCGATATCGGTCCACCAGGCGTCGCGCAGACCACCGGTGTTGAAGGTTGAACGACGACCGGTTCAACCGTGACGGGTGTCGCCAGCACGATGAAGATCGCGGTGCCGTCTTCCGTCAGCCTCACCAGCCGGCCAGCCTGATGCCAAGCGTGGAAAAGCTTTCTTCGCTACTTAGGCAGGTATGCACGCTAACTAATCTGCTTCGTCACCGCCGGTGGCGGCAGCTGCACTTCTCCAGGGTACGAGTACGACACGTACTGACCACTCCTAGAGTCCTAGGCCAGAGGCCAACACGCAACGAGACTGCGACCAGTGCGACGGCGAGCCAATCCGCTCGCCATGCACGCTCGCGCGCACCTGGGCTGGGACGGTGCCCCGCCCGTTTTTCTCGCGGAAATTGGCGGGCGCACCAGCGGCTCATCAGCCGGCGCGCGCGCGGGGAGACTTTTGGCGGGCGCGATGCAAGCTGGTCGCGGAGCGGAGCACTTGCGCTGTAGCTGCACCTGCACGGCTGCACGCAGGGAGGGTCGAGTCCGCGTCGCGCGGCTACTTGTTGGCCGATCCGGCCGCGCCTTTTGGATCGCTCCATTTCTTGCCTCCCTTGCTCCTTTTTTCCCCGATCTAGCACAACACAAGGGGACGGTTAACCAAATTGGTTGGCCCGCGCTCCGCGCCAACCTCCCCCAACTCGACGGACAGTGACAGTCGAACGAGGACGAACAGCAGCGCCAGTGCGATTTCGAGCATGGCTGAAACTGAACGTCGTGGTAGAAATGCCTTTCACCCCAACGCTTTACGAGCAAGACGTGAATGTTTGCCGTCGATGTCAGTGTGCGGCGCTGGATGGATGCTGCAGATTGCAAACAGTAGCAACGAAAAGGGGAGGGGGGGGGGGGGGGGCAAAACGGGACACGCTGAAATCGACGTCGCGAAAACTACCGATAGAAGGGATGAAAAGCGCTTCGCCAACTGCGATCGGAAAGAAAGCTCCGGCACTTGCGGTTGGCTCGTGCTTTAAGCGAGCGAACGCCCGGCCCGCCAGATCTACGTCGCTTGCGCCACTTCAATTCCCGGCCGCGGCCGCGGTCGCTTGCCGTCTCCGCGTTCGTGTTGGGGTTGGATTTGGACTCAGCCACTATTACTAAACGCTCGCGTGACTGCGACCAAGATCACGGCAGGGCCATGCACATCGGCGGCCACTACTCGCGCGTCACCGCCATAATCAACGGGAGGTTAACGTCCCATCGTCGGAGCCAACCTGATCCTCTCTCTGTCTTTTAAAGAAAGAGTGGAAATGACAAGAAAGTGACCGGGGCAGTTCGCGTTCCACGAGCACCGAGGTGACAAGCACAACCAGACAAATCATTTGATTTACACGCGTAGCCTGCCCGTTTGGCTGTGGCCGACGGGCTTAGTCATTGCAGATTGCATAATGGAGTCCAACGATCGGAAAACGAGTTCTCATCAGCGGCGGCAGACAGCTGGGAAGCTTAGCTAGCCAATGGTTCTTCTAGATGAGCTGTAACCGCACTCGCTAAATGCCTTTGCCCAATCATCTACAGTATTTTTTCTCTATCTTTTCCCTGAATTCTTTGACGGAGTAGTACTTGCTCGAGATTGACGTTTCTTTATTTGAAACGGAAGCATTGTTGCTGCCGTACCGGTCGTGCATGGAGAGGAGAAATGATTATGGAGGCAGACGTCTTGCCATCATGACGCGTGATTGGCAGGATTACGCCCATGCCATATCTCTGTCGGCGCTTGCACGTACAGTACAACAGCAAGCTGCGATGCACGGCAAAAAGGTTGCCACCGAACGACGAAAAGAGTGCCGACCGGCCCGGCAGCGGTTGGTTTTACGTTCTCATTGCCGCCCGTATAATTGCGGCGTGGTGTCGCGCTGTTCTAGTAGTACAAGTTTCCGTCTAATCCGATGGGAAGTGTGCCTATAGATATCTCATGCCTACACAGCCTACGGCGATAAGGCAATCCTCTGCGAGAACAATCCAAAGCGGAGAAGATTGGTGTACGTTAAGGAATCCAACGGGGTCGACTTTGACATGCTATAATTGCAGGATTCATGAACTGGTATTTGCCTCTCTGTTATCTCACGGAGTGAAAAACTGCGGGCTTTCTCAGTTTGATTGATTATTATTAGCAACATGGAAGATCAAATTCTAAAAATGAAAAACAACGCGGAAGATGAGGGGAAAGATCGTGCGTCGTTTTTGTGGATCGTGCATTCGTGCGTAGGCCGGGGCAAAGGTTCGGCCAGTTCGACGGCTCCTCCTTTTGTACCGGCCTAGGCCTGCAGTCTGGGGTCTGGGCCTGTTGGATTGTTAGCTCGAGGTCTTTCTCGTGGCCCAGGTTACGCAACAATTGGAAGGAAGGCCTATCCTGCGGCAGCTGTGCTCTTCGTTTTTGTGGATGGAACTATCTGGCTGCAATTCTCCCTTTCTGAATTTTCCCATTCTATTTTGTCAACAGTTCATGTTTCTCGGAACACAATGTACTATCTCCATTTCTAAATTACTTTTATCGTTCCTTCAAAGCACCCAAGAGACCATGACCATCAGATGGGCCCCTGTAGCGGTGGATCTTTTCATTCCAAGGTCGAGCCTGTCGGCGTCCCTGTACCGGTGGCAGATGTTCACTGGGCCGTGGAACGCTGCCGCGCGCGAGCAGAAACGGCGCGCACATACCATTGAC
Source organism: Zoysia matrella (assembly GCA_001602295.1). Lineage (NCBI taxonomy): Eukaryota > Viridiplantae > Streptophyta > Magnoliopsida > Poales > Poaceae > Zoysia > Zoysia matrella. The sequence goes on from BCLG01000310.1 coordinate 98,919, forward strand.
GCATATCTGCATGAAAACACTGGCCACCGCGCGCTTCTTCAGTCGTCACATCTTCACCGGATTCGCAAGCATGGAGCATCTCCAGTTCAGATGGCACATAACAGAAAAAGGTGGCGATCATGCCATTTCAGAGTTCACAGACGGCAGCGGCCATCACAGAAAGAGGCCACCATCTCGGCATCGATTCCTGGTATCAGTAGCATCACACGACCTCCTCTCTAGTTGTCAGGGGCTCCAATTGTTCAATCGGCAGCAGAAGCAAACAATCAGAGGTGAGAATTAGTCTTCCCGTCCTTTTTCTCGTAGTTATATACACACATGATCAAGCTCCAGTGTGAATAAAACAACTGGAACCAAGTGAGCTACTTCATCAGTTCTAAAGCAACATGTGCGTATAACTTATCTGCATAAATCTGAACTAATAATACAAAGAACACACCTCGTCAATCCTGCAAAAATCACGCGACAAATCCGCTCCACATCAAACTCTGACAAGAGATATCACAGGATTACATTTGGAGCAGAGAGGGCACCGCACTAGGCCGTTCTCGTTGCACTCGTTGCAGCGCCGGAAGCTGCCCGCCTCCTCGAGGAACACCTTGCAGCTGCCGGAGCACTCCTCGCACGGCACGAACCGCACGCCGCCGCAACCGGAGCACGCCTCCAACGCAATGCCCTTCCCGGGGACGCTGGGCGGCGCCATCTCGCAGGTCTCAAGCGCCCGGGACAGCTCCCCGGCCTCGTGCATCCGGCGGATCTCCTCGGCGCCGCCCAGGTGCTTGCCGTCCGCTAACACCTGCGGGAGCCTGCCCGCCGTGCCCAGCGCGGCCTGGAGCTCGTCCTTGAACCCCGCGTGCATCGACAAGTCGCGCTCGTCGACGCGCACGCCGTAGCCCTGGAGGATGGACCTCGTGGACCAGCAGTCCTCGTACGTCTTGCGGATGCCGCGGAGGCTGGTCAGGTACAGCACCACCTTCCGAGCGCTATCCGGCGGCGGCGGGGGAGAGGGCGGCTGCGGTGGTGGTGGGGGAGAGGGCAGCGGCGGTGGTGGCCCCAACTTGGCGAGCTTCGCGTCGATCCTCTGCTGGAACGCGCTGACGCGTGCCCGCACGATGCCGGGAAACTTCTGTATCTCGCGCTTTTTGACGCCTGCCTCCTCGTCGCCCGATCCGTCAAGCTTCTTGGTGCCCTCCTTCTCGTCTCCCAGGCCGTCCGGCAGTGGGGATACCTCATCAAGCGCCTTCCGCAACGCGGCGATGATGTCTGGGTCGAACTCCGGAGAACCTGGCGCCGACTTCACCAGGCGCTCCTCGCCGTCGGCGTCTGCATCCTCGTCCTTGTCGTCGAGGCCGTCCATGAGCTCCCACACGTTGATCACCTCGGGCTCGCGGGCCGGCGTCTTGGCAGGCGAGCCCAGCAGTTGCCTCTGCCGCCTGACCTGGACCTGCTGCTTCGATGGCGGCGTCTTGGCCGCACCGACACCGCCATCATCGCGCCGCTTCATCATCTCCTCGTCCCGGTCGAGGCTGAGCGACCCCAGCGTGGAGGACTTTAGCGCGACGGTATGCTGCACGCTCCCGGGTGCCGGACCGGAGCAGCTCCGCGCGTACGGGGATCGGCCGCTCCGGACGCCACCGCGCAGCGCGTGCTTCGATCCCGTGCAACCCATTCGCCACTGCACAATCCAGAAAAGCAACCACGGATTCTGACTCAGGAAGGCACGGCTCAATGTCGATGGCGGCACGGAGCCTTCTCGGAGCTCTGGAACATTGCCGGGGCAGATGGACGAGGAACTGTGCGACCAGCTGTGCTGAGAGGAACAGGTAGGTAGCTGTGTCGGCGTCGCGCCACCGGCCACCAATCAAAGCGTGGAATGAGCCAGTCGAACGTGGGGGAGCAAGGAAAGCTCGCCCGACGGCGAGGTGGGGGAGGAAGGAGTGGAAGAGCAAGCAAGTTGGGGGCGAGATCTGAGCTGAGGCAAATGCGACGCGAGGAGGTAGCAAATGCTTTAAGCCGTGCCATCGAGGGCGAACCGGCGGAGCGTTGTTTCGGGTCACGGATTGAGTGAGAGTTTCTGCCGTGTCCGCGCGTAAAGCGTGTAATAACTCGCTCGTTACAGTTAGGGGTCGTGCGTCGTCGAGGTCGAGCTCGTCCCGTTGTCGAGCTCCTCCCGTCCGGCCCAGGTGGGTGGCATCATTGCCGGCCGGAAGCGGCTCGCCGTGGCTGCGATAGGCTGGATCCAGCCGGGATTATCCGCATTGTTACGCGAGGATTGCTGCGTCGGATCGAGCAGTCCAGCCTTCGCATCATCAGATCTCGGGCCCAGATCGGCCAGCCGTGCACAAGAGTTCCGGTTTGGGCGCCGCGAGCACACGTGCTGAGAGCAAGGGATCGAACGCTGTTTGCCGTGCCTGTTAGTTCGGCAGCGTCGGGCAGAGGTTACGTTCGTACGCCGTACACCGTCGCGTCGGCGACCTAGCGGTGCCGGCGCACCTCGGCTATTGCGAAATCTCCATTCGTACAACTTTTTGTACTGTACTGTTAACATTGAAATCGGATTCAGAACGCCAACGCTTTTTCAGGGTCATATCTCATAGCAAGTAGATAACCTCGTCTCAGGAGGAATCTGATAGTCTTAGCGTTGATTCGGCACAGGTTCAGATCAACTGGATCAATAAAATAAGTCGAGTAAAGAGATTAAAGTTTAAAAAAAATAAAATACAAAGACAATGATAGATTCGATTGAAATAATACTCAACTGGTTATAGGCCTCTGTTTTATAGAGAATAGATGGTTTTATCTTGCAAAACAACTAATTTTATGAGTTAAGAAAGAAATTAGAATCAATCAGTTAAAAACTTTTCTAAATCAGTATTATCGAAGTCTTTGGTACACTATCGAACACTTCGGTGACTGAAGTCTCCACTAAAATACCGGATGTTTCGTCGTGTAATTCCAAAAACCCGGTTCATACTCAAAATTAGTCTTTTCGAACGTTTAAATATTGATATTTGAATTCTTAAAACGTGTTAAGCACTTTAAACATAAAGAGACACAAACGACCGAACCCATTTAACACGTTTAAGCACATCGAGTGTTTGTGACATGTTGTACCCAAGCCTCTTGCAAGCTTTGAGCTCATCGGACATAAAAAGAAAGATATCGTGGGTCTCTTTTTTAGTGCGTTGAGTACTTCGAATGTTCGGGCATTGAGCTCTTTGTGTATTAAACACATCAGACATTTGTCGCTTTTCTTCGACTGATAACTGTTTGAGCATTGAGTCTCTTGCGTCCGTTGAGCACATCGAGTATTTTGCCGCTTCTCTTCGAACTAATAGCTACTTAGACATTGAGCTTCTTACGTGCGTTAAGCACATCGAGTATTTTACCACTTCTCTTCGAACGGATAGTTGTTTGAGCATTGAGGCTATTGCGTGCGTTGAGCACATCGAGCATTTTGCCACTTCTTTTCGAATCAATAGCTGTTCAGTCATTGAGCCTCTTACGTGCGTTAAACACATCGGGCGTTTTTCGCTTTTCCTCGAACCGATAGCTGTTCGAGCATTTAGGGTTCTTTTTTAAAAAGATTTGTCGATTCGAATTTCAATAACTGCCACTACTGTGTCTTTATTAGGCCTGGCACATGTCTGACACCAAGAGAAAGTTTTTCCACTGTCTCAATGCTGTTCTCCATTTCTTTTTTCAATCCAAACATCGCCACTTGAGCGACACTCTCCGTCGCACTCAAATCGTCTTCTAGGTTATGTTCTCGCTCAGCTATTCAGAATCTAATAGTTCTTTCACGTCTCCTCCTTATGCTCGCAGTGCTATGGTTTCTGGCTAAATACTTGAACTCGAAATGATTTATCAGACACTTTGACAACGTATTGAACACTCTAATGAGTTAAATACTCGAATCCGAAAAAATTTACTGTACCAGATATTATAATGACCATGTGATTTTTGAGTGTCAAACATGTACCATGCCACCTCTGGCAAGTGGACGAGAGTCCGTTACTCTTACGACGTTCCCGTGCGAACAAGATTCAGAGTTTCTCCACCTACGTGACGAACCTTGCTGCAAATACGGTTCATAAACCACGCACGTCTATTTCTGCGTCACTTTTGAATACTCCAGAATTCTGAACTTGAATTTGACGCCGCGCGCGCGCACCGGACAAGTTTGCAGCACACGACGCAGAAGCGGCATGCACCTGTCCCCGTCCATCGTTCGCTGCAACGCACCCGCTCTTGCTTTCGCTTTGTCCGTAAGAAAACCCGGAAACAGCACCTCTGAAACAAGGAGGCGTCGGCGTCATACGCCTATGCCAATCCGCAAACTCAGAGAGTCGGAACACTGACCCGGCCAAAAGTTTTACGTAGTCCAACAAACACGGCGACGTCCTTCTTATGCTTTGATCGTTCTCCCACAACGTTTGAAAGTTTGAACCGCTCGCCGGCGCTGCTGTGGTCACTCACCGACGAGGTGCTAGAGTAATATTGGACCAACGCGAGCGCGGTTCGAATTTTCGAACACTTTCCGGCAAGAAAACCGATCACTCTGGGTTGCTGGTTGGTGGCGCCGGGTGACGACCGGCGACCGCTGACTCTGGCGCAGGTGAGGCGGATGAGCGCCCGGGCCTGTGCGTTGCTTCCACGAGAGCCGCACCGCGGGGTGGCATGTCCAGCTCACCTGCCGTCCCCATCGGCATCCCCATACACTCATCGTTCCTCCCAGTCGGTGGTTTGTCCGATTCCGGTTACCGTTCCGTGCGTCGCGCCTCTTGGGCTTTTGCATTTTTTGTTGCTTTCGGTCGGTCTGTGACGGTACGGCTGGTGATTTCTTACTGACATGCTCGGAACAGATTGGATCTAGTTAGGTGCGGTTGAATGCATGACAGATATGGCTGATCTGCCGAATTTGTCGCTGTTTGTGCGATTGAGATGGCAGATCCGGACGCTTCTTCGCACACTTGGACCACGGTACGGCCGTGTAAATTATACTCCCAGCTCCCAAGAGCTTGGAGTAAATGCTAGCACAGTGATATCAGTTGCAATAAAAATGATACGGAGTAAAATACAGTCTTGTTATTCAAGCGATTTTCGTTTTAAAAATTTAAAAAAATTAAAAAAATTTAGAATATCGAAAACCGATACAATCGATCAATAAACAACTAAAATTAGTTGACTAACCGGTGAAACTAGGTTTCAAATTTTAAAATCTGAGACCGTAAAAACCGAAGAAACGATTAATTTACTGTAGCAAACGGTCAAATTTTGAATTTTCAATTTAAAATAATTTTTAATCGATTTTTACGATTTTTATTAAAATTTTAACGGTTTAAATGAAACAGTAAACCTGTTGTGCAGTGGCCTCGGATAATGAACGTGTGGTAGCAGCGCAAGCAAATCGCGCGTTTGCAGTCGCGGAAACCGGCTGCTTCGTAAGCAAGGAAATTACTGTCATTACCCGTTTCTCAAAGTAAAATACCGGCACCACCGTGCACTCATCTTCACCTCGTCGGTTCGTCCTGAAGACGAGTGAACGCTTTTAGTTCGGTGAGCTGTTGCACGTTGAATCTAGAAAGGTAAAATGATGCCGCAAAAAAGTCGAGGGCCAAAGTGCAGTGAGATCAGTACCACTTGACTCGTGTGGCCCGTGAGCTATGGCTACACTCTTGGTATCGATTCATCAGTCATCACACGGAGTTGAGTACTCCGTATTTGTTTTTCCGGTCCGATGTGACTTCAGGGAGTGGGCCTGGGCCTGCCCATGTGTGGACAATTCCTCGAAAGTGGGCCTAACTTGTTATCATTAGTGACGTTACTGGGCCAAGAGAGCCTGTTGCCCCAGGCCCAAACACGCTTATTCCTTCTTTATTATTGGGCTTAAAACGCGGCCCAAATCGCAGCAGGAGATGCAAGGTGTTAGAAGCGGATTAGCCGATGCTTGGCGAAGCCCGTGTTGCCGTGGCGTCTCCGTCTCTCTCGGCCGCCGTCGTCGGCTCGCTGCACCGCGCCACCGTCTCCACCGCGGCCACCACCACCTAAGTCGGGCGTCCATCATCCCGAGCCACCAGCACCGCGCCGTCGTCCCTGCCACATGCGCGACGCCACGATCTGAACCGTCGACTCCTCTCCATTTGGCCCCCCAGAGGCGGCGCCCGAGATGTACAACGCGATGCGGCTGCGATGCCTCCTTCTGCGCCCGCCGCTGTGGACCAATTCCAGCTCTGTAGGCATCTCTGCCAGCGGCGTCGGCGGCGGGTGTTTGGTCAGGAGGTTCAGCGCAGTCGGGGCGCCTCGGCCGCACCGCGCGGCCCGGCGGCTATGTCGATTCTACGGCTCCAAGGGCGGCGTCGGCAGCGCTGAGGCGAGGGGCGCCGGGGCGGCGTCGGCAGAGAGCAGCGGAAGGTGCTTCGAGAAGGAGCACGCGCGACTAGGGGAGAGGGACCAGCAGGAGTGGCTGAGCGGCGAGAGGTTCATCGCCGGCTGCAAGAAACAGGAGTCGCCATTCCTTACTAAGCGGGAGAGGTTCCGCAACGAGTTCCTGCGCCGCCTGGTTCCGTGGGAGAAGGCGACCCTCTCGTGGCAGAATTTTCCCTACTACGTCAAGTGAGATGCACGAACAATCTGTTCGACGTTTGTTTGAATGAAGCTGACATAAAGTGCTAACTAATGTCTCTGTTCCTTTTGGATTGCAAGTGAGAGTGCGAGGCAGCTGCTGAGTGAGTGTGTGACCGCCCACCTGCGGCACAAGGGTGTTGCGACTGAGTATGGCTCACGGCTCCACTCCTCTGGAGGAAGGATATTGCTCCAGAGCTCGCCAGGTATTAAGCACCAAGGATGTAGACAGTTAATGTTGCTGGAAATGCTTGGATTGTGAGATTTGTTTAATGCAGGAACTGAGCTTTACAGGGAGAGATTGGTTAGAGCACTTGCGCATGAGTTGCGAGCGCCACTACTGGTCCTGGACAGCAGTGTTCTCGCGCCATATGTAAGGTTCTACATTGTTATAAATTATAAAGGGTGTTTCATACCTAAGTACCTAACACCTCACCTGGCTTGTAGGATTATGGGGAAGACTACACAGAAAGTGAGGAAGAGGACGAACATGCTGAATCCGAGGATGAAGGCTCAGAGTCTGAAATGGAAGACGAAGGTGATGAAGATTGGACAAATAACAATGAAAAGTCTGGAGACATTGACGATGAGGATGCTCTCAAATCTGTTGAAGACCTGAAGAAATCTGTGGATGATCTAAAAAAGCTTGTCCCGTGTACTATAGAGGAATTTGCCAAGGTGGTTGAGTCTCTTAAATTGTACCAAGATGATTTTTCATTTTTCTTCCCACACAAAAGTATATATTTGACTTGTGTGTTTCCTAGAAGGGTTTCCATACCTTGTAAAGTAAAATTGGTAGTGTTGCTCTTAGATCTCTGAAAAAGGAAGGGAACACCAAAACATTAAATGACCTCATGGTAAGTGAGTTTAAATGAAAGCGAAATCCAAGTTAATGAACATAATTTTGCTACAGAATGCTTAAATAACTTTTTGTTAGTGTTGTAGCATGAACTTCAAATCTGGTATGTCCATTGTTCTGCGTTTATCTTTATTGTACTAGAATGACAAAGCAAGGATGATCAGCAAATTCTTAATGTCTGCCCCCATGAAAGTTATTTCTTCTTGCATAAATTTCTGACCTATAGTTCTCCTTATTATAGAGAATTGTTGGTGGT
>BCLG01000310.1:106667-120429 GCA_001602295.1 Zoysia matrella
TATAATTCTCCTTATTATAGAGAATTGTTGGTGGTGAAGAAACTACAGCTTCAGAGTTGTCTGAAACTCCTGATTCAACAGAGGAAGAGAAAAGGCCTTTCCAAAGAGGTAGCTTGATATTGATTTCATAATTTGTATTTGTCTTTGGACTTCACTCAAGATAAACTGAAGTAGATTTTGATCACACTGTATCAAAAAATAAGCTGCTGCTGATTCAACTGGATCAATGATTGCCCAAGCATATTTGAGCCTTGCCCCTCTTAATCCAGCTCCAAATTTGAATATGCTTAATCTAAAAATTAGCACATGAATCATGTATACTTTGGATCTTTGGAAGTGGATCTGTAATCTATTTTTTTCTTCTTATTTTAATGTTTTTTTTCAGGAGATAGAGTCAAGTATGTTGGGGACTCTGCAGTTTCTGAAGCAGATCAAAGGTTATGATTTTTTCCCTTTTTTATTTTCAGTGCCAGGATTGACTTCTACCTTTTTTTTGTAAGTGTATCCTAGTGACCGTGGATGAGCAATTCATGCTTTTAATTACATGATTGTAGTTAACAGCTATGTTATTTATATTAGAAAAATATCTTATTAGGTGCAGTGGTGTTGATTAGGGGCAACATTTGCAGTGTTAATGCAGTTAATTGTTGGAGGAACGGGTATGTAAAATCAGCTGAAGCTGATTGGATTCAGTTGAATAGATGGGTAGTATTGACATGTATATATTAAGGAGGGAGGATATAGAAAACAAAGTAATTTATGCTCTTAATATTAGTCTGTATTCAAGGGCCGCCGGCAGCAATTAGAAATTCAGTGGCACTCCGATAATATCTTCTTTCAAACGATGGAAGTCTCCAGTCAGGACTTTCAGCATAACTTCTTGGAGATCTTTATCATTGCAGCCTGAAGTATATGGAAGCAAAGAAACCACTTGTCTTTAATAATCGTCCCACAAATTGTAATGATTGAAAGAAAAACCTCAAACGTGAATGTTATTTTCTTTTTTTTTAAAAAAAAAAAATCTGAATGCATGATGGATTTGTGTTTGGTAATTGGGCCACAATTTATTTTTTGGCGTTTATATCTGGCATACATGCATAGTTGTATATTTTTATTCCACCTTGTTGATGAAACTAGGAAATACATTACTTCCAAGATTGTTTTCTTCATGCTGACACTACATTGTCATGTACATCATACACAGGATCATTTTGGGGAAAATACCTACTCAAGATGGCTCAAGAAATGCCTACACTTTTATTAGTGGCAGGTGGGTGCATATATCACTCATAGAAAGGGCAAAATGGATTTGTAGCATGCTCGTATCTTGTATTCTTGCCAATTCTGACCTCCCTTTTATAGTTTTGTATTTCTCTATTCTTAAATTGTTATAGTTAGGACAATGGCATCAGTTCAATTTTAAACTATGATTTTTATCCTACTCTAACAATGTTAAACAGAGGAGTACTATTTTTTCCATTCCATGATCCAAACTTAGTTTTGTGATATTTTCTTCGACTTTCAGTTATCTGTTATCAGAAGACATGCCACTGTAGACTCGATCATGTTCATACGCTATAATGTCAGTTGGTTTTAACACATGAAAACATATTCAATCTGAATAAATGCCATACTTGCCTTCATTATGCCAATTGTTTATGCAGATTATGAAGAGGAACATTTCTAACTCAACTCTAGTAATCACAGGACTTTATCAAATGGACAGCGTGGAGAGGTATACGAGGTCAATGGGGACCAAGTTGCTGTCATATTTGACCCTCCTATAGAGAAATTGCATGGTGGTGATGTGGATGTAACTAGCAAGGAGGAAAATGCGAAGCCAACTATTTACTGGGTAGATGGTATGCCTCTATTCTGTTTCAGTAACAGTCTTTTTGATTTTATTTGAGCAGCACCTTTGCTTCATCTTATTTTCCTTGCACCTTAGCTCAGGATATTGCGCATGATCATGATACTGAATCGGAAGATTGGCATATTGCTCTTGAAGCACTTTGTGAGGTGATTTCTTAGAAAGATATCTTGACATATGCCATTTATAAATTTTGAAATATGTTCTTTTCATATGACAACTTAGTAATGGTTTAATTGTCCAACTCAAGTATAGCTCATTTGTATGTGGTCTTATTCATTAGATTTACCTCTCGATTGAGTTGCTAATGATTTTCTTTTGTGTAGGTTTTGCCATCTCTACAGCCAATAATTGTCTACTTTCCAGACAGTTCCCAATGGTTATCTAGAGCTGTTCCAAAATCAGAACGCAGAGAATTACTGGAACGGGTTGACGAAATCTTTGACCGACTTAACGGGCCAATAGTATTGATTTGTGGGCAGAATATATTGGCAGCAGCACCCAAGGATAAGCAACCTGTAAGCTTTATTAACTCCTCCTCCTCCTTAATTTCAACTTGGTCTCTGAAAGGTAATCTTAGATACAGCTTAAACTCTGCTTCTTGTGGCTTGTGCATGCCCATAAAACACCAATAGCTGCCCTCGTCTGTCAACCCTGATTAGTTCCACGCCTCAGTTATTAGCACTTATCTGTGCAGAGTTTTCCTTTCAGCGAATAGGGTACAAGGGCTTATGGGGTTATGCCATGGTGTAGACTGCTTGTCTTTAGCACAAATCAAAATGGTGGTGCCAAATTGAAAATACATATTATTTCCTTATAACTTTTTATACAAATTGTTTAGCCTCATTTTCCTTTTATGTACTATTTGGAAGAACTGCTTTATTTTGAACATTTCTATAAAGTTTTGTTTTCTCTACTTTTATTTTATACTCACAACAGTACTTGCTCACCTGAAATATTTCTACGCAGCCATCTTCACTGAAGCGGCTGGTGGGGGATTTAAAGGGACAAAAATATTCACGGTCCAATGACATATCAAAGCTCTTCACAAATAATCTGACTTTTCCTCTTCCAGAGGTTAGCTTCTTTTGCAAGTTCGATGTGTAAAACTACACTTCACGAAATGAACTATTTAAAAGTTACTTATCAAAGCACAGTCCACATTTCAAGTGTCCTGTAGCTCAGGGTCACACACACTCCTGATGTTTTTTCTTTATTTATTTTACCTTCAGGAAGATGAGAAGCTATGTGTTTTTAATAACCAGATCGAAGAGGATAGGAAGATTATTATTTCAAGGCATAATCTTGTTAAATTGCACAAGGTTGGATGCAGATTTTGCACGTCATGTTCAGCTCTTTACCGTGGCATGCATGCTACCATTTCTCTTGTTTATTTGATTACGTCCTGTAAACCCCATGATTGATCCATGCAGGTGCTTGAAGAACATGATCTTTCTTGCATAGATCTTTTGCATGTGAAGTCTGATGGTGTTGTTTTGACGAAACTAAGTATGTCCAGTCCAAACTTCTACTAGTGCCTGTACTGGAATTTTGTGCATATGATATCAGCTGAGGGTTGGTTTTATTAGCCATCTATGTCGTAATGGTTTGTCTCATAAAAATTTTGGAACGATAAATGATTTCGTTGAGAAGTTCATTAGAATTACTAACAGCTATCTTTATAGTATCCTGGTTTCCATTTGGGTCAAGTGCCTCTGTGAACAGGTTCATGTTAACTGCTGTTATTGTTTAGCTTGAACTGCCACTTCAATTCTCAATGACTGCAATTGCATCCTTTCACCTAGGTTGCAGATGCTAAGTATTTTGGGGCCTGGTTATCTATCTTCACATACTGGTGCCAGGCATAATCTTGTTACAGTGAAACATTCTTAATGGCAGCATGGTGTTTCGATATGTACAGATAATCTCAAATTTAGATTCATTATGAAGCACAGGAAGTTGCTGAAAATAATCTTGAACCATTCCGTATTTTAGCGAAGTCCTCTTTGTATCGGTTTTCATTAAATGCTGTAGTTGGTGGTTGCGGTGGTTTGCTTCTTTTCCTTCTTTACTCAACGTGTAGGTTTCCATAACCAGTCCCGAACGGAAGCTGACATGGGATGCATACTCAGCAAGTTTGTTGTCCATTGCAGAAGCGGAGAAGGTTGTTGGATGGGCTAGAAATCACTATTTGTCATCAACAGTTTCTCCATCTATCAAGGGTGACAAGTTAATTATTCCCCGGGAAAGGTATTTCTGCTATATGGATGATTGTTCTGGTTGGTCATTTAATTTGGCTGCCCCCTTATCATTTGTATTTTTATGTGTGATGAAGTATGGATATAGCAATTGAGAGGCTAAAGGAACAGGTTATCACAACTAATAGATCCTCTCAAAATCTGAAGGTATACAACAGCTTATCTATCCCATAAGCGCTTTTGCTCCTCCTCTGTTGTTCATCATAGCTACTTGTTATGCTCATTTAAGCTCATCAACTTCCTAATTCAGGTTTTTGCTAAAGATGAATATGAACGAAATTTTGTCTCTGCTGTTGTACCTCCTAATGAAATTGGAGTGAAATTTGATGATATTGGTGCACTTGAGGACGTCAAGAGGACATTGGATGAGATTGTTACTCTTCCTATGAGGAGGCCTGAGCTTTTTTCGCATGGCAATTTATTAAGGGTATGGCTTGCTATTCTGCTAGATATATTATTGCTGCTCCAGCTTTTCTGATATATATACACAAGAATGGACCGTTAATATAATTTTATTATTGCATTGAGATCATTGTTTTGTTTAAAGACAGAAGTTGCTTTATATTGGGTGTAAACTGACAAGTGGAGGGGGGAAGGAATTAGTTATTACAGAAAATAAATATATAGTTTCCTTGAATTTTCATCTTGAAAGGAATACCTTTATGGATATTGTTGCTTTACAGCTTATAGAAGCACGTTTCATAGCTGAGTTTAATTTTATGATGGGTTGTTAATTATCACATGATGTAGATGTTACTTGATGCATTTCTACCTATGCAGATGCTATCACAGAAACAGATGCGATAGCAAAAAAATACGCATTTGCATATTTTCTATCTATTCCCATTCGCTTTGCGCATTTGCAGCATGAATCTGAGGTTATGTAGCTACAAATAAAAATATGCCGAATTGTATTTAGGGATTGTTTTCATGATAGTTACAGTCGTTGTTGTTTTATGAACAAGCAATGAATAAAGCATAGCACATATCATATGCATGCAAACTTAAAGTCAGATTTCAAATCAAGCACAGCCCACATGCAGATTCAACTATTAAGCCTGTTTGGTGTTCTTATTAGTTAAATTGTCTCAAATAAATTTCCAGGCCTGTGCAAATACACACTTATTGCAGAAATAACGAATGTTTAGATGTAATTGTTTTGGGTTCCCTGCTGTTAATATGTGTGTTCTGGATGTTCTATCAAAGTTTCAGTTAGTCTACTTCGTCATACTCCTACCATAGGACCCGTATAGCTGAACTGGTCTTTGTGCATTACTTCATTTCTAAATATGACTTGTTTTGTGGACCTTTTCAGCCCTGTAAAGGTGTTTTGCTCTTTGGACCTCCTGGAACAGGAAAGACACTCTTGGCAAAAGCTCTTGCAACAGAAGCTGGAGCGAATTTTATCAGCATAACTGGTTCTACACTCACATCAAAGGTAATTTTATTTTCTTCATTCTTTCTATAAAATGTTTCCAACTCTTTTCTCATTGCATAGACATATGTCAAGTGATCATTGCTGCAGAGTAGGATTATTAATATTTTGTCACTTGTTAGCAATCTATTTTTACTGCATAAGCTTGTTAAAGAAATTGGTTTCGGACTAGGAGATCTGGCATCCTTGTTAGCAAGAATACAATTACTGTTCCAAAAAAGTCTATAAAAATAATCTTGTATGTAGTACAAATAAAGTTAAATAAACAGATCCAAATTCAACTTCAAACTGATCTTGACATAGAAATTCCTGTAAAACACAATACTGTTAACGGATGATGAACAATGCCTGATTTACTGCTTATCTAGTTTGTTTCTTGACATCTATGATGAATGAATTATAATTGATTCGTTATGCAAACTTACTTAAATTTCTATGTATCACATACAAGTATGAGCTATGAATATATACCAATTAGTGATGGCTGCTAATAACTAGTGATGATATATATTGTCATCACCACTATGTAACCGTACTTGTAATACTGATAAGAACTAGCAAACATTTATAATTTTCACATATCTGTGGCATCTAATTTCACACAGAAAAAAGCAACATTTTTGTCAATTCGGTACTGTTATGACATGATTATTTCTGTACAAGAAACTAAGACTATTTGTAGTCAATCTGGCAAATCAGATAAATTCTTATATGCTCCTGTAAAAGCTTCCAAATAACTTTCATGTACTAAACAATTGGATCATGCATCTGTATTGTCCTGAGCTTATATGCAAATTTACTTACAAAAACATATATGCGAAGCTCATTTTTAACTGAGCACTGTCTTAAATTTCTTTAAACAGTGGTTTGGAGATGCTGAGAAGCTCACAAAGGCTCTTTTCTCCTTTGCGAGTCGACTAGCCCCTGTTATCATATTTGTGGATGAGGTATGTTCACTAAAGTTAAAGATGAAAAACACATGTTCTATGTTTTCCTAACACATTTTGTCACATCATTTTAGATTAAATCTGAGGTTCAGTGGTTTTGCATGACCTCCTGGTTATGAGGCAGTTTGATTGATGTAACAGGTTGACAGCCTACTTGGTGCAAGAGGAGGTGCATTTGAGCATGAGGCAACAAGGAGGATGCGAAATGAGTTTATGGCAGCTTGGGATGGTCTCAGGTCAAAAGAGAGCCAGAGGATCCTTATTCTTGGTGCGACAAATCGTCCATTTGATCTGGATGATGCTGTGATACGGCGGTTACCTAGACGGTAACTCTGAGTCCATGTTTATGCTTCCAAGATAAATGTTTGTGCTTCTTGTCTAGCAATATTTTCATTGGTTCGTTGGTCTACAGGATATATATTGACCTTCCAAACGCACAGAACCGAATGAAAATTCTCAAGATTTTACTTGCAAAAGAAAAGCTAGAATCTGATTTTAAATTCGACGAGCTTGCGAATGCCACAGAGGGTTATTCAGGGAGCGATCTGAAGGTATCAAACTCAACAATCATATTTCTTTCCAGGAAAGTGAAACTGTTCTTATATCTTTTCGTGTCAATGTGGACCCATCCATTGTTCATTTCTGCAGAACCTTTGTGTAGCTGCAGCATATAGGCCGGTTCATGAACTTTTAGAAGAAGAAAAAAAGGTACGTGCTCTATAACTGTTTGCATGTATGAGACTTTCTGCCAACTTTTTGTCATCAGAGTTTTGTCTGAAATTTTCAATCAGAAACTTTATGCGGTCTCTTGCTTCCTGACATGATTCCTATCTTTTTCCAGGGAGGTGTGAGTAACGGAAGCAATTATTTGAGATCCCTCAAATTAGATGACTTCATTCAAGCAAAAGCTAAGGTGCTGTAACCATGATTTTCTTCACTGCCTGATCCCTTTGCCCTAACGTTTATTGTTTTTCAAACGCAGGTTAGCCCTTCTGTTTCTTATGACGCGACAAGCATGAATGAATTAAGAAAATGGAATGAACAATATGGGGAAGGTGGAAGCAGGACACAATCGCCATTTGGGTTTGGCAACTGACATTTAGTAACGCTTTTCTTTCTGATCCTGTGCTGTCTGTAATATCACTAGGCTGCCTGTTTTAGTATAGGAAATTAGTCTCTTTTTTAGCCAGAGCCCATTCATCTAACCTTGCTTTCACCCTGTGCAAATAACAAGATATCAAATGCAGCGCCAATTTTCATACTAATAGGAGTTGGTATCATCAGTGTATAACAAGAAGAAAATCAGTTTATACCCTAGAAAATGTTGTAACTGAGCTACAAATTACCGGATAAGCACCAGGCTTAAAAAGATGTAATAGGAGTTGGTATCATCAGTGTATAACAAGAAGAAAATCAATTTATACCCTAGAAAATGTTGTAACTGAGCTACAAATTACCGGATAAGCACCAGGCTTAAAAAGATGTAAATAGCTCTCAAAAATTCATTGGAACTCGACATGGTACTAAACAGAAAATATTTTTTCTTTATTATATCTATATATGTAGTGTTTTGAAACAAATTATGCAGTGCTTGTATTTGGATTTTTTTTTATATAAAAGATTGTAATTTCAAGCACCTTATATCTACCGAGATGTTTTGGGCAGCGGCCGAGTCCATGAGGGCCCGAGTGTTAATTAGCGGTACCATTCCGGTTCCGTTCCATTGCCCTCACCGGTACTTCTGCTAACCATGAGTCACTGCCTCGTTTTATGGAGAAAATCTGCGAACATTCTCTCTGATTTTAAATTATTGACATCTTTACTTTTAACTTTAATTTTGATCATTCGTTTTATTTAAAAAATTTGTTTAAATATGTAAAATTTTGTTACTATTAATTTATCATTAATAAAATTTAAATCATAAATAATAATTTTACACATTGAAATAAATTTTTTAAATAAAATAAATAATCAAAATTGATATTAAAAATCAACTGTCTCAATAATTTAAAACCTTCAAACCTGAAGGAGTACATATGCGCACCAGAATGCAGCCGTTAGGGCCCAAATGACGAGGGCTAACTGCTTACGAGTCCGCGGCAACATGATTTTAACCATTTTATTTAACAAAATGAATAAAATCAGGGCCTTAAAGAGGTTATTTTTACAGCAAAATTATTCTGTGACACTAACTTCAAAGATAAATATACATTCCTACTCTTCTCAGCTGCTTACACACGGATACTGTATAAAAGTGAATCCAATGGTAGAGTCGATAATAAAAGAACAAAATAATGATGATCACAGGGAAAAAAAAAGAGAAAACAAAGTCCCTGTTTGCCTTAGCAAATCAATCCACCGCTCGATTGGTCGAAGTTACCACGTCCTCACTGCCCGAGCTTCCTCCATATGCCTTTCCGTGCTGTAAGGCACTTCAATTTGCCAAAAACAAAGCCGGACTTCGGAGGGTTGCCATCGACGAGCGAGTTCTCGTATATCTCCTTGCATTCTTGTACAACCTAAGAAAGGACGAGGGTGTAAGAACCAGCTTCTCCTCTATGCAGTGATTAATGATGGTGACTATCAGTCATCACACGCTCCGCAGTCAAAACACAAACATTGGCACTTGGACTAGATCACTGATGCATTACGCTAACAAACCAATACGGAGTACAGCGCAGCAGGTCTTTATGATATGAGAATTCCCATGTTACCTCCTTGGCTTCCTTTCTTGGGATGCCTTCCCGCATTGCCACAAGCTTCTCAACAACCTCGGGCTATAAAACATGTGTCAAGTTGCAGAGCATTACGATGTATGAATATAATGTTTTACGTTAAGACGATTAAGTATTAGGAAAGTTGAATATATGTGGTACACAGAAAATTACCGGGCAATCAGGCTGATGTTCCAGAATATTTGTATAGATAAGAGTAAAGCTATCCAAACTCTCAGCTGAAGCAAGCTCCCTCAGATCAGCCAGAATGCGCACTCTGCTTTCAACTTTCTGGGCAGGATGTAAAAATAACTTTTCAGTAACTGGTTCAAGTTCTATAGAAGCACAAATAAGAAACATGCTGTTATAGGACTCTCGGTGCATAATACGAATAATTACAGCACCCAATTTGATTTTACAATAGTACATGCAGTCAATTCCAGGAATTCAGATTCATAGTATTCAAATTAGCACATGAAAGTTATGGATACTTACAACTTTTGATGAAGAGCAATCCATAGTTATAAACAGAACAAACAAATTCCCAGCAGAAACTATACTTACTGTCACGTTGACGTGCTCTCTGAAGAAGTCCATAAGCACTTCTTCATCCAGCCTCATCCTCTCGATCGTTTCTTCCTTTATGTAGTTTTTCTGGAGGGGCAAAAGGAAAAATATTTGAGCTACTGGAAGAACTTGTCAGGCAGGAGTCATGAGATTAGCTCCCTAAAGATTAGCATAGCAGTTTTAGAGATGATAGGATGTTTTTGGTTTTCTTAAGAGGGTTTGTTTGAGGGTGGTAAAGCAAGGGCCTCCAGTTCCACATAAGATTGTTGGAAACATACTATAAGTTCTACTCCTTCCGTTCACAAATATAAGTCATTCTAGCTCTGGGCACGAGAATTAAGGAGAAGTGAAAAAGTATGATGCAGAAAATGAGGAGGAAAGAGATAGAGATTGAGATTTATTGGGAAGAGAGAAAGTGTGTTGGAAGGAGAGAAAGATGAATTGGAAAGTGAGAATGACATATATTTGGGAACAAAGTATTCCAATAGTAATAATGATGGTACTACAAACCTGAGTAAGGAGATGCTCAACGTATACAACGATTGTTTCCTCTATGCAAGCCTCCACAAATCTTCGAAATGATCTTTCTTCGATATACCTAAAAAAACAAGCATGGCTATTAAAATAATGCACATAAAAGTTACATGATAACTATCAGGGGAACTCTAGATTGCTAATGTTTTACTTAGATGAACTATAAACTGACAACACCTGAAATTTAAATTATACAAACAACCAACAATACTCATCAGCCATTAAATTTGGTTGATAGAAATACATTGAAGCAGCCTGTACTGTTTGCCAATTCTCACGAGCAAACTTACAAATTTGCACATGAGAATTGCCAAATCAAACACGATTAGTGTTTCATGTTTGGGACCTGGAAGTAAACTTCTGTTCACCGCTTTGCAGAACAGAACATGCTGCAGTGCAATATTTTCGCAGAATTGTCACTTAAATATGTTCATAATGCCTACCCATACTTGCTTGAGACAAAGGCTTTGCTATTGTTGTTGTGTTGTCAAGATGTTCATAATGAATGCATACAAATGTAGGCAAACAAAATAAGCATATAAGCAAGAGGATTTACAGGGAATATATACACATACATAGTTCCACTTCAACTTTTTATTTATTAAAACTTACATTTTAACATCCCCAAAATAATCTGCAAATGTGGCAACAAGATATTCTGTGACCATTCCATCTAGCCAGTCTGAAAAGAAAGATTCGATGTGAGAAATTAAATGTGCTGAGATGCTCATAAGACAAGAAGGCACAGACAAATGACTGGAAGAATCAATGTGAAAGTTCTTTAAATGGCACAAAGGTAATAACAATTTAGCATAAAAAGAATAGAAATACATCACTGTTCAGTGAACACAGAGTCTGTCCATTTGAGAAAATGTAATTTTTCAAAAAAGAAAAGAAAGGCCAATGCTTCTCTGGATAAATTAGAAGGCTAATATGAAACGATACCTTTCTGGTAAAGCTTCACAAGTAGATCCTGCACACCTGGGTCTTCAAAAATAACACTAACAGTTTGAAGGACAGCCTCCTGTTTCAATATAAAATATATAATTTTCATCCCATCCCTCGTGAGACCACAAGTTGATCAGTGGGTACCACTCTAGCAACAAATTCTCAAGCAATACTGGAGAGCGGCAAGAAGATTACAGCTAGTTAACCATGCTAGTATACAATTCGACTAGCTTCCAAGAAGCTAAACAAAGGTAGAAGAATGTTATAACAAAAGTACAAGACTTTGCAAGTATCTTTCTGATGACTTCTACACTTTAAGCCAGGGTTTTCATTTTTTATGCAATCACAAACCATCTCTAGACAGAAATGTTGGTTACAGACGAAACAGCACACTCATTTCATACCGACCAAGGAAAACGAGCCAGTAACATGATAATAGCAAGGCCAATTTTACCATGATAGCTCTTCAAACTCATAAACTGGATCTTCTTTAAAAATCCATAGGACATAATAGCATGTTAAAACAGCCATGTAGACCTTTCTATCCCATGAAATAGTTTCACATGTCAGCACGTCAAGTTACATTCCTCTAACCTAGAATGTTAATTAAGACGTATAGCTATATCATATGCCTGCAGAACAAACCTTGGCAACTTCAAGAAATCCTTTACAGGTATCCTCAAAATTAACCTGTGAAAGAGCATTTTGCTTGTTCAAAAATCTTGAAATATGTGAATAGATAGAAGCATTGCAACAACAAAGAGCAATTAGCGCAAAGGTCCAAATAAGGTTAGAAACTATAGTTTTATAGAAAATGCACCCAAAGTAACCAGATTTATCGCATCCATTTGTTGTCTCAATTTAAATTTTAAACAGTCCAGTTTGAATGAGGCTGGTTTCTGGTGGAATTTCTTATTAATACAAACAACATTTGTATGCATAGTATTTGTGAAATATACAATATTAGATTTAGAAGGAAACTTGCTAATTATGGTTCTTTTTGTTATTGTTAATTATTTTTGTTTGGCAACTCTTGTGTTTCAACTTAGATTAACCCACTTGCTTGGTATTTTTAATCAGAAGGTTGAACCTTTGAGAATGAGTGAGTTAAACCATGAATGAAAGACGTTTAAGAAGAGAGAGAGAGAGAGAGAGAGAGAGAGAGAGAGAGAGAGCGAGCTTTGATGCAGATTTGCACCTGTTCAGCATAGTTTTGTGGAAGCGCTTCCAACGTACTGCTACTTAGCTCCGATGAGAGTTCATAGCAACGTAGGTTATTGTTAATCTGCACACTCAATATCAGGAGCTAATAATAAGCAGCAGAGAAAAGCAAGAAACTCATATCACATTGAGTTATAAATGGACAAAACAAATACCAATGCACATAGAGATTCCAGACCGACATCAGAAGCTGGCTCCTCGAGCCTTTGCCTCTCAGCTGCTTGAAAATCAAGCATGACCTGCATGAGAAACAAGTAGAATATCAAAATAACATATTGGCTACCAAATTAACAGCAGGAGCACAGCACAACAAAATCAGGTCGACCCACATATACTCAAAGGAAAAATGCAAAAAATACCTGAATAACTGCAAGGGCAATACGGTATAGCATGACATCTGTGCTGTTATCTCTAACAATCTGGACTTGCTCCGTCAAAATTCTGAATAGATCCACCGCTGCAGGTGTATATAATTTTCCATCCTCTGTACTCTTTGGTGGTTGTGTTTTGTCAGCTTCCAAAATATTACTGTACCATTTCTACAGAAAAAAGAAAAAGGTTTGACTATCATAAATTATTTTCATATACAATTCAACAGACATAGGAAGAGTTACCTTAGTTGTTGCCTGCATGCGCTCAACATACATATTCATAAGTGGATCCAATGCACCGCTTTCAGAACAAACTTGGGCAAGTGATTCATCCACACCAAGACCAATCAGATTTTCTTGATATTGCACAACCCAACCAGTTACCTATAGTGACTAGCCAATTAACATGCTTGCTAACAATGAAAATCAAACATATGATAACAGTGAATCAAGCGAAAATCATATATATATATAATAATGTGTGTAGTGCACCCACTAATATAAACCAAATGAAAATAATATAGCGGTGTGTAGTTTTCACAATCACACAATAGAGGATGAATATGAATATTGGAAATAATATACCTTCAGGATATTTATATTTTGAATATCATTTGCTCAATACAAAGCGAAAGTCATATATAATAATGTGTAGTGCACCCACTAATATAAATCAAATGAAAATAATATAGCAAAGTGTGTAGTTTTCACAATCACAAAATGGAGGATGAGTATGATATTGGAAATAATATACCTTTAGGATATTTATATTTTGAATATCATTTGCTCTTTCACTGAGAAGTCTTAGCATTTGTGTGAATCTTTCAGTATATAGGTTCACCATGAGCTGGAAAATTTCGTATCTGTATACAAATAAGAAACATGACAAGCAAAATA
>BCLG01000310.1:120439-151138 GCA_001602295.1 Zoysia matrella
TGGAAATAATATACCTTTAGGATATTTATATTTTGAATATCATTTGCTCTTTCACTGAGAAGTCTTAGCATTTGTGTGAATCTTTCAGTATATAGGTTCACCATGAGCTGGAAAATTTCGTATCTGTATACAAATAAGAAACATGACAAGCAAAATAAGGTAACACTTTAGAAGTAAGAACCTTTCTACAAATCACTGTTTCTAAAGACTTCCCGGTCAGAATATTAGCAGTGGATGCCATTTCAAATCACCAATTAGACCATCAATATTTCATACATTAAATACATAGCTTATGCTCAGTTTCAAAAAAAAAGCTATCTAAACGCATTCACAAAAAACTGAACCATGAGATAACACATGGCCAATTGGCAATTATACAAGCTCTAGACAAGTATTTGCCTTGTTACACTTTTAGTTTCAAAAGTCCAGCAGAAGTTTGCTATTGTATAAAGTCTACCAAATAAGTTAAGTGTATACCAAATATCAGCATACCTAGGAGGAAAACATGGTGCAACGTAATCATATATATCACCAAGCTCTTCTCCAATCTGTATTAAACAAAGCAGAGTAGGAAGCTATAAGTCATAAAAATCACATTTGTTAAACAAAGGTAAGTATGTTTTCTGAAGAAACATCAGCTTTTCCAACGTCCCTCTTGCTAAGTTGGTTAGTTGGCTTTGGTAGCACTCCTTAGGTCCTGGGTTTGACTCCCAGTGGGAGGCTGGGGTTAAAAAATCCCCTTGCCTATCCCATGCCAAAGCACAGGCCTAAGGCCCGGCTAGGTCGTTGATCGCTCACGCGACCACGGTGCAGCTATGTAAGGGTGGGCTAGGGGTTTGGGAGTTTTCTCGACCTACGTGAGAAGGCCTTCTCTTAACAAAAAATAATGTTTTCCTAAACAGTAAACGGTAGACAGTCAGTCAACCACCGTCTAATGTTTAAACGACATTTAATCCAGTCTGGACGCCGTTTAATTCCACCTAGACGGCATTTAGGCCTAGACGAGGGCAGCCGTTTAGCGTTTAGACCCCGTTTAGATGGCAGCTTAATTCCGTTTAGGAAAACAGCCAAAAATGCTCAGGGACTATCCTTTCCCCCCCCCCCCCCCTCCAAAAAAAAACATTGCAGAGGCAACAAAATGGTAAAATCTAAACCCAGGATGCTAAAAGAACTGAATACTTACTGCTTTAGCTTCCTCGAGAGCATCCATCAAATCTTCCCCAAAAACAAGCTGAGTGATCAAAACATTAGTAACTTCTCTTGATGAATTGTAATGACCAGAAATAAAAAGGAGCAGCCCGGTAGGCACGAAGCTCCCGCTTGCGCAGGGTCCGGGGAAGGGTCCAACCACTTTGAGTCTTTTGTAAGCAGCCTTTCCCTGCATTTCTACAAGAGGCTGTTTCCAAGACTCGAACCCATGACCAGAAATAAAATCTTGAAATCCTGGACATGCTTAAGCAATACCTCGGTAAGCAATCTGTTGAAGCGGGCCTCAACAGCCATCCTGATGCACTCATAGCATTTGTCCTTGTAGCCCTTTCCCTGAACCTTCGATTTATCTTGAGTACCATTTCTTGGGGTAGCTCCTTTTCTGCTAACATTTTGTTAGGGTGAGTCAATCACCAACAAGTCAACCAGAGATGACTTAGTGAAATTATATTCATGATTTCACACATTTTACAATTCACATAGATATCTAAAGGTGCTAGATTGAAATGGATTTGAAAAGGGTTAAACTGTGTGAAATACTAGAAAAGGCAATAAGAATCAATAGCGTAAATAAACCGCTAATTCCTTTACTAAACACACAATATATGTTAATCTAAAAATGGCACCAAAAGGTCACCACTGAAAGAGGAGGGGGGGGGGGGGTGGTACTAAGACACTGCTGAGTAAATGTACTAAATAAGTTGATTATTCTGTTTGCTCATACCTAGTTAATCAGTGTTTGGCGGTAGATTTTGCACGTTGTGCAATTAAAGATATTTATATATGTGAAAGAAGACATATTACTACCCCATGATCATAAGAATAATATCAGCATGCACAGATGTGCAGATGCTGGTACGTACAAAAATGTGATACATATTTCTACCTTGTTTTAAATGTAACAACACAAAAATATAAGGGTATTATATTAGCACATGATATATCCTGAAGGAGTAATGATTCCACTCCTCTGAAGTGGAAAGATATGATCATAATGGAAAACAAACTATGAAGAGATATAAGTAAGTGGTGTACTTTGCAGTTCTACGTTGGTTCGTTATCGTCGCCATCGCGCCTGCACCCTCAGCCTCAGCTGCTTCTTCAGCAAGTTGTTGATCTAAAATCTCTTGCATTTCAACAACCCTGATGTATTCAAACAAAAAAAAAAGGGAAACTTGAACATGGAGTGTAAATTGTGGGTTCACCTACTGCGGTACATATGGCAAGGAAGTGAAGAGAAAGCACATACAATGTAGAAAATTATAGGTTCAAAATTAAACTTATGAATACTGATAAGTTTTTTTATGAAAAATAGAAGTGGGAAAAAAGGAGAGGAAGATGGCACTACATTAAAACATAAAGTTGCACATGTCTACAGAAAGAATGCAGATATAAAGCAGCATTTAACCAAGAATTTCAACTGTTAAACAAGAAGATTGGCTATTGACAGTAATCAACACACAATAGAAGGATGAGGTGTACCTTAAAGCTCGAACCAACGTCTGTGGGCTGCACAAAACAAGATGGAAGTATAAATACCAGCACACAAGAGATACCTTAAAATGTAACTAAAGCATGGTTTTTGTTTACTGTTGCAATATCAACAGTTTTTTTGGATAAAATACAAACCATAAAATTAACAATAACATGTCATAATATCATAGTAAGTTGTAACAAAATTACTGGAATGCATCTTTTCAATTAAGGAAAATGTCTGGTTCGTGTTGTCACTATTGCAAGGAGCTCCCTGCTCATCGTAACAAGAATATGAATCTCTTGCTCAAAGGAGAAGTATTTTATCAGTTTCTGAAGGTATTTTTTTCATCTTGTAAAAAAAAAAGTATAGAGATCTGGTGCTTGCAAGACTTAATATTTGGGTATTACACAAGGCATTTATGAGGAGAACTAAGTGCCCCAAATCTAGATATGAAAAAACACTACAAGCCTCAATTTTGATAGCGTAAACTCTTACAACAACGCAATATAGTCATTTGCCATACCATGCAGTATAGACAATGCGCAAGGCATTAAATACAGTACCTCTCTTTTGAAAGTCTAAAGAAGTTAGTGATATGGCTCCATAACGTCTTCTCAAATGTTTCCCATGTTCGATCCACATCCTCAAAGTATTCTCTGAAGTCAAGAGGAGGATCCATCAGGCCAACTACAGATGTATACTTCATTAAATACAAGCCACGAGAAGCATTAAATTTTTTTGTGAATTATAATGGACTTGTTATCCCATATCATGTACCCATATTGCAAACAATTAAGGAATTTACATGTGGAACAGATCATCTCTGATGACTATCAGCGAGGCAATCTTTAAACATGAACACATCATCTTACATGGACAAGTGAAAGGTAAGGTTGCTTTTCTTCAATTACCAAAATTTAAACGCATCATTTCATCAGCAAGGGTTTTATTGCTTGTGCATTGAACACACACAAAATTTGCAAGTAAACAATATAAATGCTCACAGATGGACTAAACAAGCAGCGTGGAAACTGGTTGGTTGACTACATTAGCAAATGCAATGCAGCTGGAACCTCTTTAAAGTAAATGTGTCTGGTAATTATTACTTATTTATGTGAAATGCGATGAACCAACCCTACATAAGAAATGCTTAGATAACGTCCCACAAATTAATATTAGTTAGTGATTATTTCAGAATTTTTAAGTTCAAAAAAAAGGATCAAGGTTGCACCTTAGTCGCCCAACTTCTTCCTTATGAGATGCAGCAGCAGCTAGAGCAAAACGTCTCTTTCCGTCAAGAGCTGTTAATCTCTATTTCAACAAAAGCAAGATGATGCAGCAATGTCAGATAAATAAGAGCACATTAGAGCATGGATAAAGTCCACTTTATCCAAATTTGGCCTATGTCCTAATAACCCACTAAATTTTAGTTTAAGGGGTTATCTAGACTAAGGTCAAACTTACAGGGAGCAAAGTGGACTTTGTACTTAGGACATCCAATTATAGTGTTGCCAGAAAGGCGAATAAGAAAAGCCAACCTCATAAGTGCGAATCAATTCTTTATCATCGCTTAATGAGTCACGTGCTGCAGCTGCCTCAACAGAAATCGACATCATACCTCCCACATCCTACCAGCATGGATGAACCATATTTATGAATAATAAGATTACAGTTACATTGCCAGTAATGTGGTTAACATGATTTTAAAGAAATTTTAAGAAAAGTAAATAACGGTAAAGAGTCACAATACAGTGGTCACACTAAATTACAGTTTGCAAACCTTTAAAGTTGTATTCAGGTTGTTTCTTGCATTGCTAAGAAGCTTGATTTTGTCATGGTTCTCAATTAAAGTTTGACATTCCTGACACAGCCTGCAATTCATCAATGATAATAAGGCTGAGAATAAAAAAAACATTTTTAAATGAGTAAATTTCATACAACCCCAGATCTTGTGGCCCTTTTCTCACAATGCCCCAGGTATTTTGTCACGTGTCACTTAACCCTGGATTTTCTCGTCATAGTGTTTCACAAAACCACACCCTTAGCAAAATAATATCAATGTTACATTTGGATTTCACTTTCGTATTGGGAAATACTGTGCTTGCATCTCACTCAATGATTCCATTTATTTTAATTAATCAAAATCTATGTGTCATGCAAACACAAAGTTAGAATTCGTGTGTCATATTCATAGCTGTTTCTTAATAGAGATGGGGTTTCATGAAACAATATCACCATGAAACCTGTGACACAAACCAAAATACCTGGGTTTTTTAAAACAAGGACCATAAAATCTGAGGTTCTATGAAATTTACTCTCTTTAAATTATGCTAGCCTAGCATAGCACTCACGCAAGAAAAATGAAAATGCAGAATCAGGATCATTAGCTTACTTGTCTATATCTATGAAGTTCTCCCGTAGCTTATTTATAGTTTCCTGAGATAAGGCAAGAGCATTGATGCCAGTGCGGGCTTGCTCGACCTGTTTCATGAGTAACAAATATAACTCATAAACCAGAAAAAACAAACACATGATGAATGATGATAGGACTGTAGGAGGGGCACAGGATCAACATAATAGCTCAGTTTATAAGTTTGGCAGCCCGCGCTGATATTAGAAATACCTGTTCTGCCACCATTGTACTGAGTTGAGCATCATTTGTCTGAAAATCGTAAAATAAAATCAGACAATCAAGAGGCACATGAAGAACGTAATGATAAAATCTCAAAAAGATAGTGTGCATGTACAAATCATTTAGTGAAGATCATGACAAAGTTTAGATTTAAGTATGCTTTATAATATGACCAATCTATTTTTGATAAAATGAGCATGGAAATATTTTAAAATCCTTTCTGAAACAAAAAAAAAATTAATGCAGCAAGCTTACAGTTGAAACAAAGAAATACAAAACAGTGGGCAGGCATAAAACAAAGATGAAGTTGCTGTGTAAAAAGAAGCTAATCATCATGATGATCCAAAAGTTTCTTTGAGGTAGATATGAGACAAAGGATACTTCAACATGTAATTAGCCTTCGGTTCTGGCACACTTGACTATGTCAAATTGGCAGGTTAAAATTTCTGCTCCCGGACAATTCAAATATTTTGCCAAAATGGAAATCACAGTACAAAAGCAGGAATACTACACAGGTAGTTAGAAATTTGAAGTTTAAACTGCGGCATATTATCTTTCTGTTCTGGTTTATCTCTCTGTTACATTTATTCGTGTACCAAACTTTATGGTATAAGTTTTCTGAAAGACTCCAAATTTAACTACCGGCAGGCTGAAATTTGAATATCGGTAGCACCTTATCTGCCACTGTGAACATAAACAGACATCTAAATAGATATTTCATCAAGGTTCAAATCTACAACCCATGCTTTGAAACTTAGCAGTTTCAGCTTGAATGGAAATAAATGATTTAGAGAACGTATGCATGACTTCAACAGAATTTTGCTACCATCTTTAAATTGCTAAATAAATGATCCAGAGATTCCAGACCAGAAAACTATGGCTTGGCATACATCTCACATCAGCATTTCAACAGATTGACTGACTGCAGATGGAACTGAATCTAATCTCACTTTTCATGAGAGTCACCCTAAGACACTCAATCTCACATTAAAAACTCCTCGCTGAGTGTAGCTTTTGAATCTAATCGTCGGAAGCTGGCGATAAGTTTATGCTACGGTCCGTACCATGGAACTTAATTGCAGCTACATTAGAAGCGGTGTATCAGGGCTCCAACGGGGAGACACAAACTGCGCGTAGAGGCTACTCGCAACCAGATTCAGAATGACAGGCACGGTTCAACAAACTCATTCGCCCACAACTTGAGATTTTGAGCCAATTGGCGGCACCACAGCGGTTAAAATTGCGGGATTCGAGGTTGGATCACATCACCTGCTGCCGCGCGAGGTAGTCAGCTTTGATGGAGGCGATGGAGGAGAGGAGCTCCGGGGTCGGGAGCAGCTTCGCGACCTCCCGCACAGCCGCCTCCTTAGCCTCGATGCCCAGATCCTCCATGGCCGCACGCCGCCCGACGCCAACAGCCGGCGCGCCGCCGGCCCCGGGTTAGCTCTGGAGTCGCGCCTGAATCGGGGTAGCGAGGCGGTGGGAGGAGGGCGCTGTTGGGATCGGAGATCGTGAGGAAGGCGTCGTGTGGTTTTGCCGTTTTGGTCCTTGTGGTTGATGACAGACGGGAAGAGGTGAAAATGCCAGCGACTGGTAAGATGCGAGCCAGATCTGACACTTCAACACTCTACGCTGGTGAAAATGCACAAGAAACTGCGAAGCGGTATGTTTTGGAAGTTTGGCACGCTGTTTATAATGTTTTGTAGAAAATTCAATGAATTCTGACTTGTCAAATTGAAAATGTTCGTTGTTATCTCTCATGGGTGAAAATGCACAAGAAACTGCGACGCGGTGTGTTTTGTAAGTTTGACACGTTGTTCGTAATGTTTTGTAAAAAATTCAATGAACTCTGACTTGTCAAACTGAAAACATTCGTTGTTATTTTCTTCTTTTGAGCAATTTTTTTTTGTTTTCTTTAAAAAATGGTATGGTAGACTCCGAGGAATTTAGGTCATGTTTGTTATCGTTAGCTTTGCTTGTAGAATTGTTAGCGAAAATGAACGGCTCGTAGAATTTCTTTGATTCCCATAACTCTCTCTCTAGATTCTCATAATCTAAAATCGCTCTG
The DNA here is from genome assembly GCA_001602295.1 of Zoysia matrella. NCBI lineage: Eukaryota > Viridiplantae > Streptophyta > Magnoliopsida > Poales > Poaceae > Zoysia > Zoysia matrella. Next base: position 127,826 of record BCLG01000310.1, read on the forward strand.
TCCGTAGCTTGTGAATTTTACTCGTCGATTCCGGGAATCGGAAGCGCTAACAAACACGGGCCTTAGTAGTTAGTAGTAATCCGAACAGGCTTTAAAATGGATGTGGCTCAGTGGCCTACTCATGTGTTTAACATTTTGCACGAGACAAAGAGCAAGATCCATTACAACGATTGTTTAGTTGTACACCTGAATTTAAAAGCAGACCTCACCAGTCAGCAAAAAATAAGTAACACAACAAATGAACTCTCCTCTAGTTCGCTTCCAAGTTCCAACGGACCAACCAAATCTCTCTCGCACAGTATTCACCATTGTATATTTACATATAGGCCCCTCACAAGACATCAAATACGGAGTAATATTTGTCACATGATACTCCTTGAACTTGCGCCACCGCAAGGGCAAAATCGATTTACAAATAGATCCTCACAAAAACTCAAACAACAAGATATGCAAGCCTAGTTCGCTGAAACGCTCCCTGCTCGAGTCGAGTTTCCAGCAACGCAGGCTACGGAGCGTTTTTTTCGTTCAAAGAGTTCTGACTTATGTTTCTCAGGGTAGAGTAGTTTATACTTCCTCTATTCCTTAGTATCAATTATCATTTTAAATGTGGACATAAAAAATTGCCGCATCCCGAGTCACTAAAAGTATCCGAAATCTCATGTTCTCCGCACTTGTCCCATAATCAGTGGCAATTACACACGATTATCACAGTGAAATAAAAACTGTATAATATAATTATCAATTTAATTTGAAAACTTTACAAATTACTGGCTCCAAAGCCAACAAAAATACCTTCAGAGATGAAATTAGCGAAAAAGAACTAAGAATTCAATTTTTCCGGCGTGTATGTTCCATGTATAACCACAGGCATTTGACTGGAAGTTGAACTTCTAGAAACTTCAATATAGTTCCTCACCGCGAATCTTTGTCATATCTAAAAGTCAAATTAATGGAGGCAAGCTATGCCGATGAATAATTGCAATATTATAATCAAATGAATAGTCAAAAGAAGGATTGGATGATAGGGTTTTAATTTGCATAAAAGAGCACTATGCAGTCTAAACTTAGTTAATAAATAAAAATTACTAAATGTAAGTGTTGAACTGAAATATAAGTAATGTGAGCATATGAAATAAACGCATTAACCTCCATGTCAAGCATTCCTAATCATTCATGACCACCAAGCCATGAAGGCAAATCTCCATCTATTTTACGCACATTCAGCATATGCAAGTCCAATGTGAGTCATTTATTATTCTACTCTAAACAAAGATCCATCATTAAAGAGCTTGATGCCGCAAGCACCGCTATTCGAATAGATTTATTACTCTGCAGAGTTTGTACGTTGTACCTCATAGACTGAGTGACCGTCTGTGGTGTAGCTAGTACCGTGCACTCACGAAGTGTGCACATCGGTGTCACATATCACTTTTTCACTAGTCATCCGCTATTCTTGCCTTCTCTAAAAAGCATTGGTTCCTGTTTATTCAGATCTAACACTCCAGAGGCTAATTTTTCTTACGTTGGGTGAAAGTCTCAGGGATGCAATTCATTATATTGGTAAACCTTAGGCCCAACATTGTAGTGATGGAGGTCCCGCTAGATACATCTACTAAGTAAATTATCCATACGTGCAGGCTACTCCTAAAAGGCAAGGTAGCTTTTAACTAACTACTTGGCTATAGCCAGACCACACCGGCATCTATAGTCGCACGACATTTCCTTAAATCAAGAGTCAAATGTATCGGTCCTTATGTGATGTGACGAGTCTCCAAAGCAATCATTCACCTATCTCCATCTAATCAACATATCATAGTCATGAACTAACTATCATGACAACCCATCATCATCGACCCATAACTCTAATCACCTATCAATCAAGACTCTTCTAAACAATATTAGCTGAACTATTAATTACTAGATGTGTATTAACATTTATATTTAGTTATTGACATTCAGCTAAGCATGCTTCTATGATGACATAAATGGCATCATGATCTTATGGATTAACCCATCAATACCCTCATCCTATGGTTACAAGAAATAATACTAAATTAGCTCAATAAGGTAAACATGAATAATAATAGGATTCATCTACCATTTCCCAATGAGCATTTTAGTGATATAAATTATGCACCAATTAATCCTACATTTTAGGCACTTAAGTTTATCTGCAAACATACGATGAACATGGTCAAGAGGGTGTGCTTGCCTCACACCTTTATATTAATCTGTGACATGATGGTCTTCGCTTGTCGATCTCCATGGCGATGCAGTCCTTCAACTATTCTCTCTCACATGCACAAGTCAACATCGAGAAACACCAAAGAATCCAAATAAACTAATCCAATGAAGTCAGCTGCAATAAACATCAAATAATTTGAATAAAAAACAAATAAGCATGAGGAATGCATATTTTGAAATAATGCATGATGCATGAACGTGGTTTAAGCAAATTTAGGTCCTAGTTTCATAAAGACCAATTCACCTAGACATATTATTTATTTTTCTTTTTATTTCATAAGGAAAACATGCGCGCTTTTATTTTGATTGATTTAATCAATTTAAAGTCTAAAGCGGATATGTGTAAAGTTCTTATTTTAGTAGATATAAACAATAATTAGAACTAAATTCATGGAGTTTAATTATAGCGATTGTGTATTTGTGTGCATGCCTATTATATAAGTTCTAGATTAAATCAATCCTTAAAGCCGTTTATTTTGGTGATGGATAGTAGACCTACTAAGTGATAGAGACACCGATGAGTTTTCAATTAATATAGGACTGCATCAGAGATCAGCTCTGAGCCCTTATCTTTTTACTTTAGTGATAGATAAGATCACACGAGACTTACATGGAAACATTTCTTGGTTTATGCTCTTTGCGGATGATGTGGTGCTAGTGGATGAGAGCAAAATAAGGGTGGACCAGAAGTTAGAATCACAGAGATATGCTTTGGAGTCAAAGGGTTTTAACTTAATAGGTCTAAAACAGAGTATATAAGGTGTGATTTTAGTGCTACTGCAGTCGAGGAGGGAGATGCTAGACTTGATGGCTAGGTAGTACCAAAAAGGACACTTTCCGTTATTTGGTTCAATGTTGCAAAAAGATGGAGATATTGATGAGGATGTAAGTCATAAAATTAAAGCACAATGATTGAAGTGACGTCAAGCTTCTAAAGTACTATGTGATAGTAGGGTGTCTAAAAAACTCAAAGATAAATTCTATAGGACTGTAATTCGTCATATCATGCTTTATAGAGCAGAGTGTTGGTCAAAAAAAGCGACATGTCCAACAGCTATACGTAGCCGAAATGCGTATATTGAGATGAATGTGTGGCCACACGAGGAGAGATCATGTTTGAAACGACGATATATAAGAGAGATTAGGAGTGGCACCAGTTGAGAAGAAACTTGTGCAGCATCATTTGAGATGGTTCGAACATATTCAACGAAGACCACAGGAGGCATTGGTTCGTAGCGAGATGATAAGTCGGCCAAACGATGTAAAGAAAGGCAAATGTAGACTAAACTTGACTTAAGAATGAAGAGAGGCAAAGATAGACCAAACTTGACTTGAAAATAGTCTGTGAAGAGAGATCTAAAAGATTGAGATATCGTCAAAGAGTTAGCTTTAGATAGGAGTTCGTAGAGGCTAACAATTCACATATCTGAACCTTGATTGCCGGTGGTTGTTTCTTTTTAGTTGTCTCTTAGGGTTTCATCGGCCTATTTTAACTTGCTACTAAATGCTTTGTTGTTGTTGTTGTTAAAGCCGTTTATTTTAATGAAAACTAGAGCTTATAATATGTAAGCCATATAAACCTATAGGTATGTGCGTGAGCAGCAGTATATTTAATTGCAAGAAAGTGAAATATTATTGTGACCCTAATTCTGTTACAATATTTTAATGATTCTTATTCCCATAAGAGCTTGAAAGAAAACTCATAATCATGTCCAAAAATAAATTATAATTAACATCTGCATGAACTTTTCTATAAATTTAGCCACACTAGGAAATGTAGTAGAAATATGGAATAAGTGTTAAATGCATTCAGGTGCATATCTACTATATAGTGTCTAAATTATTTGTATTAATAAAGTATCATGTTCTCTTATAAATGCAATGATCTTAGACTAAGGGCTTCTCCTGAGGAGCTTCAATGCAATACAACTCTACAGGCCACTAATTGCATCAAGCATTGCCTAAATATGTGTATAGGTTTTTAATAACTTTGTTCTAAAATCTATTTGTAGATTGAGCTAAAGTCTTGGGATGCAAATTTGGTAACCGTAGTTAATTAATTAAAGGAAAGCTGGGCAGCTGGCCCGCGAGAGCTTCTTTTCCCCTTCTTCTATCTACGTATTCCATTTCCTTTCCTGCTGGAAACTCGTACAGGCAAAGCATGAGCAGAGCAGCGGCTCTGGTCCAGCTCGCCGGCGGCAAAGTCCACTCTAGCTCCGGCTGGGACATAGCAGGATGGGTGCGCGAGGTTGAGAGCTGCCTCCTGGTGGTCATCTCGCCAGCAGCGTGCAACTGCAGATGCGGCGTTGCGACTGCCGCGGCAGTGCGGCGAGGTCCGGTGCAGCGCGCAAAGCACAGGAGACTTTGACTAATTTCAGGCCACGAACATCCAACTACGTGATGCATAGAAGCTCACCTAAGGCTCAGCCGGGATGGTGATGGCCGGAGCTGTGCAGGCGGCGAGCGTCGTCGGTGAAGAACGGACTGCGACGGTGACGACAGCCATGATTCCCACAAAATCTTAGAACAAAAGGTATGCAGGGGGGGGGGGGGGTCAACGACCTGTAGGTAAGCTCTAGTCTCAAGGAATAGATGCGGAGCTCACCGGAGGAGCTTCAAGTTCCGGCAATGGCGGCAGCGGCCGGAATTTGGGGATTCTCCGATTTCTTCAAAATTACACTCGATTCTTGGCCAATTTCTTGCGCTAGGGAGGTGGAAGGGCGAAATGAATGAGCGTGTGGCTTCTTAGGAGGTAAGGCTGTTCTTGCAGATATTTTTCCAACCGGTGAAGGAAGAGAGTGAGTGAGGGAGAAACGGATAAGAATGCTGGGTGCTTGGCTTGCTTCGGAAGGTGCAGGAGTGGAAAAAAAAAATCCTGGGCGTCCATGACTCCTCCACAGCAGTACGTAGGACAAGGCATGGTGGTAGCGGCAGGCCATTGCTTGGGCGGCGGCTTGTGGACTTTGATGGAGACAGAGAAGGAAGAAAGAGGGAGGAGAGAAGGTAGGCTGGGCCTGGGTCGGTGAACGGTCTGCTTGGTTTTGTGTTTGTTTTTGCTCTCTTTCTTTACTTTTTATCAAGCCCATGCTAGAACAAGCAAATTTTTATCTTTTTAAACTTTTTCAATTTAAATACGAATTTCGGTGAAATAATTTCTCATGAAAATTTACTACAAGGTGCCGCAGTATGAGATGACATGCAATGAATGAATTTTTAAAACATGGAAAATCCACATATGCTACACAAATTATTTTGATACAATTAATGATTTTTAATCACATCTTTTAGCAGTCTCTAATTTTTAGGATGTGAAAAAAAATTTAGGAGAAGCAAAAAAACGATGGCACAAAAAACAATAAAGATAGAGATAGAGTTGTGTTGAGAAGAGAAAAACTGGAGGCTAGGATAAGAAGTAAATTAGGATGAATGGAGCAATATTTTTTATTAATGTGGACAAAATGTCTATCCAAATTCATAAAATCTGTGTACAATTTATTCGATGTGCAACTAAAAAATGGAGCAAGTACTAATTACATGGATCTCAACCGGGGGTACAATTTATTCGACGTGCTTCTATACAATTACAAATGAATAGGAAACAAGTAATTAATTGAATCAGTTAACCAAGTAAACACAACTTTCTTTCATCGTCTTGCGACTTGCTTCTTTCCCTGTTTGCTTAGCACTTGGGCATGGTGGGAGGACGCGGCATCATTTTTTCCTTGGGAGATTTGCCATCTTTCACGATGAACACGGTGTCCATCCCCCACACCGTGTGACGATCGAAGTGGCAGTGCATGAACCACACGCCTGATAAAGCAAAAATAGCACAAAAGTTAACAAAAGTCACTAGAAAAAAAAACTAAACATTGCACCAAATTTAATCCCAAATTTACTCACCAGGATTTGCAGCCCGGAAACGGATTGCAGCCCATCCGGCCTTTGGCACGGAGACGGTGTTTTGGTACGGCGGGTCCACGAGGTTGTAGGAGGCCGGGTCCTTTTTGGCGTCGTAGACGCCGAACCCTCGGCCCACCACGTAGAAGCTGAACCCGTGCAGGTGCATTGGGTGGCTCTCGGCGCCGAGGATGCCCGTGTCCTGGAACACGACCTCAACCACGGTGCCGTACTCCACCACCTTCACCTTGGTGCCCTTCTTCGTGAACCACTGCTCGGGCGGCGGGTTGGGGTCGGTGAAGTTGAAGAGGACCGGCGGCTTGTTGGGGAAGTCCGCCTCGAAGACGCCGGGGATGGAGCGGTAGTAGGCGTCGAGCACGTCCACGGTCGGGTTGGCGAAGCTCACGTTGTTGAGGCTCGCGGCGAGGCTCTGGTTGTTGGGGCCGTCGCACGTCTGGTTGGGCGGGCAGGCGACCACGTTGATCGCGATCGTCACGAGCATGTGCTCATCGACGTGCGCCGGGACGTCCACCGTGTGCTCCTCCGTGACCAGGGACCGAAGCTGCGCCGTGAACGCTGTCGCCGTGGCGATGTCTTCGACAGCCGGAAGGTTTGGGAGGTCTGGCGGTCCCGCGAACGGCGGCGCGTCGGTGTACTCGATGATCGCCGCGGCGGTGCTGTTGTTATGCTCGAGGTCCGTGTTGCTCGCGAACGTCCTCGCGGCCATGTAGTACCGTCTGTTGCCGGACCCGTCCGTGGCGCGGTCGGCGACGAGAAGCGCGTTCATGGTCTGGCCAGGCGAGATCATGATGTTCTCGACGGTGAACGGCTTGAGGTAGCGGCCGTCGGTGCCGACCACCGTGAGGCGGTGGCCGGCGACGCCGAAGAACATCTCGTTAGTGAGCCCGGCGTTGATGATTCGTAGCAGGTACGTCTTGCCGCTTTCCACGGGCACCCGGAAGGTGCCGTTCTGGGAGCACGGGAACAGGTCGCCCGGCTGGCCGTTGATGGTGTTGGCCTCTGATGGCTTGAAGTCGCCGCCGGTCCGCTTGGCCTCTTCCAAAAGGTGGTTCACGTCCTCGTTCCACCACTCACCGAGGATGACGGGTATCTCCTTGTGCGGCTTCTTGTAGGGGTAGTGACGGTGGCGCATGGGGTGGATGACGATGGCGCCGTGCACGGTGGCGCGGTCGAAGTCGCTGTGCGCGTGCCACCAGAGCGTGCCCTCCTCCTCGGAGAAGATGATCCGGTAGGTGAAGTGGGCGCCGGGCCGGATCGGGCACTGCGTGATGTACTCCGGGCCGTCGAACCACGGGTTCCGCGGCTGGTCCACGCCGTGCCTGCGGCGAATGTACGAACATGTTTAAGTATGCAGCTCCGGCCGGCAAGCGATACGAATTAAGCTGGTAATTAAGCTTGTGAATGCCAGATCGAGTAAACACTTGGATACCAGTGGATGGTGATGTTCTTGTCGCCCTGGTTGTAGACGTTGACGACGACGACGTCGCCCTTGCGCGCGTAGATGGTCGGGCCGGGGAACTGGCCGTTCACGGTGAGGACGGTCTTCTGGTGGCAGAGCCTGGTCACGTTGGTTTCCTTTATCTGCCAAAAAAAAAGTCACAAGCCAGATGCGTCGTTAAGTTTTGCCCAATGATGGGTATCGATAACTGTCAAGGAGATCAGGGGAGATATATTAGTTACGTTGACCTAAACATTTGAAAATTATAAACTTTCCCCTAACAATGTCTGCTGCTTTGCCTGTTGCATACTGCAAGGACATGTGCTCTTTGCTGAAAGAATACTGCAAGCAAGCATGCGGTGCAGTAGATACTCTGATAGATGAGATGCACACAGGTACAAGTAGATCGATCGATCGAGACTTACGAAGAAATCGTAGTGGTTAGCCCTGGACGCCTGGGCTGGGTTAACAGCAACACCGAAGGTTAACGCCACTCCTAGCAGCAGCCAAAGCCCCGCAGGAACCATGCCCGCACCCATTGCCGGGCGTCGATTCCTTGAACCGCAGAAAGCTCGCTGTGTGCGTGCACTCTCTTAGCAGGTATAGCTAGCCTTGCTTGCTGCTGCGATGTGCGTACACTCTGTAGCTAGCTTTGGCCCTTGCTTGCTGCTTGCGATGAGCGATGTGTTCTTCTGCACCGGGTGTGGCAGAGGTACTTATAGGGAACGAACGCCAAGAGAGATCGAGGCAGCAGCACGCACGCACGCACGATCGCCAGCTACTACAACTAAACGACTCTGTTTCGGTAGCGTCTGTGACTGTCTGTCTCGTCCACTGGCGGCTAGCTAGCTTAACCAAACCCCTCTTCCACACGTTTATCATCGACCGGTGATGTTTTTTCTCCGACGACAAACGGCGGCGCTCCGGTGCAGATGCCGCGCGAGATGCTCCCCACGTTGGCGTGAGTTGATTGATTGGCGACGTCGATCGCGCGCGCCGGCGCGCGCGCGCGTGTTTGTGGCGACGGAGACCGCGACGTCGTCGTCCGCGCGCGGCTTGAATTGAATCGTTCGCGCCAACTGACTGGCGCGACGGCGACGTTGTGGGTCGAGCTAGCACATGATGCGTCCGATTCACCTGGGTGGTGAACGGAACGGGTCAAGGGACACGCGCACGAGGGTTCAGCGCGTGCCATTTGTGGAGTTCCGATCTGTTGCTCCTACTTACTAGAATCGGCATGCTTAACTAACTGTGGGCGCTAATTAGGTAGCTGGTGCTAATTAATTTAGACTTAGTAGTCCTTACCTTTCAAGGCTGATTTGATTAAGATGACCAATTTGACACGGTTAGCAAGCAAGCTGATGAACGCGGCTAGAATTGAACGGATTTTAGAACGCATCAAACAAGAAGACGCTTTCATTTTCAATCGAACTGTCAAATCCGTTATCTCCATGCTACCTACTCCATCGTACTGGATATAGAAAACTATAGAGAATACGCGCGCGTTGTTGGGGATCCGCTTCCGCTGCATGGCTGGCTATCTAGCTACTTGCGTGACAAATGCACGCATGAGCGAGCTAATATCCTGTCTTGCAAGTGGCCGCCCGGCCAGCGGACCGGGTGCAAGCTGAATCCAGGCGGCGCCACCGAATTTTTTTTTTGATTAATTTGATACATACATGCCATTACAATATTTTTTGCGTGCGTCTCGTGTAAGTCCAAAAAATCGAGTGGCCGTTCTTCTCAACAGCGATCGACGAAGCAGCACAGCAGCACTGACCTCCAAACGGCACTAATTGGTTTTCTACTCCTAACTTGACGCAACTGCCAAAAACAGGCAACTGAATTACATCGATAGGGAGCGCTGCTACTGACAATCGAGTGCACACACAGAGACACCTAGCTACACACGTGCATGAACCAACCAGTTGCAAATTCGGCGAGTTGTTTTTTGAAGGGAAAATTCGGCGAGTTATTGCTCCGTAAATGTATTCAGTACTCTCTCAATTTTTTAAATTGATGTCATCCTTAACTTATAACATAAACTTTTTAACTATTTTTTATTCAAAAAATTAGTTTAAATATGTAAAATTTTAAGTTGTTATTCAAATAACTCTAATAATAAATCAAATTCTAATAAAATATATGATATTTATTAAAATTTGTTGAATAAAATAAATAGTTAAAATTAATATTAAAAGTTAATAATAACATCAATTTAAAAACGAACGAAGTACATCCGTGCACCACCAGGCTAGCCGGCTCGGGTGGTATACGCCGCGTACGTCTGTTACTCTGTGATAGTATGCAAGCCGACAGGTGAAAATGTCCTGTTGCGAACCCTGACTCGATCGAGCGGCCGGCGTTCGTCCGTTCGTCCCGGTCGTAAGAACCTCCGAAGCAACAGTTTGAACCCTGCGTGACGCAAGCGAAACCCGGACCAAATTCTTGCACTGCGTTCTGGCTTCTTTTTTTTTTTGGCCCCCTCCGTTTTGACATGAACCGGTGACGAATGGACAGACGACTTTTCAACAGGAGCATGCATGAATGGATAATGGATTACGAAAGCAAGCACGCATGGATGAGCGAGTAGTATATACCCCACCTATTCGATCAAGAACCGGGCGGTTAGGCATGGAGGTTGGAATAGATTAGCTGGGGGAGGCACGAGGCTCTGAGTCGGAGCGAAGGTCGAACACGAAGCTGCCACCGACGCATGGCCGACTTCGAATTTCGGCGCATGGCGTTGATGTTTTAGATACGTATACCGATTGAACCTCTCTCTAGCTTTAGCTGCCGCTGTATCTAAACTTTTAGCCGTTAGGTTTAGATATTTGAAAGTGATTTGTGCATTTGAGTGAGATATATACGAGAAAGTGATACGCGTAGCCAAAATATAGATATCCAGATTTCGAGCAATGGTATTTGGGTTGGAAGAGGTTCATTATTCGGCTGTGACTCGCAGCGCGGAAGATTTGGACCGAAATGTGGCGACCTTGTCTTCCATGGGAACGGTGTGCGTGTTCATGTAGCCTGACATTCTGCCTGGGCATACACTAATCTCAAAATAAAGATGCGGTTTCAGTGCGTGTCTGGTGTCTCCAGCAACATGTATCCAAGACCATGTCAATACAACCTGTCATGCTATGCTATGCCCTGAAGACAGCAGATCAAATGGATCCTCCCGAGCCTGTTGAACTGCAGTATCCCATTTAGACCTCTTTTAAAAACAGAAATTTTACGAGAACCAATTCAATTTCATACGAAAAATATAGAAAACAAAAAAAATTCTGCATTTCAAAGAGGCCTTAGACACTCGCTTACGTTGCCCTGTTCTCTTCTAGACGTACCACCATTGACTTTCCTTCAATCATTTGGCGAGTCAAAACCATGGATCGGTTCTTCCTTTACGGACCGAATGAACGCGGCGGTTTCGTCAATCGTCATAGCTGGACATTACGTTTTCGAAAATACTCCGTAAAACACCAATGGGTTGAAACTAAAATCTTTCATGAGTATAGTAACTTAATAGGCGTGTGGGGCGACATATAAACGGGAAAGCGTGTTCAAATAATCCAGGACCTTTCGCTACCAAAATCATTTGCCCCTTCCTGTTCCGAACATGCATATGTCAGCCGCTGGAATTAGTCCTTAGGATACAATTTCAAACATGCATATGTTAGCCAATTTCAAGAAATTCATATGTAGTCCTTCAGGTACAATTTCAACCATGCATATGTTAGCCAATTTAAGGAGTGTTCCAACATGCATATGTTAGCCAATTTCAAGAAATTCAGATTTAGTTGTTGTGATATAATAGTGTCATTGCTATTTGACAGCAGTATTTGATATACTGTTGGACTGGATGATACTCTTCGCGGGAGCTGAAGACTGAAAAATATTGCACATACGCTAGCGACACAGTAACAAAACAACCGAATTTGAGTTATGAAAATTAATTTAAATTGTAACAGTAGAGAGGTGACCCGCAGCTTACTAAATTTGCCACTGTGGCTACATATAAACCAAAAAGAAATTGAAATTACTCGTGTTATCAAGTTACCAACAAAGTATACAGCGCCAGCTTATGAATCTGATATAGCATGATCACAATTATCCAGATGGTCAGCAGGCATCCTCTGATAGTAATGGACTACTAGATGTTTAACGATCAGCATACTCAAAGCAAGCATAAGATTCTCCAAGAGACCAAGACAGCTGCCAAGACCACAGTACCAAAAGCTAAACAAACCCTAAGTGGGGAACTAAGAACTCTGTACAATCTCAAATATTGGTAGACAAGTAGCAGCAAAAAAGGCATTATGTTTTCAGTCCATGCAACTGGGGGCAATCCACAGATATCACTAGTAGTTTGTGCTATATCTCCAAAATATATCATGTTCTGGTATTCCTGAATGTAACTATTTTTCTTTTTGCGACACGAATGTAACTATAATTATATAGAAACACAATGCATACAAAATGGCACCTTCAATTTGGAATTAAAGTGAGCTTAGGTTCAAACGGTATTGCTAAAATAGTTCAGCCACATGTTGTTAAGAATAGCAAGCAGCCCCTTGCCACAACGTCCAAAAGATTCATCCACTATCAAATACTACCTCCGGTCATGAATTATTGAAACTTCCGACAAGGCATTGAACTAGAAATAAGCTGGCCATCCCTGTCCAAATGTCAATAATAAAAATATGGTGGGAGTAATTTAAAAGGTTCTATATCTCCCACATTTCTATGTACAGTCCTCTATACAAGCAAGCAGCAGGCAATGCATAAGCAGCCTAAAGCGGGGAACGAAGAGAAGCAAAATAGTCAATCCCAAATGTTTCAGTGATTCTATCGTCGGACAAAGCTTTATGACATATGCGGATCAGAAACCAAACTGAAGTGAGAACAAGTTGATGGGTAAACTGGAATTCAGAAGCAGCAGCATAAACATCTGCAGGCCCTGGAACACTCTTGTTGTAAGAAGAACATACTCTCTATGAATGTATTCTCGCTCTGTGTAACTGCCCAGCAGAACTCTATCTTTCTTCACCCAAACCCTTCACCTTAAGAGACTCAACAGAAAAATGTCAAGGTACAAGCTTCCTCTAAGTTATAGCAGAGCAATGATGTCTATGCACTGTAATTAGGTTCTAGACCAACCTAGATTATCAGAAAATTCACTGAATGACCCATCCTGTCCTTAGTGAAGCTTAGAATGTGAGAGATGATACAATGCTTGGAGTTAACCACAACCGTCCGTTTAATCAGATCTAATGGTTAAAAATAAGGAGGTACCTGGTCAAAGGTACCAAAATGGTGGACCCGGTACCAAAAATAGTGGGCCCGGTACCAAAAATGGTGGACCCGGTACCAATTTTTAAAAATCAATGGTTGAGATTAATCGAAGAAGTGGAGGTACCTTGGGTACCTATCAAGCACCGTAGTATCTCTCCTAGAATGTATGACAACTTGCAAACTGCTATGCCCGCCTTGGCCATTTCGTGAATGAAGTAACAGAACTTGAAACAGCAAACTTAATGAAGTAAGATTATTCTACAACAGAGTAACGAAATTATCATGTAGCCCATCATCTCTAAACCAATAGGTACATTATGTCATTATGAGGAATTTATAATCATACTATATCAGTTAAATCCAAAGCTCCGCTATATACATGATCAAATAGGCTATCAGCTCAAGCTCTTGGTTATGAAAAGACTTGGGAAAAACATGCCATTATCCAAACAAGCAGCAGGCAAAATGGGTAATTTGCATCAAAAAAGAAAAGAACAAAAGATGACCAAACTTAGGTCACAAATGCCTTAGTATTTCATCAAGACTCAAAATACAGGTATAAGAATGAATAATTGGTTATCTAGAACCCAGATTGAATTAACAACGAATTTAAGATGCTAATAGTAATAGTGCCAACAGGATGCCTGCTACTGCTAGGGAGACAAAGGCGGAGTAGATATTCAACATTACCATGTCATACTGACATATTTAGATATCAGGAAGAACGAACTTGCTCTGCTTCATATTCAGATATCAGGAAGAACGAACTTGCTCTGCATAAGCACCTGCAAGTCCAGGAACATCCTCTTTGAAACGATCAAGATACCTCTTGACAAATCTCTTTTCATTCAAACAAACCACATTGTAAAAGTCAATGTCTTTCTTCACGAGACCCTTTGCCTTGAGAATATTTAGGACATAATGTCGGGGCATATGTCGCTCATTCATTCTATACTTGAGCAATGCTGGCCTATACACTATGTACTCAGTCTCCAGACCAACCTCCATCTTCAGGTAATTCACCAAGCGGCTCAGTTTGTCCTCTTTGAAAATCAGAATGGGTGGCAACTTGCGCACCATAATTCTCAGCTCAGCCTCGGAACATCCAAGCTCCTTCTTCAAGAATTTCAGATTTGCGTCAAGTTTCTCAGGGGTCATAACGTAGATGACCACGAGGGCATATTTGAACATAGCCGAGTTAGGTGGCACGCCGAGCTTATCAGCACATAGCAAAATTTCTTTGAAACGCTCTGGCTGTGATCCAAAAATCCTTGGGCTCAGCAAAAGGATCTTGGCAATATCCCCGTCACTTAAACCGCACTGTCGCAGCAAAGCGATGTTGGGCTTGACTAGACGCTCGAAGCTTCGACCGAGGAGGAAGGCGTCCCTTCTTAGTGCTGTATGCACCCTGTCGTAGGACCCCAAGAAAGACAAGAAGAATGCAAGAGGAGAGATCATGCTGGGACACCTTAAGATTTGTGGGGCGAGGCTTATGAGGCGGGAGATCTGATATGGGGATAGGCCCATGTCCCGGAGCATCGCGTAGCGAGGGGTTAGGATTTCGTCCACCCTGGAGCAAAGGATAGTAGGCCTCCTGGATATTGCGGCGGCGACGTCAGCTTTGGCAAAGCCGACATCTGCAAAGAAAGCGAGGACGGCCTCGGGTTTGGAAGGAGACTTGAGGTGGGCGACGTACTTGGAGGCTCTGAGAGCTTTCGCTGGTGTGAGGCCGCAGGCGGTGACAAGGAATTCCTCCGCTGCGAAGCAAGTAGGGGTCGGGGCGGCGGTGGAAAGGAAGAGGCGGTGGTGCGAGGAAGCGGCGGGGAGAGGCGAGGCCGCCGCCGCCGCAGCCGAGCGGGCGGCGTAAAGGAGGTAGCGGCGGAGGCGGAGCATCGTCTCGCGAGTCGCGACTCCGTCGGCCGCGCGTAGCCGCGTGTCGCGTGTCCGAGTTCGACCTTGGGGGTCCAACGGCCAGTGGCGAAGCTTGTGTTTTTGCTCCTGGGCCTCAACATTCATAAGGCCCTAGCTGGGCTGAAATGTTGAGACCTCGTAGACGAGAGGTCATGTGCCCATGTATTATTTGTGTATGGTATTTGGTTGCATTGGGACAGACTTGTATGAGGTGAGATAAGTTTAGGGGAATCGCAAGACAGGTCCCTGTTTTAGAGTCTAATTTTGAAAATAGTTTACTTTTTGAGACTTTATAAAATTGGTCCACTTTTTTGAACATAAAAGCAATAGCAGATCCACTTCCGTTTAAAGCTCTTAACGGTGTTAAATAACTCGTAAAAAGACACACCTACCCTTTGTAAAATCAGTCTTATTTCTTCAAAACACTACAAATATAGTCATGTTTAAGTATTATTAATCTGGATTCTCTTCTAATTTTTTATTAAACTGATTTTGAATGTGAATTTTGAACATAAACTTGATAAAATTTTGGTAGAATTTTGGCAACATTTTGTCTGTCCAAAAGGAGAATCGGATAAGAGGGTTGAGGGGCAAGATGGTCATTTTATTTTTGGTTTTCTTTTTTTTTCCATCCAAAATAATGCTCAGCTAACGGTGTGACAAAAGTGAACTTGACGGAGTGTTGAGTTCAAAAAAGTGGACCGATTTTACAAAGTCTCAAAAAGTGAACCATTTTCAAAATTAGACTCTAAAAACAAGATCTGTTTTGCAATTGCCCCATAAGTTTAATACAGTTAATTTGATTATATATATATATGTTTGTTTGTTTGCTTGAATATATATGATAAAGCAGGTTGAAAAGAGAAAATATTTATATGTCTGCATGCGTCTAATCTATATGAAATAAAACTAAAAAAGAAATAAATTATTTTAATATTTAATTTGTATAACAACACTTTAATAACTTTTATTTTAATAATGTATATCTTAATCTATTTTAATATATATTAATATATTTTAAAATAAATTAATTATTTACTAATATTCTTAGTTACATACTTCAAGCCTGGCCGGAGAGAAACGGAACTTCAATCCGTTCCTCGCGAGCCAGGACCGCACACGGTTTTTGCACGCGGATCCACGTCGCCTGCTGTTGTCAATGCAGAGGCAGCATTAGGCACTACTATCCGCCATTCATTTTGAGATACACGGACTGCCACAGTTTTTGCTTTAAAAATCACCCGGCCGTGTGTCCTCATAACTTCCTTATCTCTGTCCCAGGACATTATGTGATAGTATGAATTAGCATTCCAAATATTAATATTAGCTTCAAACAAATTAGTAGTACTTTCATTTTTTCTAAATTATTACCGTTGTTAATTTTTTATATTATTTTTATTATTCATTTTATTCAAAAAATTAGAATATGTAATATTATAAATCAAATTTTAAATAATTTTACTTATAAAATAAATTATGATAAAAAATATTTCCTTTGGTTTAAAATATTAACACCGTTGATGTTAAAAATCAACGATGTGAATAATTTAAAATCGAAGGGAGTATAACATTTAGTGTCCGTTTAGAAGCACGAAACGTTTCAGTTTCTAAGCATGAATCGGTTGAAACGGTTTCAAAGGGCAAAAGAATGAAACCTTTCTCTACCAAATCTAGCTGAAACGATTCTTGTTTTGTACTGCCAGGTTGAAACGGCAAAAACCCAGTTTCACACTGATTCATTTCTGTCATTACCTCTTTGCCCCTCCCTCTATTCTTTTTGAAGGGGTATAATATTTGAGAATTCAAGAAAGTTTCTAGAATTTTTCAAAATTTTCTAAAGTTAATTTTTCGAATGCTTAATCTTTGAGAATTCAAGGAAGTTCTCTCAAGTTTTTAAAGTTTTCCAAAGTTGTTCCATTAGATTCATGTCATTGAGCTTTTCGTGAAGGTGCTCTCCGAATTATTTTTAAAGTTATTTTATTAGTTTTCAAAGTTTTTTAAAATTGTTTTAGTATTTTTAATATTAACACAATAAAGGTATAATGGCTGTTTCAATTATTCTCTTTGCTTTACTGAATCTGAATCACTAAATTTTGCCAAACAGTTTTTAAACTAATTTTGTTTCTGACTAAAAACGTTTCTAAACTAAAATTGAAACATTTTTGATTCTTCAGAGAATCGAAACGTACCAGACGCATCCTTATACTACTTTTTTAATAAGACATCCCATCTATTTTAATAAGATAAATTCCGTGCCATCTAAATTTAACAATATAAGTCTTGCACTTTTATATTCGTCGTAAGAAATACTTCATTATACATACTAAAATTAATTTATATTTATATAAATCATTGGTTAAAGATATATTTAATTAAACTCAGGTGAACGTTTATGCTGGAACGCAAGTAGTATAATATACATAATTTATATTATTAATATTGATTAAATTTAAAAAACATTAAAAAATTATTTTAGGATAGATAGTGCTCTCTCCTTTTCTAAATTGTTTGATGTTATTGACTTTTAACACTATTTTTACTATTCATCTTTTTCTTTAAATTGTTGCTGGTGTTGATTTTAATGTTATTTCTTTTACATTCGTCTTATCGAAAAGGTATTCAAATACGTAAAATTATAAATCGTGGTTTTAATAACTTTATTTATAAAGTAAATTATACCAAAAGATAAAATATTCATAAGACTTGTTAATGTGATTAATACATTTTTTTAATAATTTTAAGAACGAGACTAATTTGTTTGAAGCTAAGATTAGTATTTGAATACTAATTCACATCACGGGAGGCACTGACAGAGAGATTGAAGAAGCTGTGATTGAGAAATGGGCACCGTTGAATGTATTTTTTTATTCAAAACTCTGTCAGCCGTTGATCTGCAAATGAATAGCAGATACTAGTACCTAATGCTGCATCTGCATTGATCAAACAACCGCAGGCGATATGGATCCGCCGCGGGACAGGTTACGGAGTCGATGCAGCTAACCGAATAAGCAATGGCTGCACGGCTGGCCTGGACAGCCACCCATCCAATCATACCTTAACTATTTTTCACCCATTGTTAAAACAACTTTTTTTAATTATATCAACTACTCTCTTCGTCTCAGTGAAGCTTATTTTTAATTTTTATT
Organism: Zoysia matrella; assembly: GCA_001602295.1. NCBI lineage: Eukaryota > Viridiplantae > Streptophyta > Magnoliopsida > Poales > Poaceae > Zoysia > Zoysia matrella. Next base: position 145,781 of record BCLG01000310.1, read on the forward strand.
GACTACAATTGTAAACAATAATTTTGATAAATTTAATAACATAAATTATACATATTATGAAAATATTTTTTTTAATGAATATAAATATACAAACACTAAGTTTTTCAATTTAATCGAATCAATAAAAATCATTAGTCAAAGCGTAAGTCAATAAAAACTAAAAATAACCTTCTAAGTGAGACGGAGATAGTATCAAATAGGCTAGTTAAAAATATATCATTACAATTTTACAAGTTTAAAAATATATTATCAATGTAACAGATGAGACTTTGCAAATGAATGACACGTAAGCTTAAATAATATATTTTAAATTTTGTAAATTTGTAGTGACATATCGAATTAATCCTATCAAATATGGTCTTATTGATGAATTAGCTCAGCTATACCAGATCGATCTCATCAGTTCCGCGTTTCAAAGAGATCGACCAATGTCATTGGGCGCGTGCACGGCCCAGAAACAGGCCAGAATTTTTTTTTTTTTGAAAACTCCTTATCTTCGCACGGGCGCCCCGCGCCCGGCACGACGCCGCGGCCGAGCTGCGGATTATTCAACCCGGCTAAAAAAAATCACCACCCACTGCCGCCGTCTCCCTCGTCCCCCGCGTCCGCGCCATGCCTCTCCTCTTCCTCCCCGCCACCGCGCCCCTCGCCGCCACCTCCCTCGTACCCGCTCGCTGCCGCGTCCGCCTCACCCGCGTGGCCACTGCCACGAGCGCACCGGCCACCGCTCCCGTGACCCCCTTCGCCGTCGAGGACTACCTCATCGCCAACTGCCACCTGACCCCGTCGCAGGCCGTCAAGGCGTCCAAAAGCCTCGCGCACCTCAAGTCCGCCTCTAACGCCGACGCCGTGCTCGCCTTCCTCGCTGAACTGGGCCTCTCTCCCAAGGAGGTGGCCGGCGTCGTCGCCTCCAACCCGCGTGTCCTCTGCGCCCGCATCGACCGCTCCCTGGCTCCCATCTCCAGGGAACTCCGCGCGCTCGGCCTCTCCCCGTCCCAGATCGCGCGCCTCGCGCAGATCGCTAACCGGTACTTCCTCTGCCGCAGCTTCGTCTCCAAGGTGCGTTTCTGGCTCCCGCTCTTCGGCTCCCCGGAGCGGCTGCTCCAGGCCAGCGACTGGAACTACTGGCTCCTCACTTCCGATCTCGAGAAGGTGGTCGAGCCCAACGTGGCCTACCTTAAACAGTGCGGGCTCAGCGCCGACGACATCGCCAAGCTGCTCGTCGCTGCGCCACGGCTCGTCACCATGCACCCTGAGTACGTCCAGGACGCGGTGAGGCGCGCCACGCAACTCGGCGTGGCGCCGGGGTCCCATATGTTCCGCCACGCGCTATCCACTGCCGGGTGCATCGGCCAGGAGAAGGTCGATGCCAAGGTCGCCGTCCTGAGGAAGACGCTTGGGTGGTCGCAGGAGGAGCTGAACCTGGCCGTCAGCAAGGCGCCGCGGATTCTGGTCGCGTCCGAGGAAAGGCTGCGCCGGAACGCGGAGTTCCTGCTCAATGAGGTCGGGCTGCCACCACAGTACATTGCTCGCCGCTCGGTGCTGCTCATGTACAGCCTCGAGCGGCGGCTGGTGCCCCGGCATGTCGTGCTGAAGGCTCTCAAGGAGAAAGGATTGGTTGATCAAGACCGGTGCTTCTTCAACGTGGTGGCGCCGACCGAAGAGAAGTTTTTGGAGAAATTCATTGCTCCCTATGAGGAATCCATCCCCGGTCTAGCTGATGCTTATGAGTCTGCCTGTTCCGGGAATTTGTCAGAGGGATGTTAACAATGACTCAACTGCAAGGAAAATTTGTAGGGGTGTGCGCGCAATCCCTTCATTGTCTAATCTCATTTTCCATTACTGATGAACTATATAGCAGAGAGCATATTCATGGGCATTTAGAGTAGGTTTATTATAGCTGACAGCAACAAGCTGGTGTTAATAACTACCATGAAAATGTTCATTTCTGATCAATAAAAGATTCTATATATAACTGTGAGCATGCATCTGCTTTTCTCATTTATTTTCTATTAACAGGAGCTTGACATAATTTGCGCCATTAACTATTTAGCATATGTGCCCATGCCTTTTTACCTGTCAGATAATTTTCTACTGCACACATTTACATAGGGGACTGCAACTATCTCCGCCCTCCAGAAATCATCACTCAGAAATTACCTTTATTCAAACAGGTTAAAAGTATTCAAATCATCATTCAGAAATCACTCTGAATCACTGTTAAAAGTATTCAAGCGGGTTTACTAGTCCCATCACCAAACAGGTTCACAAGTTCCAACCTCTAAGCTGCTCCTCATCGTCCTTGATCATAAATCAATGATCCTAAATTCTAAACCTGACCCATTGCCATCACTAATCTGTTATTCGTTGTTTCAATTTTCATTAGTTTCCCTCTTTCCTTCCGATGTAGCTTTCATCAATTCCATAAGCAGAGCAAAATTATGTTACCGCGTTGATGTTTGTTCGGTAAGTAAGTTTGTCATGGGTCCAAAAGGTGCATGAGCAAATGGATTCACAATTAGTCCCTGCACACTCCTGTTTATAGAATAGAACTATAGCATGGTGCTCAAGCCAGCGTTGCTGAACTATAGCATGGACAAGCAGGTAATTCCCCGGTATCGTGTCATGAAGATTTTGAAGGCAAAGGGGCTGTTGAAGGGAGACATTGACTTTTACAGTCTGGTTTCTAAATCTGAGAAAATATTTGTGGAGATATTGCTTATCCATTCTAACAACAGTATTCCAGGGCTAATGGATGCTTATGCTGCTGCTTACAAGGGGCAAAGGGCAAGTAGCTGAAAATTTGTATGCGAAGGCCCATTCGACCTCTTTGCGTCTGAACATGCTAGACAAACGTAGCCAGTTCAGTCTTCAGAGTTGATGTCTGTTTCGCAAGTGGTATGACTAACATGCTGTGATTAAATATGTGCTTGGCACCTGTGAAACATTTGGGAGATATAAGTTCTCTTTTGTTTTTCTATTTTTCTCTTGCTTTATGAAATTGCTCATTGTACCTTCTTTTTAGGATTTTCACACTGTTTTGCTATCATGCATTCTGTGAAATTACTACGTGGAGTAGCTGATTAATTGTTGGTGTGAATAATTAGTGTGGATGATCAGTTTGCAGGTGCCGAGTATTCTGGCTGCATCAAGGTGGAGTCTGGAGTGGCTTGTAGCCTTCGAACAATGGGTACATCATCTTCACTTCAGACAAACCTGATCAGTCTACTCCTGTTATAATTAGTCTTTAACTTATTTGTAATCCTCTCTGCCTAGTTCGCAAGCCTGGTCAATTTCACACACTGCATGCTTAGAGAAAAAGAAAGGTTGCAACTGTCCACCTGTTTTGTTGTTATAGTGACATCCCATTAGATAACAGATGAACCAATAAATTTGGATCCAGAAGGCACATCACATGAATTCTGAAACCCATACTTTTTCAAGTGCATTGACAGTGCTATATTTTGGGTTTAAGAATAGCAGCCCTGCCACCTTTTTATTTCTATGAAGTGCCTTTCTTTGTATTTTTTAGAAGTGCCTTTCTCAATATTGCATTGCGAATTTAAGTTGAAGTGTTTTCCTAAGGTGGTGTTTGAATCCGTTGGATAGTAGAATCCCATTAGCCGGAGTAGTTATGGATTCTGGGATACTATACTGTGCAACTCACAGATTTTTGTCACAATCTCCAAGAATCCTAGCTGTTTGAATACTAATAGCATTTTTTTAATCCAATCTTCAAACTATCTTGATGATTCAAACGGGACCTAAATCAATTATGAATATTGCATTGGTGTTGCAGATGCTTAGTGAAGACTAAGAAGTCCAGTAAACTTGTTCAGTCAAAGTGTTTTTGTTTCAAATGCGTTCTAGACATTTCTGTCATTCTAGACAAGAGAAGTGAAGTAGATGTATCATCATCTGATGCATTGTAATGCTAGATATGACCTGATAGATGCCTAGCAGCGTAATTCGCGCTGTGCCCAGCATCCTCGTGGCCGGAACTACATCAGTTTCTTTCCGGGTGGAGGGAGTTTCTAGCTTTTGATCCTTGATCAAGAACTTAACACTTGTAAAATTCAGCGCTGGCAATCTTTGAGAAATAAATTAAATTTATTATCCTAATGATAACAATTTCTAAAATGAGAGAGTATCTACAAGTATAAATGGATAATTGCGTGTAATACGGATGACATCATGACGCCATGGTTGCGTTTGGGAACCTGCTGGGTTTAGGTTAAGAAAATGATGGATCGGGTTGGGGTTTGGTATACTACGAAGATTCATTTCCAATACCGTCGTGTGCCTGCTCAAGGACAAGGAAAATGAAGTGGGCCCCACGTAGTGCAGGACAGCTTCGGAATTTCTAGCCTTACCCACCTTGCTCGTCAGGTTTCAATCGGTGGGAAATGCTTCGATCTTTTCCCAGTCTCAAACCAGTTTCATAGTGAGGGCAATTCGGGTGTGGGTTTTGGCTCGTTTGGTTTTCACCCGACGAGTGCGGGTGTAGATTTATTTATTTATATATGGGTGACACTTATATTCGACTCGAAATAAAACAGATGCAAGTCGAGTTTTTTTTTCTCACCCACAGGTGATCTGTCGAACACTGAATACTTTTTCAAATTCAAAATTACACCCATACTTTTTTTTATCATGCGAGTTTTTCTTCATTCGATCTAAACTCATCTTCGCTAGGTAAATTTTTGTTTCATCCGAACCAAACCCGATCCGTTATCATTCTTCTGACTATGGAAAAACCGACGTCCATCCAAAACCTAATACCTATTTGTGTATAACTATAATAGATAATGCAAACCTGACGAAGATTCGACATCCGCCCAAAAGCTGATAGCTCGAGTGCGAGTTTTATTTTTCACTGCACCTTCAGGTCTAAAAATACACTCGCAACTTTTTTTTTAATCGAGCCGGTTTTTACAAAATCCGATCTGAACTCTACTCGTTGCCATCCCTACAGTTTCATTTCCCTTTGCCATGAACCGAACATGGGAAATCAATTTCCAATCCCTTCATTTCCCTAACCCAATCAACATTTCCAAAATTCCAAACATCACCTAGTTCACGTACGCCCGAGGTCTGAACGTCACGTCCGCGCCGATCTTAACGGCCACCAGGCGCAGACGCAGAGCCATCCGTTTGATATCCACCTCATCGCACCACCGGCCACACGTCTCCGGACATGCCACGCCCTCGACGCTCCGCGGCCTCGCGCCCCCGCCCGTCCGTTCCCCACCCCAAACCCCTCTCTCTGTCGCCCTCCCAAACCAAGGCCAGCCACCAAGCCACTCGCCGCGCTCCCGAGTCCACTCCCACCTCCACGCGATGGCCGCCCTCCGCCTC
>BCLG01000310.1:151220-191928 GCA_001602295.1 Zoysia matrella
CCCTCCGCCTGGCCCCGCCCCGCCGCCGCGGGGACCTCGCCCGGCCCCGGGCCGCCGATGACGCAGCGGCGGAGAGCTACGCGTCCGCGCTGTCTGAGGTGGCCGCGGAGAACGGCACCCTCGACCAGACAGTGTCGGACTTGGAGAAACTGGAGAAGATCTTCTCCGAGGAGGCCATCGCCGAGTTCTTCGACAACCCCACCGTGCCGCGCGACGAGAAGTCCAAGCTCATTGATGAGATCGCCAAGTCCTCCGAGCTGCAGCCGCACATCGTCAACTTCCTTAACGTCGTCGTCGACAACTTCCGCTCGGGCCTCATGCCGCAGATTGTCGCTGAGTTCGAAAACGCGTACAACGGGCTTACTAGGACCGAGGTCGCGACCGTTGCTTCTGTCGTGCAGCTCGATTCTCAGGACCTTGCGCAGATCGCGCAGCACGTCCAGAAAATGACCGGCGCCAAGAACGTCCGCCTCAAGACGCAAATCAACCCGGAGCTCATCGCCGGCTTCACTGTGCAGTATGGCCGTGACGGCTCCAGCCTCATTGACATGAGTGTCCGGAAGCAGATCGAGGAGATCGCCTCCGAATTCGAGATGCCCGCCGTCACCCTCAACGTCTGAGCTGCTTGAGGCTTCAATCCTGGCCTCGCCGCGATGTTGTGATGCTTAGGTCATTTCTGTCGCCACTCCTTGCACTTATGTGCGGTTATATAATACAATGATGCATATACGTGATTGGATTCCAGAATTTTATACTGTGTGCTCAATGTTGCCTTCTTTTGGTTCTGTTCCTATTTTGTGCACTATCTCAGTTTCATGTACTAGCATCCACACGATTGATTGATTTGTTCTTTCAGGTGCCATTTGTCTACTTAGAAATGAGCTTGGATTGGGATAGGGATATCTTTAAGAACCGTTCATTCATCCATTTCTTCACATCTTATCCTTTGATTCATTTTCTAATCTCAAACTCACTCCTCATTTCCCATTACTCAAACGCCACCTCAAGTTTAGTTTTCAGAGGAGAGACTCCAATCAAGAAACAATGCTTCAAAATAGTTTCAAACTTGATGGAACGGTGAAAATGGGGAAGTGGAGAAGCTCTTAATTTGTTGGTGCGTCTTCTTTTGCATGGTGTCATTGTAAAGTTTGGTAGATCACAACCAGAGTAATCAGAGAGCATGGTTGCTAATTTTGATTTGGTTGCACACACTTAGAGGGAAGCTTCAGAAATCAGAATGCATATGCAATTAATCATCCCATTTCAACCAATGTTCCAAAGTTCCTAGTAACTCTGCAGAACTGCCAAATTTGATATGTGTGAACTGTAAATTGTGTAATAACTTCATAGGAATCAGTTTAAATTTATAGGAAAACATAGCAATCAGAAAAAATTCCTCCACTCCAAAGAAGGTTTAAAACTTCAATTTGAACGGGATACTGATGCGGCAACAATTTTGCAGTTGACCTTTTGGAGAGAGCAGGGCGTGAACCGGTCGGTTTTGTATAATATTAAAAATTAAGCAAAAACCCAAGTAAAAATCGTTTCTGCTACAATACGGGGTTGGTTTTTTAAAGAAAAATGTTTAATTTTAGTAACCGAGCCAGAGCGTTTTGAGCAAAAAAAAATAAATAAATAAAAACGAATTGGTTTTCAATACTCCCTCCGTTTTTTTAATTATGTGGTCGTTAACTTTTAAATTCAATTTTGACTATTACTCTTATTCAAAAAATTTACTCTAATGTGTAAAATTTTAAGTTAATAATAAATCAAATTATATCAAAATATATAAAATTTATTATTTTTTTAATAAAACGAATGATCAAAGTTGGATTGATTAAAAAAATAAAGAGAGTAGTTTTTTTTGGCTAATTTGATATGTGACATTACAATTTTATAAATTTTAAAATATATTATCGATGTGTCAATGATAAATAGTACTTTATAAATAAATGACACGTAAGTTATATTTTAAATTTTACAAAATTGTAATGGCAAATTAATATTAGTTTTTAACCATGCCTGGAAGTACCAAAAATTCATTATTAATGCGAGATTCTCGTCGGGTACAAGCCCACGATCCAACCGGCTTTTCCTTATCTTTTGCCTTATTTGTCTTTAATACCCAATCACCACCGTTCATTTGCCACTAATGATCAGCATCTGCCAATCTGAACCGTCTACCTCCCGCTAATCGACCAACCTCCCCCCTATCCCTTCCCCTTCCTCTCTTCCCTTCCCTCCCGCCGGAGCGAGCTATCGCCAATTCGCCATTTCGCGGTTGCGCAGCCCCTCCAATCCGATGCGATACTAGACCTGCGCATCATCTTAACCGAACCCAATGCTCGCCTGTCCAAGCACTTCGACCCCGTGGCCGCAGCGCTACCCGGGGGGCGTCGCCGCCCCGCGCCGCGTGCTGCTGGCTGCCGCCGCGGCCAGAAACAAACGGCGGGGCGCAGGCGCTACGGCGGAAGGGGCGGACGAGGCGGCGGAGGCCGTGGAGCTGGTGCGCTCGCTGCTGCGGAGGACGGGCGGCGGCAAGGAGCGGCTGGTGGCGGTGCTGGACCGGCACGTGCGGGTCGTCCGCACAGAGCACTGCTTCCTCCTTTTTGAGGAGCTCGGTCGACGCGACGCCTGGCTTCAGTGCCTCGAGGTGCGTACGTGCCGGATGTTTACTACTCCTGTTTCCCTCTAAATTAACTTCTATTTGCTCATGGCTCATGCTGTTGGAGGACTGGTGGGGACTGGATGCTTTGAGCATTGTAAACCTTGGTTAGGATTGGCGTTGGCGAATATGTTCTGTGAATCATGAACCTGTGTTTGTTCCCCTGAGTACTGGTGGTAGTGGATTCCTGAAGTTGACTCCATTACTTTAAGAATTAAGGGCTGTGAGCTCCTCAGTATTAGCTTCTAATTCTTATCATGGATTGCATTTTCTAATTTTCTATATCTTCAACAGCTTCTCTATGAGAACAAGCAGAGCCATGTTTCACGTAACCATATGTAAGGATAGATCATATATGTGCTCCTGCTGAACCTCGTGTATTTCTCATCATAATAGTCGTTTTAGTGAGAGAGTAATCCTAAAATTTCTGGTGTTTCATAGTAGTTCTACAGTACCAATGCCATATTGCCATGTTTTGCCAGGTTTTCAGATGGATGCAGAAACAGCGATGGTATGTTGCTGACAATGGCATCTACTCGAAGTTAATATCAGTGATGGGAAGGAAAGGCCAGATAAGGATGGCAATGTGGCTGTTCTCTCAAATGCGGAACAGTGGGTGTAAACCAGACACTTCTGTCTATAATTCTCTTATCGGTGCGCATCTGCATTCACGAGACAAGAGTAAGGCTCTGGCAAAAGCTCTTGGCTATTTTGAGAAGATGAAGTGTATAGAGAGATGCCAACCGACGATTGTGACATACAACATTCTTTTAAGAGCCTTTGCTCAGGCTGGTGACACAAAGCAGGTTGAATTCTTGTTCAAGGATCTGGATGAAAGTATAGTCTGTCCTGATATCTTTACATATAATGGAGTGATCGACGCATATGGGAAGAATGGTATGATCAGAGAAATGGAATATGTACTACAGAGGATGAAAAGCAAGCAATGCCGTCCAGATGTGATCACATTCAATATACTTATAGATTCATATGGACGAAAGCAGTTATTTGATAAGATGGAGCAGGTGTTTAAGAGTTTACAGAGATCAAAAGAAAGGCCTACCCACCCAACGTTTAATTCCATGATAACAAATTATGGTAAAGCAAGACTCATAGAGAAAGCAGAGTATGTGCTTGACAAGATGCAGGAAATGGGATTCAAACCGAATTATGTGACACAGGAATGCCTCATCGTGATGTATGGACATTGCGATTGTGTCTCAAGGGCCCGGCAGGTGTTCGATGAACTTGTAAGCTCACAAAATAATGTGAACATTTCTTCACTGAACGCCATGCTTGAGGCCTACTGCATGAACGGCTTGCACATGGAAGCAGATCGGCTGCTGGATATTGTAATTCAGAAAGGTCTTGTACCCAGCGGCTCCACATACAAGCTGCTTTACAAGGCCTACACTAATGCAAACAATAAAGACCTCGTCCAGAAGTTGCTCAATAGAATGAATAAGCAGGGTATTGTTCCAAATAAAAGGTTCTTCCTGGATGCTTTGGAAGCATTTGGCACCTCTGAGAGGAAACCCAGGACACTGCCATCCGCAAACTCTGCAAATAAATCAAGTACAGATTCTGCATCAAATTCAGAAACAACTACTTCGAGCCAACCAAAGGTAAGTGAGACACAAGTAGCTGTTGGATGAGGCCTTCGGTTAGAACAAGATCATCGAATTTCATGATATGGCATGGAGAACAATTGCTTGGTTTACACCAGGAACCTAATAAAGTTGTCGCTATGCTGTTTTTTCTTTCCATGTGAAAGATGAGATCTCCTAGTGTGTGTAGATTTGTAGATGTGTTGTGGCGTTAGCCTAGGCCTTTTGTTTCTATGTAGCGCCTGGTATCACTGATTTTGGTTTCAAAGATATTTGTCACAGTTATTTGTATACTGTTGTTATGAAGATATTTTAGGACATCCCATTGAGAAATCTAGTTCTGCATGTGCACCAAATTGGTTTGGAGATTTTTAAGTTATGCAAATGCATGTACTACGTTGCAAATTTTAATAGATGTAATTATGTAAAACACATCTATACAAAAAGAGGATAATCGCAAGGCTTCATTTTGCGTGGAAGAAATAAAAGCTCGCAGATTAGAAACAATACAAACAATATTGTCAATTTACGACTTCGACTTCCACAAGTCCAGACCACCCTCAAAATACTGGGTAATCCGACGCAAGCCTTAATGTGACAAAGAGGGCCCGCAGAAAGAATCGGAAACAATAGAGCCCTGTGCCACCAGACAACATGGATATATTTGGGATTACAAGAGAGAACAGAGGGCCATATGCCACATCATCTTGAACAAAACTGAATAAAATGTTGCTCTTGTGTGGACTTCGACAGCTACGACTCTTATAAAGATGATTTCTGCCACCTCTCCGTCTGTAGCTCAAAGCTTCTCAAGAACAATACACCAGTTGGACTTGTCATAGAACTGATCGACAATAGCTGCATTGCTTATACCAGCAACTAGTCTGAAATTAAGACAATAAATAGGATGAGATGTTTCCACTCAAAAGACAAAAGGGCAGGACAGAAGGAAAGGAATGCATGCTTATGATGAGCAAGAAGCATAGTGGGCTCTTTATTCTTTATTTCCACTTTATAACTATTGTTAACAGGAACATCTGTCTATTAAGGAATGAAAAAATGGCATCAGGTAAATATTACAAATTCACCTTTGAAGTTCTCCTTCAACAAACACATGGTAATAGCGATTGTAAACAACTGTACCCTTCTTCTCATCTTTCTTTGCAAATCCATTTTCAAGTGCAGCAGCAGATGCTCCACCAATTTCAGCTCTGTGAAAAGGCAGGTGCCAAGGAACAAAGTACTCCTGTTGGGTTTTGTCAATTTCATCAGTACTCAAATTACTGCAGTCTATAGTTGTCTTATCCTCCAACCCACCAAATCCTTTGTTCAACTGGTCATCTATTTGCTTCACCACACCTGTGTCTTCATCATTCTCTGCGATGCCTTCAAGAGGGGTAGTAGACTGACTACGCACTGGAGGGCTGCTCGGATCAACCCATTCTTCATTATACTTCTTAGAGAGGGGAGTCCACTTGTTGAGTAGTGCCTTGTCTTCCTGCTCCCTAGCCCAGACTGTGACGAGCACACGACCACCCCTCCGAACAACACGAACCAACTCCTCTATGGCCTTCCTTCTCCTATCCACGGTACTTAAATGATGCAACACTGCAATTGAAATCGCTGCATCACCAAAGTTCTCCCTGTACGGGAGGTTAACAGCATCAGCGACCAAAACCTCATGTCCTTTCCCAGCACATATCTCAATCAGTGGTGGGCTTATATCACAACCAATGAAAAGACAATCAGGATTGAAGCCCAAATACTTGCCATTGCCACATCCAGCATCCAGCACAATTGATCCTGGCCTCAGCGAATTCAAGAATTCTGCAACCTTGGGCCATTTTGCAAACCTCGTTGAGCTGAAGTGAGGAGCTATGGTATCATAGACCCGATGCACATACTTCTTCTCAATTTCTGGAGTGGACTGAACATTTGAGGAGCAACCCTGGTTCCCCTCAGAAGACAACATGTCCTGAGCTCTCAATAAACTGTCACTTGGCCTTATAATACTGCTGGTGGTAGTATTTAGAATATTTGTCTTCCAGCAATAGAAATTTTTGTGTTGAAAGATTAAACAATATGAATTAGAAGTGAGTATGGCTCTATGAACGCTTCTTGCTGCAATCCTCGAAAATATATGTGTCATGCATTCCCTATGTCAAAAATAGAAATGAATTAGTCAAACCGATATGTATATAGTTCTGATTATAAAAGATGAAAGTAGTTAACAAAAGCTTTAGCTTGTTAGCACGGTTCACCAATGGTGGTTAACAGAAAAGAAATGTGGGGAGAAAATAGCATCGTGCAGCAATTAGATAATCAGTTGACTGCTCATGGATACATAGCTACTCAATTCGTTGACTGCTCGTCCTATAAGGATTTGATCCTTCACACAGCTATGAATGCCTCACGCTAATAGGAATATAGGATCCGTGTACTACTCATCTCATAAATTCACGCAGATAAAAGGAAAATCGTCCAGACCTGGATCTGGAATATGCTTACCTCATGGACAGGGCGACATGGTGCTGGACTTGGGGGAATGGGAGTACGGTGCTTACTAGAATAGAAGGGCGGACCGGATTTGGTGGAGCAGAGCGTCGACGACGAGCTCCGGTGGGGTCGCGACGTCGATACTGGTCGAGCTCCCTTCGTACGTGCCGTCGGCTGTCGGCGATGAGCTTGCCGAAGTTCACGAGGAAAGCGGCGGCGCGACGGGCGACGGGGTGAGGAGCGGCAGCCGCGGGGTGCCGACTGCGGAGAGCTGGCCGCGCGGCGTTCGTACAAGATGGGCTTGAAAGACTTGAATGTATGGATCCATTTATGACCCAGCCCGTCTCATGAGCTCCTAAATCCCCTCTACCATTTCGGCCTTATCCACTGGATAGAGGGCCTAGAGGCTGGGGCCTTTAGGGTCCAAATTCTCTGCAGTAGCGACAAAGCTGTGCCATAGATGGCTGAAAATGTATCTAATCCTTTGAACAGTACTCACTTTAGACTACCACTGGAGAGGATGTCGATCGGGGGCCTTTAGGCTCGAGTGCACATTGTGCTCAACTACTTAGTTTCATTTTTTTTCCTCTACTCACTCTATCTCAATTTATAAATTCACATACAAATTAAAGAAAGTAGAAAAAAGTGAAATGTGTAGAAAATAAAAAGAGAGATAGAGATGGAGAAGCATTGAAGATTAAAAAAAAATACATTAGAAAGCGAGAACTACTTATAATTTGAAAATAACTGAAAAATCCAAATTGATTTAATACTGAGGGAGTAGAATCTATTATCCAAAGATATTGTCGGAATCAAACACAACATTGGTATATTACAGAAGAGATGCTATAAAAATAGTATTAGTAAGCTCTTAAGTTATTATCTTTAGGATAAAAATTCTAGTTTACTTTTTAATTAAAGTTTTTTTTCCTAACGACATCAAAAAACATAGAGTAACAATCACAGGACTTCAATTTTAATAGTACCTCTATTTAAACATTTACTCAGAATTAAAATTCAAACCTGGAACTCAGGGTGCACAGTTCAATCAATAATTTACAGAACCAAAATATCAACTATAGAAATTGTCGGCGTTCGGACCACCGGCACAGTAAATATACGATCGTGAGGGTTGGTGTACTTTCGGATTCGATATGGTCTAATCTGAGGCAGACTCGAGAGGATTTTTACCTGGTTTGGGCCACCCGAGCGGTGTAATACCTTACGTATAGAGAATAAATTATTTTAAGGATTGTATTACAAGACGGGCTCCTCTCTTTGCGGAAGAACCCAGAACATGGGTGAATGAGGGTGCTTGCTCGGAAAGGTGCAAAGATCTTCGAGTTTTGATGGAGCTCAAGTTTGACTTTCGTGTGTTTATGGCTGTTGCTTGTGGTGGTGTTCGACCGTTCTTCTCTATCGTTCTCAGGGTCTCCTTTTATATAGGAGGAGGTCCTGAGGTTACAGGCAACGGGCCTTACGCGATTCTGTCGTCTCGTCGATAGGTGGGCCCTTACGTCGTTGTCGCCATCATTTCGTTCCGTTCAGACGTGGTCATGACCTGTCGCGTCGTACGCGGCGGCGGGTACGATGATGCTCGTCCGGCGCCATCGCACCGGTTACAGTGCTGTCTCGTCGTGTCTGGCAGCCGTTGCAGCTTTTTGCTGGAGTGTCGCCGTGGTGAATCTCGTCTTGTCTCGTCGGAACGGATGGCAGCTGGTCACCAGAGTAAATATATCATAACACGGTACCTACCTCCTGAGAGTCGCTCTCGAGGGTCGATCTCTGGGGGCCGAGGTCTTCGCGCCCCTACACGGTCAAGACATAGCCGCCGTAGGTCGTCGCTGAGGGGTTGAAACCCGTGCCGCCTGACCTTCGACTTTCACCCGTTAGAATACGATCTGTTAAGTACTCAAGGTACGTGATTCCGACAGAAATTACTAAAACAAGATGTATAAGCACCCTGCACCTCCAACCCCCAACCCCCATGGAGTAACTGATCGTTTCTGTTTTGTTGGGCTGACAATGTTATGTTGGGTTGAAATGGAGAGGCCGCTCGGGTGAAGCTGCGGCCCCGTCAAATTCGATGAGGCCGTGAAAAGCTGTGGGGACCGTGAGCTCAGCTCGTCCCCTTCGTTTCGAGCTCCAGATTAGTGGATTGGAGTCACCGTTCATCAGGCCCTCCTCCCAGCCTCCCAACTTATTAGGATTTCTCGTCAAAGCAAAAACAAAAAACGCTTGTCAAATAAGACCCCGCCACCTGGCGCATCCTAACGGGCGGTTGGTTGGTTTGCACGCGGCTCGTGACCTCGTTCTACACGTGTGCCGATGCCGCGACCCAGGCCCGGACGGAGCCAGTTGCCTCTGTACCAAGTTTCAAAAAAAAAAAAAAAGTTGCCTCTGTACCGTTGATCTTTACGAGAATAACCCGCATATCTTTGTTGATCTTTACGAGAATCACCAGACCCGTAATCTCAAGGTGGATTCAACAGTTCAAGTCCCGTTCGTTTCAGATACGTTTTGAACAGGCCAGGCGTGGATTGGATCATCGTGTCCACTCCCGCTCACCCCGCCGATTAACAAGCTAGCCGCGTCCGGTGCGATTAGCCGATTAATACTGCCTCCTCATCTCGTTGCTGCCATGACTTCCTAACGAATCCAGCGGCACGCAGATAGATAAACCGTAATCGTATATCTTCTCGTCCCGATCCAACTCCATCATGATATATAAACCGACTCGGAAGTCACGAAGACGGCCCTAGCGACGGGCTATTAATTGGCCGGGTGCACGGGCGTTTTGGGCAAAATCACGGGCGCCCGCGACTTCCTGCTCTCCTGGAGGCTGGGAGAGTCCGCGTATAAAAGCCGGCGTCAACCCCTCCTCGGCAACACGACACGCAAGGGCGAGCGCGCTGCTTCGGTTCGCGCTCTCCATCCGATCCGGTTATCCGTCCAGGGTCCGAGGATGCTGGTATACCATCCTTCTTGCTCCACCGCGAAATTCCGCCCCGCGATCGCATCCGGCCTCTGGTCCCTGCTCCTGCCGCCGAGTGGAGGCGTCGTCGTTACGCGGGCGATCGCCGCGGCGTCACGCGGTTGTGGTGGCGCAGGTGTCCAAGAAAAGACTCGCCGAGACGGAGCCAGCGTTGACGAGGAGAACGCAGAGGCAGAGGAAGAGGAGGAGGTGATGGTCAGATCAGACGCGGACGATGCGGGCAACATGCAGGACGAGGAGGACGACGGGTTCACGGTGTCGTACGGGCCGCGGGAGCCGAGGCACCGCCTGCCCCCGCCCATACCGTCGCTGCGCGCCCGGGGCGTGCTGAAACGGACCCGTACCGACGACGGGAGGGTCGTGATCAGGGTGGCGCCCATCGCGTGGCCGGAGCGCACCCGCGCCCGGCGCTGCGGCGGCCGCCTCATAATGCACCTCGTCGCGCACGATGAGGAATCTCCGTTGACGCTTCTGGCACGGCCGACCAAGGCGCGAGAGGACGTCATCACCAGGGCCCTGGTGGAGCTGGATGATGACACGACGATGCCGGACATTACAGGAGATCGCGTTGCAGATGACACGGCTGTGCCCGCACCGGCCTTCGTAGGATCGGAAGGCATCGACGAGCCACCGACGAAGGAAGAGGAGATGCTGTCGGTGGCGCCCCCGCCGCGGGTGTCATCCGTGGGATGCTTCGAGGACGTCTTCAACTACAGCTCCATAGGTGGCAGCCCGCTGCACCGTATGCCTAATCTTATTAAAACGGTGCACTGATCCAGCCGTGCGTCCAGGATCGTGGACGACAAATTTTGTAGCAGCCCCGTATGAACGCATATCTGTAGTGCCTCTTGTAAATTACTACTCCGCACGAATTGGCGGATGGGAGAAATTACACTAAAATTCATCGTATGTTCGATTCCGCACCGCTTAGAACGTGATAATTGCATCGTGAGTTCACGCAGTGCTGCTGTATTGGTAATCTTGTTGCGAGTTTTCCGTATCGCACATGTCTGGTATGAAAATAAAAATTCGTAGACTGTGAAACATTGCTTTTGAAGGATCCAGTGCCACCGCATATCATGTTAGTAGGGATCCTTGCCCATTTGAAGGTATCTTTAAATGCTAGCCAACATGAATCGAGAAATATAACTGACAGCACAAGAAAGTATGCGTACTCATTTCATTTTAGCAACTGTTTACAGTGAACCGTCCACACAAGAAAACGCAACTACTCCCTCCATCCTACCACAAGTGATGCTTTTTACTTTTTTAAAATCAACTTTTAACTATTTATTTTATTTAAAAAATTATGAAAAAATTATTTATTTTATTATAAAATAATTCATTATTAAAAGTACTGCAAGCTTTATTTATTTATTTTTATTTTTTCAAAATTTTTTAAATAAAACAACTGGTTAAAGATTAATTTAAAAAATCAAAAATATCATAATGAGACCAAAAGAGTACATTCACATTTGTACCTTACACGAACTTTGTGGAAGAGGAATACAGCATCATAAGATCTGCCACCAGAAAGAGTTTTCGTACTCCCTCCAACTTCTTCTGCGTCAAACAATAACAGTTTATGTTTTCAATCGTACGAGCATCATCAAAACTGGCCCTGGCCCAACGAAAGCTTGGACGTCCATAAACATAAACAAATCATGTGCACGAGACCAGCGGCGCGATCAACTAGTAGCTGTCCTGCACGGGGGCAAAAACATCTTCGGCAACCATAGCGAGAGAGCATGTGTCCGTCCGTCCGTCTTCCACGGCTGCTCATCGCGCGCTCGTGTTCAGATTTTTCCTCGACTGCTGTCCAGATCTGATACCGTGCCAACGGACGGACCCGGCCGTCAGCGTCCGTGGACATGCTCACAAGCTCACTCGCGCGCTGTGTGCGCGCAACACGTGTCCTCGGTAACCAGCCCAAGCTCCGCGCCGGCGCGTCGAAGCGGGTGGCGATGGGGTGCGCTTTCCCTGATCCCCTCCCGCGTCGCCGTCGCGGCCTCCTGGGACCTGGCCTGTGTCGCAGGCTCGCAGCTGTCCCTGTCCGTCCCTGGCCCCGGCGTGAGCTCGCGGGCTGAGTACCTGTTGCCGCTCCTGATTACAGAGCCGGCCTGGGGGTCGATTGCAACGGGACACGGAAACCTCGAGAGATTTCATAGGAAAACGCATCATCAGAGCTGTTTCCCACTGTTTGTGGCGTTGGATTCAGGTTGCCAGTGCGAGCGTACTGGCGGGGTACGTTGCTCCTGGAAACATGCCGGCAACGTACGTGGAAACATGGGCTCATGATACCCATTGATACGCTGTTCGGAAGGATACGCGGTCACGGATGAGGGGATGACTCAGCTCGTGTCGTGCCAGGGCATCGGTGTCCTCAACTTTTCGCCAGAGCAGTTGGAGAGGGCGTTGACAGGTAGAAAAAGGTGCCATGGCCGTTGCGTTTTTTCAAGTCGTATAAAGCTCTTTTTTCGCCGCGTGATGATTGATCCTGGCTGAAAAATGCGTTTTGGTACTCCACCTCTTAATCAGGGATGCCAACCGTTATTGACCTCTCTGTAAAGGCGACGATCGTGGATGCATATTTGTTTCTATTTATCGCCTTCTATAATAGAAAAGTTAAAAATTTCAGTATCGATTGTATCGGGATCACAAATGGGCGCTATTGCCTGTCCGTTTCTTTACAGTCCAGCCAGTGTAGTCCATGTGTCCATGAGCCACCGTACCGAGAGGCGGGACCGTGTGCAATGCAACAGCTGGCGCGGCGGCACGAGGAATCGAGGATTTATCGCTGACCGGCGGCCGCGCGGCGGTCGGCACGCTCTCCATCGGCATGTGCGCCGTCCATCATCCGGCGGTCGAGGCGGAGGGCCCACCTGGAAGCGAGCCGAACAGGGGACGACACGCAGCACCAGTGCAACCACCCCCTCGTGGGGACCATCACGCGCGGTGCCTCGAGTGGGCGGCGGTGGGGACTCTGGTCATCGAGCGGATGGACCGTTGCTGTTAAATATTCCGATAAACAATGATTTATGCACATAAGCCACCAACATCCCCGCTTCTCAAAATTAGCAGATCAAGGACCTACTTTGAAACAGGAACTTCGTTACTAATCCTACATATTTCAGGGTTGTCTTGCTATTTGATTGGATTACCAATAGGAAATAATCATTTTTGTTATCACCGGTTAGCAAGACTTGTGCAATCTATCTACACCAAGCTGAGTGCTGGTCATTGTTAGATGTGACTACGATAACCCGACGTGTGAAAGACAATAGTATTTGGTATAGTAGTAAGATAAGAAATGAAATGTCATGGATTCAGGATACCATGAATGAAAAAGTTTGCTTATTGTAAGTAAAAAAAAAAATGTCTATGGAGTACATAAGCTATGTGCAAAATTGAAACATATATGGGGCTTTCAACAAAATATCCAAAACCTTCTTCGTCATCCTGCCTTTTTCGCTCACTTCCAGACCACCATCACCGCCTCCACACCACCGCCCCAGCTCCCCTCCCTCCACTTCCACGCTCTCCCCACCCACCACCGCCGCCCTCCTCACCGCTCGCTCAGGAAACCCTAGCCCAGATCCTCTCTCCCGCTACCGCGCCGCATTACCCTCAGATCCACGCCGGCGAGCTTAGCTCAGATCAACCATGCGCCTCGGGGCACTCCTCCTCCTGCTGCTCGCCACGGCGTCGGTGGTCGCCGACGCCGCGGCGGCACTCTCGTCGAGAATGGTGCACCGGCTGTCCGATGAGGCGCGGGTGCAGGCGGGCCCTCGCTGGGGGCGGTGGCCGCTGCGCGGCAGTGGGGAGTACTACCGCGCGCTGGTGCGGAGTGACATCCAGCGGCAGAACCGGCGGGTTGGGGGCAAGTACCAGCTCCTCTCGCCCTCCAAGGGCGGCCAGACCTTTCATTTCGGCAACGAGCTCGGCTGGTGCGCCACATTCCCTGTCCCCATCGGGTTTTTCGTGACTCAACTAGTTTTTACTGTGCTTTCACTGTGAATGCTGCCCTTTCTCTTCGGGTTCTGTAGTGTTAGTAGGTTGAAGCAGTGATACGAGACAGCTAAAATAAAAGTGCGGCGTGTCGATACATTGTAGGAGTACATTTTTGTTGGCGTAGGTCCAGGCTTCAAGCTGTGTTTCACTGTTTTTTACGGACTGTCAAAGAGCACATTACTCGCTACGTTTTACTGTTTCCACATTCGTTGTTACACGTAAGCTAATGTTATTTGTCTAATTTTTATTTCAAGGTTACACTACACTTGGGTGGATGTTGGGACGCCAAAAACCTCCTTTCTGGTCGCATTGGATACCGGGAGTGACTTGTTCTGGGTACCCTGTGAATGTATCCAATGCGCTCCTTTGTCTGGCTACCATGGAGATTTGGTACGCATCTCTTTGAATCACTAGTATTATGTCAGTTGTGGCAGATGTCGTACGGTCAAATGATCGTGTCAGTTCATATAATGATATAAGATGACTTGTATAATACAAAATGTTTGTAAAGATGGAGACCTGAGTGTTAACAATTCTTCCAAACTTATAACACACCAACCTTAGTTGAAGAAATTGTCATGCATAACTAATGACAGCTTTTTTAAACTTGCAAATTGAGTTACTCTAAATTTCAAAGTAAAAGTGGTATTGTGTTTGTAAGTGGATATGCCAAGCTTATATCTACCATCACACACTGTGAAATTGCCATTGTATCATCCATCTAAATGTTCCTGGATAGTAACTTCGCAGCAATATTCAGCTCCCATTTAACACATTGATTAGAATGTTGCAATATACCAGATTGTGACATGGAGAATCCATTAACTTTCATGCATATAACTCATTATAGTTCCACATCTATATTCCACCTCCAATTTTAGAATTACCTAAGTGACAAGTTAGATCACAGGCATCCTTGGATTGTCTTGATTTTTTCAAGTTTCTTATATTTCTTAATATTGAATGCACAAAAAGAGGAAACTATAACATTTTGATTTGAAGCAGTTTCTTGCTTATTTCCATTGATTGATTGGCAGGTGCTCCACAATATATGGAGCATCTATTATGCAGGATAGAGATCTTGGAATTTACAAGCCAGCTGAATCAACAACAAGTCGGCATTTGCCATGCAGCCATGAGCTATGCTCATCTGGTTCAGGCTGTGCAAACCCAAAGCAGCCTTGCCCATACAATATTGACTATGCTTCAGAAAATACAACGAGCTCTGGTTTGCTTGTTGAGGATACACTACACTTGGATTCCAGGGAGGGCCACGTATCAGTGAACGCTTCAGTTATTATAGGGTAAGATTTTATATTGCTTCCGTCTTCATTAGGAGTTTTTTTTGTTTGATTTCATTAACTCTGTTGTTTCATTGGTGGTCTAAAGGACTAATATTGCTTGTCAAATTGCAATTGCCCTAGTTGGGGCAATTTAACATGCTATGTACATGTTTACTGCTGACGAACTGATAGATCCTAGGTGCACTGTTTTGGAGTCAGACTTGATTTACATACACCCCCCCTCCCAATCTTAAATGTAAGTCGTTTTAGGATTCTTATTGCCGACCATTAGAAATTTACCATCAACATACCTTTAGAAATAAACCAAAACATAGTTTAGGGGGCTATACCTGAGGGGAGTAAATTGGACTTTATCCTATAATAATCAAACATCTTCACAATGTAAGATTGAACTTGTTGGACTCATCATGAAACACATTCATAACACGTGGTCCATTTTATATTTGTAATCAAAATGTCACCTAGAAAACTGTGTCAATGTCCTAAACGATTTATATTTTGGATCATAGGGAGTGTCAATTAGTATGTTTGAGTCATTTCCTTTTCTTGCTTCTTTGATAATATATTTGATTATTATTGATGATTGAATGCACTCGAATAGAAAATAAATGGTACTAGATATGGTTCTAATACTGAACAACTTTATTCTGATTAGCTTCACTTCACTAAGATAGGGTATCCTTGTGGTATAGTTGTGGCAGAAAGCAAAGTGGTGAATATTTGGATGGCATTGCACCTGATGGACTTCTTGGCCTCGGAATGGCAGATATAGCAGTTCCAAGTTTCCTTGCAAGAGCTGGACTAGTTCGAAATTCGTTCTCAATGTGCTTTAAGCAAGATGACTCCGGAAGAATTTTCTTTGGAGATCAAGGAGTTCCTACCCAACAGTCTACGCCATTTGTTCCTCTGTATGGCAAACTGTGAGTTCCTTGAAATGATTGACTTAATGCAAGTTTCCATAGTGATTATTGATATTATTAACTGCTTCATTGACATCTTTATTTTTTGTTTCCAGTCAAACTTATGCTGTTAATGTCAGCAAATCTTGTGTTAGGCAGAAGTGTTTTGAGGGTACTAGCTTCCAGGCTTTAGTTGATAGTGGGACATCATTCACTTCTCTTCCTCAAGACATTTACAAAGCGGTCACAGCAGAGGTGAGTTTATTTTAGGTTTGCCTATGGTTCTCTGATGGATAAATTCCAGTGCTAATTGCTATATATTTTCAGTTTGACAAACAAATAAATGCTTCAAGAGTGCCTAGTGAAGACTTGGAATATTGCTACAGTGCTAGGTGAGGAACTTCTGGTTCTTAAGGCATTTAGGAATCCGTTTGATTTATATTATTCCATTGAATTGAACGCAATGATATGTTATTACGTGCAGTCCTCTGGAAATGCCTGATGTGCCAACCATAACACTGACATTTGCTGGGAATACGAGCTTGCAGGCTGTTAGTCCTGTCATTCCAGTGACTGACCAGCAGGTATGTTCTGTTTTTGGACAAGAAAAACAAAAGTGTGGCTTAGAAATCTGTTAGCTGAGAGTCATTTTGAACGGATATGTCAATTTATTGAAGCTCCTGGTGGTCAGCAATTAATAGAACGTAATGTGAAAAGTCAAATTCAGGGCCTGTTTGGAAAAGGTGCGGGGTTATGGATCGAATCCTTTGGATTTTGTGACAAATCCTTCTCCAAAGGACTTTTAATATGTTGTGATGTTCTTGTCATGTGGAATGTATATGACATACTATGGTAAAGCAAAGTTGATGGCATGTCGATTTCCAGGTATTGCTTCTAGAATTGAAGCTGATCATCTAATTTGCCAATTTTACAGGGAGCTCTCGCCGGGTTCTGCTTAGCGGTACTGCCATCGCGAGAACCTGTTGGAATTATTGCAGGTGAGTGCACTAATCAATCTTCACCTCTTGATATTTGTGTTCCTTTGGTATTTATAAACTTTACAAACAAGATAACTGTTGAATGCAGAGAATTTTCTGGTAGGGTACCACGTAGTGTTCGACAGAGAGAACATGAAGCTGGGTTGGTACCGCTCGGAATGTAAGCCACAACCGCATAGTAGCACCGACTGATACTTCTAAATTTACCATTCCCACAATGGTCTTAAATACTGTATGGAGTAACACCGAATCCTGGACCCAGGCCATGATGTTGACAACAGCACGACTGTGCCCATGGGCCCATCGCAGCACAACAGTCCAGAGGATCCGTTGCCGTCGAACGAGCAGCAGACTTCCCCGGCCGTGGCGCCCGCAGTTGCAGGCTCGGCGCCGCCCTCCAGTGGATCGACGAATCTACAGAAGCTCCTCGCGAGCTCGTATCCTTTGCTGTTACTGACGATGTCCACTGTGTTCTTTATCTCGTGAACAGCTGATAGAATCTAACCGATAGCCTTGTATATTGTATGTGCTTCCTATATGCTGTCCTTTTTTTCTCTAGAGAGATCAATAGTTAAGCTGTACTCTCTCTCTGTTTAATTGATGTCGCTGATGATTTTTAAATTTAATTTTAATTATTTATTTTATTGAAATTTTTTTAATAAATTTTATATATTTTGATATAATTTAATTTATCATTAGAGTTATTTTAATCATAACTTAAAATTTTATACATTCGAATAAATTTTTTGAATAAAACGAATAGTTAAAGTTGAATTTAAAAATTAATAGTAGCATCAATTAAAAGTAGTATTTCACATGCTCTGCGTGCCTCTCTCTAGTAAGAGCTAAACTGCGGGATGTCGTATCCCCCCACCACGCCACCCCACGCGCGCGCGCGCACAGAGCACATAGCAAATAAACTCTGCTTTGTGTCTGCTAATCTTTCAGTTGACGTCCCCTGCTGTTGTTTACGTTTGCGATCAGGCAGTGGAACATGAGCTCAGCTCTGAGGGTCAAGATCTGTCTCCCTCCCTGACGCACAAGCATGCACTGTGTCCTTGTTTGAAACATAAGCGAAAAGTAATTAATCGATGATAAGATATCTGAACAAAAAAAAACTTTATGCGTCAGCTGCCTTCCTCTCCGATCTGTCTCTGCCGCGTTTATACTGGTTCCCGAGACTAATGGAGTTCAGTGTGCGATGGCACCATCAAATCCATGGCCTTCTGTTCTAGCGCGGAGCCTCCTTGTCACTTTGCTTCTAGTTCTAGACCGCCATATCTTGGTGCTTGCAGACGCCTACGCTTTGTCGCTTTTCGTGCGAGCTGGAGAAGCAACGTGGTCTCATGCCAATCAAAAGGTGCATATGTGCTCGTCCTCCACTACTATTTGGTGCGGTTCGCTGGTAATTCTTGACCGACGGGGGGACGCTTCATTCTGTTCTGTTCTCTTTCCTTTCCGGGAGGAATTACACGAAGGCATAAGCTACGTTCGTAGTGGGGATCAAGCCACTGCGCACTTTGGTCACAGTCACACACGGCATTACCGGTTTTGTTTGGACCTGCAAAAGTGGTCGGACGGAAAGATGGCTCTTTTCAGGAACTGGGATGTAGAAATTTCGATGTAAACTCCATCAGGAAACGAGTTTTCGGTTTGTGTCTTCGTATTGCAAAAGTGCGGTCCATCGCGACTTTCAGTGGTGAATCAGGTGTTGTTTTGCCGCAAAATTAGGTTAAAGGGGTGATGTTTTGCAGCAAAACTACACCGCGTGAGCGAAACTTTCCTAAACGACGGGTGAATCCGGCGGTTCGGGCCGCATGTAATCAGAATCCCAACAGATTCTGACGCATGCCGAACGGCCCAGATCCCTCGTCCATCTTTCTATTTTATGCCCCCGCAGCTGTTCCTCCCAAAACCCCCCTCCACCTCAGACCCAGATTCCCGGCCTCCCCACCCACCCGTCCGGATTCTTATACTCTTACTCAATCTTATTTATTTATTGTATAATCAATATTTTATAATTTAAAATTATTTTTATTTAAATTATATTAATTTATTTAAAAACAAAATAATAAATTATATAATCATTATTTAATATTAATTCTGTAATGAGTGATTAAAATTAATTATAATAAAATTTGTCGTATAAGAGAAAAGATGAGAAAAGGCAGAGGTTATCCCTCTCCAGTCTCCCCCCTCTCCGGTCTCCACAGCTCGCCCAATCTTGGGGCGGAAAGGCCATCTCTCGAACCGCACAGGTCGCCGCCTCGCCGGGGGACGGGAGCGGAAGGAATGGAGCCGGAGGAGCGGATCGAGTCCGGGACGACGCTGGGGAAGCGGCATAGGAGCAGGGTTCTGCCGCGGACGGCCAGCATGGTGACGGTGCCGTCGGCCGCGAAGCAGGGGCGCCAGGAGGGCGTCGCCGACGTGCCGTCCTCGTATTCCCTCCCCACCGGTTCCGTGGCTCTGGGGATGGGCTCCGGTGGAGGCGGCGGTGCGCCGCCGAGAGGGTTATTCTGTGGCGGCTACTTCGCGCCGGCGGCGTTCCTCAAGGCGTGCGGCCTCTGTAACCGCAGCCTCGGTCCCGGCCACGACATCTACATCTACAGGTTCAAGATCAAGATCACTGATTATTTGTTTAACTTTTTCTCAGTTTTTTCAGTGGAATGGCCGTCGGAATTCCCTTTGTTCTCGCGCCATGATTCTTTCACCAATTGATCCCTTGGCGTTGCTTTTACCACGAGTGGCTAGTATCGGTTCTTTTTTTTTCCACGTCAGGATTGCACCTAGATCGAATCTCTTTTCCATCCCGGTGTGGTTTGCTTACTTGCGATTGCGTCTAGTGTCCCGTAGATGCGAAATTCTGACGGTCCCGTCGTGGTTTTGGCCTCGGTTCGTTTGTGATTCGTCGTCCACTGAATCAGGGGATGTCGTTTGATTCGTTCCGATTTATTGGTTTTGTGATCCCCATTGATTTGGAGAACCATTTGCGGTCTGATCGTGTTTAGCACTAGACAATTTTAACTCGTACTACGAATCTAATTCCCTCCTGTTTTCTGGAGGAATATTGGATGCGAATCGCCCTTTCGGCGATTAATTTACTTAACACTGCTTATTAATATTACCTGGTGTAGTTGGGCAGTAGTATAATTTAAGGTTGATGTCTCCATACTATACTGCTCCAAGCCCAGCATTAAGAAAAAATTAGCTGGCCAATCATATGAGCGGTTCTTTGGTTGTGATGTACCCCTGGTTCCTTGGAATCATCCAGCGTAGTAGCGTACAATTATTTAGATGTCACGATCCTTCATCTACCGCGAGTTTAAATAAGTTCGTTTCCCCTTTGATTGAATGGGAGTCTAAGCTCCGCACTTAGTACATATTTCTTTGTTTAATCTTGGACGTCACCTGACGCTGGGTTCTGTTCTGTGGCGTGCAGGGGTGAGGTGGCGTTCTGCAGCCAGGAGTGCCGGGAGCAGCAGATCGAGTACGACGAGCGCATGGAGCAGACTTGCTCCCTCACTTCCGTCTCCGGCGCCAGCGGCTCTGACCAGTCCGGCAGCGGCGGGGAGACCGTCGCCGCCGCCTAGCCTGACGCGGCGGGAAGTGCAAGGGGTGTTGTGTTTTTTTTTTTGGCACCCTGCAAATAGGAACAGCAACACCAAATCAGCTGTCGCTCCATTAGTTTTTCTGAGCATGCGTCATTTGGTGCGTGCCACGCTATAGCTTCTGTGAATACAGCTTAGCTCTAGATGCGATCACAAACCAAAATGGCCGTGCGAGGTGTTTATTAAGAGCATGCATCAATACTTCTTCTGTGGTTGTTGATGCCTGCCATGTGACTCTAAGCATGGTTTATTTTCTGTCCAAGGAAGTGAATGAAGGGAAAGGAAACCTGCTTTGCAACAACTCATCTTCCTGTTTGCATCTGATTGTTTTGTGTTGTTGTGCAGCTCTGTTGAGTTTGTTTTTAGCTTTTGACGAGGCTACTGTTAGTAGGTATGCGTGGGCCAAGCTTGTGCCTTGTTGTGCAGTCTGTAGCTGATGAATGATAAAGCCAGGTCGTGCAGCAGAATTTGACAATCTGCTCCCCAACTAGAGCAGTAACAACACTCATCAGGCGAGGCGAGGTGCCGGTTCCTGGAGGAGAGAGAAAAGCGGTCTGGTATCAAGACAAGTGCATGTTGCTACCCTGCACATTCTAGACGGTGTGGTCCAGGTCTCGAACCAGGCGAGACACCCTCACACCCGTGATCCGATCGGTCTCGTTGCAATGCAATCAATCTGGAGGTCACCACCTGCATGAATGACAACCACCACCGCACGGCCGCCGCACCCAGCTGCAGCGGCAGCAGAAGGATCTGGCGAGCCGTGGCTTTTTCACGGGTTTTCGACCGGCGGAGACCGAGACGCGGACCCCTCCTATCTTGTTTATGTTCGCCACTCGCCCATGTGCGTCTTCTGAAACCGAGCGATGAGCATGAGCATGAGCACGGAGGTACTATTTGCTTTTCGTTGGGGTCGGGAAGCTTTTTCCTGCGAACCCATGATCTTTATCGTTCTGGGAACAGAAATTAGGACACATGGGGCATGGATCTGGAACGGTGCTGCTTGGATGCAACTGACTGCACGGCATCTCGGCATGCCATTGAATCTGTCAGTGAATACGCCGCTCGTTTTGTTGGCCAGCCGTTGCTAATCGGAATGCCAAAGCGGTTCTATTGCTCCATGCGTTTTCTTTTCTTTTCTTCTAACGAAAAACGAGAACGCGTGACAGGAGGGTGATTCTTGAGCCTTATAGGCTCCGATGAAACGTAGCACCGCTGATCAGACGCGACGCGCCGCGCAACAGGACCGGGCGTGGCGTCCCGCGCGACAGCTGCCTTGACTCGGCGGCAACAACAGCGGCCGCGCCCGCGCGTGAGGTCGACGGAGGGCACGTCGTTTTCCGGCGCGTTTCGGCGGACACGTCCGCCCGTGACTACGCTACGCTGGCCTTCCCTGCTGCGGCGGCGGATTGATGTGCCGCCTCCGCTCTGTGGCTGTGGATTGCCAGGTCGCAGGGAGCGTCGTCCACCCGACCGGGCTGGAGATCGAGACGAGACGGATAGGCAGTGGGCACAACAACGTCGTCGGTACGGCCGCGCCTCGGAAACCAACGACTGCGCTATTCATTGCAACGTCAAGCGGGCCTATAAAAGGTTCGTCCTGGCTGTAGTACCACTAGTAGTAGTACTAGGCTCTGCTCTTTGTCACTAGACTCACCGCACAGTTTTTATTTTCTTTTAGCAGTATCCAGGTGCATTACCTTTCGTGTGCATGTTTTTTGGGCTGTGTCCAGCTCTGCCGTCTCTTGGATGCAGCGAAGGTGCCAGATTTCATCTTCTCATGATCGGTGTGGTCTTCTTGGTCTTCAATTTGTTCCGCCAGATTTCGGCATTTCTAGGTGCAATCAATGAAGAACGACCTCATGGATTCGGTTCCCTGAACTTTGACCCGCATAACTTTATGTTTGCAAAATGTAAAATTGTGTTATTCTGTAGATTTATGTAGCATTTCACTTCAAAGCGAGAGGTTTGCTATGTCTCGAGTGACAATTTGACGAAAGAGAGTTTAAAAGTATATACATAAGCATATATAAAATAAAGTACAACCTATATTTTAGTTATTACAACTTAGGTTCTTAGTTTGAGTGCACAAAAAAGTTTTCAAATCTAATTACACAGTGAAAGTGATAAAACGTGATGATACATAGTTTAAAATGAGATCATACCAGCTCATAAGCATAATTTCACCTCTCTTAGCTAGAGAATGGTGATGCGAGAACCCATTCAATGAACCAATCTTTTGTAGGTTTACTTTCTCATACCATCTTGCCACAACTATCACAAAAACCAGCATGAGTATCTGCAATAAATATTCAACAGCAAGACCTTGAATAACTAGTACTCAGCAAGTATTACCCGTCAATTTAGTTTCGTAAAGCCGACTTTTAAGCATGCAAGGCTTACCATTTGAGAGGGTTGCTTTGCAAAAAAATAAATAGCGCTAGAAGTTGATCCTTCTTTCATATTTTAGCCAAGTTAAATGGGTATGGAACATAATGTAAACATTGTTTGCCAATAACTCTAAAGCAATCATAGTTGCAATACAAAATAGATAATTAACACAAAATATGCAATATTCAATTTCCTTTCATCTTCTTACTACGATGTGACATAGTGAGACAAGCGGTACTCGTTACTGTGAGAGACAGCGATTCGAACCGATTTACATCCTACAGAAAAAAACCCGAATTACACGACGTACGCGCACTCTGAGAGTCACGTACGTCAACCTTTCACAACAACAACATAGGGCCGGGCCGGGCCGCGCCGAGTCTCACTCCACTCGAGTACAAGTCTCCACGCGATACCACACATCAGAGCTATCTATGGTTAGCCCGTGCACTCTCCCTTCTATCATCTCAAAAAAAGGGTGGAGGACCGTCCAACCACTACGTTAATTGAGCTACGTCGGTTTTCTGAGGTTCATATATCTAGTATGTAATCAGTACTGTTTAAACTTGCTCAACAAGGCCACACTAAATCGATCTTTAACCAACATAGACTAAGCTAATGCACACAAGAACTATATCTTGCTGCTCTGACCATTCTCGGTTCTGTCTCAACTTTTATTATGGTGATAACAACAACTCAATTCAAAGTGAGACCATTCCTATAGCTCGCAAACGGATTTCAACCACTCAACTTCTACCGATGACTCAACAATTAAGCGAAGCATAATATCGCGGGGGTCAGAACAAACTTAGACACTAAACCCCATAGAAAATCCTAAAGATAATGCAACTAGAGTGTCAAATCAAATCCTATTACTTAACGCACATTTCATGACTCCATATCTTACTTGTGAGAGAAAGTAAAATATTTTAAAAGGGTTAAAATGCACCGGGGCTTGCCTTGATCTTTGAAAATGTTAGCACAAACAAAAGGATCAAGCTCCACAAAAGAATCTTCCACAACCAAGTCAGTCGACTCGCCTTCAACATGATTCCCTGTATGATAGCAAATGACATGCACGAATGCATAAAAAAAGGGATGAAGCAATTTACTAAGTTGCATTAGACAGGCTTAAGATGATCTTTTAAACTCATGCAGTTTATTAGAGGTAAACTACATTGAGGACTATTTTGTAACCAAAACTTGAGTTTTAAGCATATATTAGTTAATTATTAAAATTGCAAAACTTAAAAGATACAAAGAACATTTCTGGATAAAATATGCATGATTTTTGAATGAAACTTTTTTAGCACTAAGTACATGCAATGATGCATATGCATACAAAATTTCATGATTTTTTTTGCATAGAATTAAAGATATGAATTTATCTTTATTTTGGTTCCTTAAATTTGTATAAATAAATATATCATGATTTTGAGAAATTTGAATGCATCAGGCTGTAGAGCTAGTCAAGAGGGTTCTAGCAAAATTTATTTCACATTTTTATGAATATTTTACAATTTATTATGCATTTTACAAGTT
The DNA here is from genome assembly GCA_001602295.1 of Zoysia matrella. Lineage (NCBI taxonomy): Eukaryota > Viridiplantae > Streptophyta > Magnoliopsida > Poales > Poaceae > Zoysia > Zoysia matrella. Next base: position 175,737 of record BCLG01000310.1, read on the forward strand.
TTTAACTTTTTTTGGAAAAAGAGGCTCGGACTAGTCCGAACTAGAGTGGACTTGTCCGGGCCCTCGTGCGGACTCCAGAGAGCTGCAACCTTGGCCCGGTCAGACTTGTCTGAAGAGGGGCTCCAGAGAGGTGTCACAAAGGGGAATGTTAGACATGTCCGGCCCTGCGAACCTGTTCGGCCTTCGGCGACCTAGCTGACGCTTGGCGAGGTGCTCCACCCCACGTGTCCACCCAAAACCTCAAGAATCGAATCTAAAAGCTTTACCTAGTAGTGTGGAGGAGCAGCACTGAGGTTATGGAGGAAGGGAACACCCCAAAGCACCAAGTCGCCGGTGAGATGGGCATCAAATGTTGATTGACATTGGGAAAGAAGCAAAGTGCTTGAACGTCGGTGAAGAGAGCATCAAAACGACTTTTCAACCACCTGTTCCACACCATGAAGCACTCGTGTATGCAAGGAATCAAAAAATGACTTACCGTGGAGGGAGAAATCGAAAAGGGGCCAGAGATGACACCGGTGGCGATTCTTGAAAGAAGCTCTAGATTCGTGAAGCTCGCTTCATAGAGGATCCAATGGGGCTTTGGAGGGGCCAGAGGAGTCCTTGGTGAACACTTTTTGAGGCTCCCACAGGTTGGGGTGTGGACGATGGAGGAGGAATGAGTTAGGAGCTGGGAGGTGAGGCAATGGAGCCTTCTCTGTTGGGGAGAGCCAAGGGAAAGAGGAGGAGCCGAGGGAGAGAGTGGAGGCGAAGGGCTTAACCCCACGCTCTAGCTCACTCAGAACTACGAGACGTGTGTCTCCTTGCATGGGATGAACGGGAATCAAGGCGGGGGTGCGTGGCGCCGGTGGCGTGCTCCGACAGAGAAGACACGTCCTTGAAGTCCGGATTTGTCCGGATGGGCGAACTAGTCTGGCTCACAGAGTGAAATTCAGAAGAAAAATAGAAAATCTACCTTAGAAGTCTCAGAAATTTTTGCCAATTTTTGTGGTTATAGAAGGGAATATGGAGAACAACTTTTGTTAAAAGAGTCAAGGCCAAATTCCTTACAGAATTTAAACGAAAAATTGGAGATGTTTGTCTTAAAGTTTCTAGCTGAAAATGATCGATTAGAGATGTTGTGCATCAACTTGCAAATAATTGACAAGGTCAAATGGTTCCAAATTTGGCACAAAGATAGCTCAAGATGTGCTTTATCTTAATGACATGCATAGGATGAATCAAAGGGAATTAGAAGATATTGAAATTTGAGAATATCTAATTGACAAGGAAACGATTTTTGGACTGCAAAACCATAACAGTTTGCTATTTCTTAAGGTTTGAAATAAATACAAAGAGTCCTCCAATGAACCTCAAACTTGGTAAGATCGAAGTACAAGTTGAGTAGATGCCATTTTAATAAGATGATGATGATGCAAAGGTCAGGAAGTGATTTTTATTTTCATCTGAAACGGGTTAAACTACCACAAGTTCAGGAGAGAACCAATTCGTCAGTATCTCTATTTGATTATCTTAAAGTCCACACTTTTAGAGCTCAAAATCCTTAAAAAAAATCGTTGGGAGGCAAACCAAGGGATTTGGAACATGTTTTGTTATAACCTTATCTTGAATCACTGGGATTTTAAATTAATCTTTGGTGAAATTGTACCTTTCAAATTTGAAATCGAGGCTTGATACAAATTCAATATTTTGAATTATTATCCAAGTGGAGGAATTACATGATTGAGTATTTTGAAAATCCCAGATGTTACAATCTACTCCTATACAAGCAGGATGAGGTTGCGGATCAAATGATTGCAACCCCGAGATTGTCATTCAGCCAAATGAAACGTAAGAAAATACGGAGTACTCCAGTTGCTGATTCCGCGTGTGCTTTTGGTTGGCAAGTGGCTGCGTTGCGTCGTTGCACCACGCAGAAAGGGAGGAAAACGAAGGTTCTGGTGGCCACTGCTGACGACACAGGAGGGAGTTATGGCCGGCACTTCGGACGGGCGTCTATTTCTCTGCAGATTGTTTATTCGCGCTCTGAAGGTGTCTGCCGGTCAGTGTGATCGAATCTTCTTCACATAGTTTCGTCAGGTACTTCATCGGTTTCCAAGTGGGTGCCGCATTTTGGACGGCGTCCATGCCCTTGCTTCTCTGCCCTTCCTTCCACCTCAAGAAAGGCATCAGGGCCTCGTTGTTATCTCCTGCCGGTCTTCAAGCACAAGCCTCGTTTCAGACTTCCAGTGTCAGTGTTGTACAAGTATTTTATATACTTTATCGTTGCTGTATGCTGGCCAAACCCACTCTGAATATCGGACACTATTTTTTTTTTCAACTGTAAGGCTTTCAAAACATCGAAGCACCTGCACTTCCTCCAGCACAAATGAACACGGGCAGTACGCTACTTGTCTCGTTTTCTTCCGCTCTTTCGATCGAGAAAAAGCCACGGCCCGCGAATGCACTACGCTAGTTTCCTCATTTCCATGATGGGTAACGGATAAAGCTGCCTCGAACGAGAGGACGCATCAGCATTACAATCACGCCAAAATGCGTCCAACTTGCCAGGCGTCGCGACCTGCGCCGGCTGGCTCCATGGCCTTGACACCCGCCGCGACCCGGGCCACCGGCGCACCACGTACGGTGACCTAGCTCCGCCGAGCGGCATGGGCATGTGGCATGTCAAACTCGCAACGTCCGCCGCTCTTTGAATGCAAAAGACTCCATATCCAGATCCAACTGGCAAAGGCCCAAAACGGCTCAACTCTCCGCCAGGCCGATCGTGCCTGGCGTTTGATCCGAAACTCGCGGCTCGCACGTAGAAAACTCCACGGCGAGACAAATTTGGCGCGCGTCGTTATAACGCTCCAAGCCTACGCTCCAAGCCTGCGCGCCTTGTAGGCTTGTAGCCACAGTCTGGGGATAATCCATCCACCCACGCGCAACGTACCAGACCCGCGGCCGCAGCCATGGCGCCTCCCATCTCATCCCTGTCGTTTCTCACGGCGTCCAGCCCACTCCCGTCGCCGTCGCCGCTCCCCAAGCCCACCACCAGCCGAGCGCTCGCCGTCGCGCCATGCAGCGCCTGCTCCTCCGAGCCACGCCGCCGGCAGGAGGGGGCTGCTGGCGCTCGGAGCCGGGTTCCTGGCCTCGGCCGCGCTGCTGGGTCCGGCTGGCGACGCTGAAGCGACGCGCATCGAGTACTACGCGACGGTTGGGGACAAGATGTGCGACATGGCCCTCGTCAAGTCGGGGCTGGCGTACTGCGACGTCGAGGTCGGTACCGGCGTCCAGCCCCCGCGCGGCGAGCTCATCAATGTAAGCACCGGGAGAGAACGGTTTCCTTTGGTATCTTCTCCTAAGTAGAACAGGCCTTGAGTCCTGTGTACTACTGTGAGCCGATTCCAGGGAGTAATAGTATCTCGTCTCCTGTGATGGTAGTCAGATTCACTACACCGCGAGATTTCCTGACGGGACAGTGTTCGACAGCAGCTACAAGCGCGGGAGGCCACTGACAATGCGCATCGGCGCAGGCAAGGTGCGCAGCATCTGCTCACGGCAGTATACCTCCATTGCATCTCTTCACACAGAATGTGATCGCTCGCTTCTGTCGCATTGTTCATCTGCAGATCCTCCGAGGCCTTGAACAGGGAATCAGTGGGGACGGCGGTGTGCCACCCATGCTTGTTGGTACGTCCAGAATCCACGGGTTATTAGGGCATTCACAATGTTTGTTACAATTTAGTACATAAGTATGAGGTTATCAATTTCATAATGTTAAAGCAACTTACAAGATTAAAATATAAAAATATAGTCACCGTAAAAAGAGTCACTCATATAAATTATATAGTAATATTATATTTTAATGTTTATGGCTTGACCGTAGCATTATGGTCAACTTTTGTTTGTTTCTTATTTGTTGTCAACATACACATGTATATGGTCACAATTTTTTATTGTTTCATACTTGTTGTCAACTTACATAATGTATATGATCGACAATTATATTGCTTATGGTCTATTTTATGAGTACATTGTGGATGCCCTTAGTTTTGCATTCCGACAACATCGAAGCGTTGCTACGCTGTTCCTAATGTCTGTTCCATTACTCCTTCAGGAGGAAAGCGCAAGCTTATGATACCTGCAACCCTGGCGTACGGGCCGGAGCCAGCAGGCTGCTTCTCAGGTCGACGCCGCTACCTTGCTTGAAACGAATTTTTTAGATGTTGCTATGTCAATTGACGGCACCGTGACCAATTTCACACAGTGGATTAAAATTTCATATCCTTTTGCTTCTTTTAACAGGTGACTGCAACATTCCTGGGAACTCCACACTTCTATACGACATCCTACTCGTTGGAATGTACAAGTGAGCTTCAGAACATAGAAAGAAAAAAGTCCAATGTCTGTGCAAATTATATATTCTAAAATTAAATTTCATCAGACCCATGTTTGTGGTCCTCTCCTCACAAACCCGCAGGTGTTTTAGTTCATGTCACTTAACCCCTGATTTTTTGGTTATACAAAATCCGGTCGTGGACTTCATATTCTGGGAGAGTGCCAGGTTGTGCATTTGACTTCATGATTTCATAAATTGGATCAAATGAAATACATACACGATGCAAACATAAAAATTAGAATTCACGTGTCATATTCGTAAACTTGGGGTTAAGTGACACTAGTCGAAACACATTGGGTTTGTGAGACAAGGACCACGAAACTCATGATTTGTGAAATTTACTCTATTTTAAACAGGATTGAACTTTCTATGAATCTCATCACCTTTGCCTGATGAATTTTGACTTCTCAGCCTGACCGCAAACCCCTCCATGCCGTCGGGGTTGGCAATCACTGCGTCCGGTTTTGGCAGAATAATCCTTAAACTAGCGTTGATCCATCAGAAAGGGAGTATGCGCTGTGAGGAGAATATCCTCCGACGAAATAAGCAATCGCCGTTTGCGCGAGCTGCACCATTGACGCTTCAGGTTTTCAGTTGTGCAGGCTCGCCGGCAGAATCGTGGTTGGTGAATATCTAGGAAAAGGCAAAGGAGATTTCAGAAATCCAGAACCATCTAATCCGTTTCGTCAAACTCTCAATAGTCCCCAGCACTCGCGCCCTCGAGTCTTCAGGCCAGGACCAGGAATTCGTCTTGGTTGTTGGCGAGGACCTCACGAGCTACGGCGCATCACGTAAAATTTCTTTATACGTGACGGTGAGTAGTAACACATCATTGGAAAAGGCTGCGCTTGGGTTACTCAAACTTTAGGAGCGATTGATCTTGCCTCTTGCGAGAGAGAGCAGGGTCATGTAATTGGTGGTTCTTGGGACCGCCAAGAGCTGTTTGCTCCATCTAAGAAACGCTTTCTCCGCATACTGGAAGGGCAGAGACATTGATCTGGATTACACCTTTTGGTAAGGCAGCAAGGAACACACCATTTTAATTCACAATAGAGTCAGATGTGAAGTGCTGATTTTTCCCATGTACGCCTGTTATTGTACTCGCTAAACATTTCGGTACAACTTGATAACGCAGGTTGGTTTCACGGAACGTGTAAAAATATAAACAAAATTTCACGAATTCACGCATGATAAAATGGATGGCACCAGCACCCGTTAGAGTGATAAAAGGGCTCACATCACGAATCATTTCACAAATTATTTTAACTTTTACTAAATTTTAATTAAAAATAAATAAAATTTCGATCCGATCTTATTTAACCCTCAAATTTTTAATTTATTTTTTCACCCTATTTTCACCCGAAGTACCCACCATTTTTGCTTGCTAGCACCAGCACCAAACGTCACCAGCCCAAGCCGTGCACCGACCCAACCAACTCCCGTTCCCGGCCGCATTCGTAAAACCTCACAGGAGAACGATCTGGCCCTTTCAGCCCTTTGTCCCCTCGGTTTCGTCGCCGCGCCCGGACGCCCGGCGATCTCCGCGCCTCCGCGGCCAACAACCAGCCGCCGCCGCTCCGAATCTCGCGGAAGAGGCCAGGATCGGGTCCCGCCGACCTGCCGCTCGGAGGCCGAGTCCCGGTTGAATCCCCGTGGCGCTGCTGTCTGCGGTTTCGGCGGTTAGCTTCCCCGTGTATGTGATCTTCGTGCTTCCCCCAATTTTGTGCGTTCCATATATATACTGAGCAGGTAATATCGATTTCTGTTGTTGTATAACTAAATGTCGGCTGCTAGGGTCAGCTAATTTGTGATTGCTATTGTTCACAGATGGCAGCTTCTACATCTCAGCACACACTTTCATCCTTCAGATTGGGATTGGGATACCTCAGTATTGAGAAGAGAACCTGTTATGGGCATTCTGTCTCGGTATGCTGTCACCACCCTAACGCTCGTAACCTGGGTTTCGTTTGTGCTTCAAACTCGCAATCGTCAGTAATCGAGCCAGTCAGCTACCATCGAGCCCTCAAAGCAGCACAATCCCAAAGAAATCGGGTAATTTCTCTAAGCCAGCTGTATCAGGCTAGTTGAGAACATCATGTATTCCTGTTTAACTTGATAGCGTAATGCTATAAGATTGATGTTCCTGCACTTGTATGTGAAAGTGCACTCATACTAATTCGGCATGGTGAATCATTGTGGAATGAGAAGAATCTGTTTACTGGCTGTGTTGATGTGCCCCTTACCCCAAAGGGTGTTAACGAAGCAATCAAGGCTGGTAAAAGGATATGCAATATCCCAGTTGATGTAATATACACATCTTCACTAATTCGTGCTCAGATGACTGCTATGCTTGCCATGATGCAACATCGTCGTAAGAAGGTTCTCTATCTTCTATAAACAAATCTCTAGCGAAATTTGATTTATTCCCATGTGCAATCTATTATGTTAAGAGGCCATGACATGTGTCACTCACCATATTAGGTTCCAATCGTTGTACATAACGAGAGTGAGCAGGCTCACAGGTGGAGTCAGATATACAGTGAAGAGACAAAGAAACAATCTATTCCTGTCATAACAGCTTGGCAGTTGAATGAACGAATGTAAGTCTTCACTTTGCTCTACAATGATTGTTTTTTTTTTAAAAAAAAAAGCTACAATTATTGTTTGATGTACTGTTTTTGCTTTCCTTCTTTTAATCATTACATGATTTTTTACCTCGTCATATAAGGTATGGTGAATTGCAAGGTCTTAACAAGCAAGAAACTGCTGATCGATTTGGCAAAGAACAAGTTCACGAATGCCGCCGCAGTTATGACATTCCTCCCCCAAATGGTGAGAGCCTTGAGATGTGCGCAGAGAGAGCAGTTGCTTATTTCAAAGATCAAGTAAGAAAACTATTTGGACTCTGTTAATTATGGACATGGATGTGAAGTCAACTTTACATTCTTTGGTTCCCATGGTTAACCAGCAATTATCTCTTTATGTTGCTATCTCCAGTACAGTATTCTGCATTGGATTTGTCTTTAGTTTGTTTTTTGCATTCTTTTCATGAAACTTTGAAATGTAATCCACGCATCATTTATTTTCTAGATTGTGCCCCAACTTGTGGCTGGAAAGCATGTAATGATTGCTGCCCATGGTAATTCACTTCGTTCAATTATAATGCACCTGGACAAGTTGACTTCTCAAGAGGTACATGTTTGTTTTGTACTTCAGTATTTACATTTCACTATCCCTTTTGTTGAGCTTGTTGGTAACACATTTCTTTACTCAGGTCATCAGCCTTGAGCTTTCTACTGGCGTTCCGATGCTGTATATATTTAAGGAAGGAAAATTTATCAGACGTGGAAGTCCAGCCGGACCTTCTGAGGCTGGTGTATATGCTTATACCAAGGTAAGGCCTCCTTTGGAACAAAGGAATTTCACAGGAATTATATTGGATTTTCAAAGGAAACAATTCAATTCACTTGAAAAACACAGGAAAAAAAAAATTGACTTCCATTCTAAAGGAGGAATTTAGCTCTGTCTACAATCAATTTCAGTCAAGATGTCAAATGCATCTTAATTACCTTTATTTTCATCCCAACAACTCTAGAAACAGTATTATTTCCTTCGTCTTCTTTAATGAATTAATTTAACTCATAAGTTTCAAACTGATTGCTAGATGCTGAGATTCACAGCCTCCTAATACTTGATATAAGTTGAATGGTTTTGGTGCTAACTGAATATTGTTTCAAATTTTTGCAGAATTTGGCCCAGTATCGGCAGAAACTGGATGGTATGCTTCAGTAATTATAAGTAGGTACTAAGATTTGTCATATTCAGATATATTTACAGATCTTTCCAGAGATTGTACTAAGAGTTACCTTTACTTTTGATGGCCACAAGCAGGGTTTGGTTTCTACTGGCGGCTGAGATATGCATCACGTCGAACTGTCTTTTGGTGCCCAAAAAGGTAGCTAGCTTCGTAGTATGCTGCAGTCGTGATTTTGATAGTTGATATGTATTAGTAGCTGCAGTTTGTTGCAGAAACCTTGCAGCATATGGCAGCAAAGATAGCCATAATGTAGGTGATTACCTAGGACTACACACATATGAGTTCATGACCATTGTATTCTGTTTTTATGTTACTCGTCCATAAGATGCTGTGATGCAAGTTTTCAGCGAGTTGTCTGAAATGAAATGGCATGACAAAATACCTGTTTCCCACCTTGATCTTCAGTTCTGTAGTGTGCCACAAATGATATATGTGGACATGTATGTTAGCTTACCAGACATTTCACTAGCTTGTCAGATATTTCAGTTGTCATTCTTTTTTTACGAGCTCGTAATCTGTTGAGGTCGCTGTTCGGCTTTCAGTTCGTTACGCCGACCACAAACCATTTGCTGGCAAACGCAAGTGAAGATCCAGATTCTATGTATAGATTGTTCCATCCAAAGTACAGAAATTAGTGTGCAGATGGCATCACGTTACTACCAGGTAGTCGGTGATAGTATACCTTTTTATTTTTATTTTTTCCTTTCTGAATCTGAGGTCAACACGTTGATAGGCCGATACTTCATTCCTACAAGCAAGTAAAATTAAACCACGCAGCTGTGCATCACAAGCCCACAGTTTTTAGTTTGTTTATTTTTTATCCTGCAGATTGTTTGTTGCTCAAAACTTCATTCACCGACCCCAGACACCGGCACGCATTCTTCCGGTCACTTCCTTGAAGCATGTTACTTATAACAGACACTCTTATCATCGTGGATTTGCCATAATTAAACCCAGCAATGCCCTGGCAGAACGAGAAAGCATCCTAGGCAGTACGCGTTATTACGGATTCGATGGTTGCAATGCTCATGGCACAGCAACTGCTAAATCCAAACAACAAAATTTCCCTCCGCTCCGATGAACGGGAAAGGGAAGGGTGAAGCGCTCACAATTCCCTCCCTGCCACCCGTTTGCACCCCCCGCATTTACCCCACCACTCACTCCACGTTTCGCTCTCGTTTGCCGGGGAAAAGGGGCCAGCCGGGGAAACTACCGCCTCCCTCCGGATGAGGGTCCTGCCTGCCAGCCGCGTCTTTTACCGTAAGCTGGATGACAAATCGCGGCACGCCCTTGGACATCCCCAAGCCGGCCTCCGTCGACGAATTCGTCAAGCATGGCAAGAAGGTCAGCGGACCCGGATCGTCTCGTCGCTCGGCAGCTACGGTTAATTGAATTGCAGGAATTGCTCCTGCAATGCGGCTCATTTTTTTTGGTTTTTCTTCTGCTTTTGGGCTCGCCAGTCCTTCATGTCCAGCATCTTCCGCAAGAAAGGGAGGAGCTCTGACAAGAAGCTGCTCGCACGGCGGGAGGTCGTTTTCGGTGCGTGCCCATGCTTGCCGGTTACTTTCAGGCTTTGAGCGTTTCTGGTTTCGCCAGGGCCAGGCTCAGGCTGCCGTTGATGGACTGATGGTTTCGCACTGCGTTTCTGCAGATTCAGGGGAGAAATGCGGCGAAAGGATGGAGCTCCCGGACGAGTCACCCGCCGTCCGCAAGAGCTTCTCAGGTAACGTGACGATCGGCTCTCAGGCCTCTCACATTGTGCGTCGATGAGTTTTGATTTGGTTTTTGCTTGTTCGCTTTCAGAACGGCATTTCACGACGCGAATAGAAAGCCTGAGCCTGAGCTGCCTGGATTCACCGAGAAAGCCGAACATCGATACCCGGGAATACCGGTAACAGAAATCTCTGTCATTTGAAGCGTAATTCTGATCGATCTATGGAGAAAGGAATACGTTTGTAGGAATTGGTTCCTTTCAGCTGATGATGATTAGAGGGGAGTGTGCTTGCGTTGACAATCTTGCAGCGTATTTGTAGGCACATGGAATGTGGGAGGGAAGCCTCCTGACAGAAGCGTTAACCTTGAAGAATTTCTGCAGATTGAAGGATTGCCTGATATATACGTCTTGGGGTACAGAGCTTCACATTCTGTTGTACTACTCTGTTCATATGTTCTTCTCTGCATACCCTTTTTTTTTTAAAAAAAAATGAAATCATAATGAACGACATTATTTGCATCATTACATCATTGCAATTACTTTGCGACATATGCATGATCACTGAGCAGCAGCATCCATTGGACCGGTGCGTGATACCTCTGAATAATCCTGCACGTCGCGTCCAGGTTTCAGGAGATCGTCCCTTTGAGCGCGGGCAACGTGCTGGTCGTGGAGGACAACGAGCCGGCGGCCAAGTGGCTCGCCCTCATCTACCAGGCCCTGAACAAGCCGGCGTCCCAGGACGGCCACGCCTCCGGCGACGAGCTCTCGCAGCCGGCACCCACCTCGTCTCAAACCCGACGGAGCACTCGCGAGCGCGACGCCACCGCCATCCCCAAATGCTCCAACGGCGGCCTGCTCTTCTTCCAGAAGCCGTCCCTGAAGATGCTCAGCAAGAACTACCGCGTCGACAGCGCGATGGTGAAGACGTGCACCTGCATGTCCGACCCGTCCACGATGCAGCGCCGCGCGCGGGAGATGCGCGAGTTCATCTACCGCGTGGAGGCCGCCGCCTTCTCCTCGCCGTGCCGCGGCGTCGAGGGCGATACGCCCACGGCCGAAGGCGGCGATCCGTGGAGCGGCGGCGGTGGCATGAATTACTGCCTCATCGCGAGCAAGCAGATGGTGGGCATCTTCCTGTCCGTGTGGGTGCGGCGGGAGCTCGTGCAGTTCGTCGGCCACCTCCGGGTGGAATGCGTCGGCAGAGGCATCATGGGTCGCCTCGGCAACAAGGTCTGTGCGCGTGCGCGACTCTTCTTCTGCGTGTCGAAGGTGACGACTTCCCTGAAACCAAGGCTTTCTCGTGCAATCCAGGGATGCATCGCGATGAGCATGACGCTGCACCAGACGAGCATCTGCTTCGTGTGCTGCCACCTGGCGTCCGGCGAGAAGGAGGGCGACGAGGTGAGGAGGAACTCCGACGTCGCCGAGATCCTCAAGAGCACGCAGTTCCCGCGCATCTGCAAGATACCCGGCCAGCGGATCCCTGAGAAGATCATTGAGCACGAGTAAGTAAGACCAGCTCCCCTGAGAATCAACTGCCAAATATACTCGAGATCAATACACATCTTTCACTTAAATAAATGGTAAACTGATTGTTGTTCATGAAGTGCAGCCGGATCATTTGGCTTGGAGATCTGAATTACCGCCTCGTGTTGAGCTACGAGGAGACGAAGATGCTGCTACAGGGGAATGATTGGGACACATTACTCGAGAAAGATCAGGTACGAACGAGCACGAGCCTAAGCATTTTTCAGATATGCTACAGGAGGGCTGTGACGAACCTGCTAACAAAGATGGTGTTCCTGAACAGTTGGCGATCGAGAGGCAAGCAGGAAGAGTGTTCAAGGGGTGGAAAGAGGGTAAGATATGCTTCGCTCCGACGTACAAGTACACGCGGAACTCCGATTCGTACGTATGGGAGACCGCAAAATCGAAGAAGAAACGGCGAACGCCGGCATGGTACAGAACAAGTACAGCATTGACCTGAAGATTTAGCCATGCTAAAGTTCAAACGCTTTCTGAGATCACGGAGCTGAAATTTCTGTGCGTTCCATTCCGATGCAGGTGCGACCGAATCTTGTGGCACGGCCAGGGGATCGAGCAGCTGCAGTACATCAGAGGCGAGTTCAAGCTCTCCGATCACAGGCCTGTCTGCAGCGTGTTCGTGGTCGAAGCCAATGTGGATTGCGGGAGCAAGATCAGAAAGGGTTACTCCACTCTGGACGCCAGGATCCATTGCGACTCCCCTGGCATACCAAAGAGACACAGCTTCTACGATGACTTGTGATTTTTTTGACTTGTGACTGTAGTTGTTTATACTAGTATATACTAGCTTACAAAGAGCAGGAATGTTTGTAGCGAAAAGGCTGGGTTTTTTCAAGCCTAGCACTTGTCTTGTTACTCTTGTACCAAGTGGTATGCTAACAGAAAGGAAACTGTGGCTGCTGGCAGAATACAATCGGACAATGTTTATTCGGCGTTAACAATTGCGACCTTGGTTAAATTACCCTTTTATGATTGATGAAACAAGTCACAACGAATTCTTGGGAAATGTTAAAGGAGCCCAGCAGGCCTTTCTGTTTGGGCCCGTCCCAACTCTAAGCCATGAAGCTCATCTCGAACTCGTCCTCGCCGACCATCATGAAGTGCGAGCCCTGGTCGATCACCTTCTTGCCCTCCGCGTCGGCCCGGCTGAAATGCTCGCACGGGCTGACCTCGAACTCCACGTGGGCCGTCTGCATCGCCCTGAGGTGCACGGTCCGGAACGCGATCAGCTGGCTGGCGGGCCTGCCGCTGCCGTCCTCCGTCGCGTTGGGCCAGCGCAGGAACACCAGCACCGCGTGCTTCCCGTCCATGGGCCCGTGGTTCTTCACCCGCACCACCGCCGGGAACTGGAGCCGGTCGCACGTCTCCGCACCCATCTCCTCCACGTCGTAGCTCACCGTGCCGCCGGATCCCGACGTCGTGGCCATCGCCTTCAGGCCATCGATGTTGGTCATGGAAGGCGGCCTCGTGGCCTTGGTGACGAAGCGGTGGGAGTACTTGGAGTAGCTGAGGCCGTAGCCGAAGTTGAACACGGTCGGGCCGCGGTAGAACCGGTATGTCCGGCCAGGGTAGCCGGTGGATGGGTCAGCGCGCATCCGCATGTCCGTCATGGGAATTTTCGTGTAGTCTTGTGGGTACCACGTCACCGGCAGCCTTCCACCTAGTGTTCAAGACAACCGTTGATGTTAGCTAGTACGGAGTACTGGATTAATAACTTGCACGAATTATTCAGATTTCAGAGGCAGTTGAAGAAGAAACTCTCACCAGGGTTGTGTTCTCCAAACAGGACTTGGGCGATGGCAGTGCCGCCAGCCTCGCCGGGGTAGCCAGCCCAAACCATGGCACCAATCTTGGGGTTAGTCTTCGCGAAGCTCACGTCCACGGGGCCACCGCACAGCAGCACCAAGATCACCGGTTTCTTGGCCGCCTTCGCGACGCTTTCGATGAGGCTCTGCTGCATCCCGGGGAGCGTCAGGTCCAGCCGATCAACCTCCTCCCGCTCCTGAGTCTGGTCCAGCCCCAAGAACAGCACGACGTAGTCCGCCGAACTTGCCGCGGCCACCGCTTCGGGTATCGAGGCCGCGGCGCAGGCGGCCGTGTCGCACCCAGCGACGAACCTCGCGTCCTTTACGTAGCCTTGCAGCACCTGAAGCGGGGTCACCGAGACGCAGGGCGGGCCGAAGTAGTTGCCGAGCAGCGTCGTGGCGTTGTTCGCGTTGAACCCGATGACGGCGAGGGACGTGACTTTGGATTTGGACAGGGGAAGAGCGTTGCCGTCGTTCTTCAGCAGGACGATGCCGTCCTGCGCCGCTTTCAGAGCCAAGTCCTGGTGCTCCTGGGTGCAGACCTGGTCTGCGCCGATGTTGCCGTACCGGTTGCTTTTCGGGTTGCCGTTGAAGAGCCCCAGCCTCATTCTGATGGTGAAGAGGTTGTAGAGGGCGCGGTCGATGTCCTGCTCTGTGATCTTCCCCTGCTGGAGAGCGGCAGCAGCGTGCTGCTGCACGTAGCTGCCGCAGTTCACGTCCATTCCTGAAAAATTTTAGGTTACGATCTCCGTGGATTTCTGTTGGAATCAGATCGTACTCTAATGCTGCTGCATTACTGGTTTTTGTTGGTTTGGACTCAGCTCACTGACAGTTTTTATTTGATCAGTTTTTTTTCAAAAAAAAATGTTTTTTTTTATTTGAGACCTTTGGTGGTCAATGACTAGCAGAAGGACTAATACGTTGATGTGGTCTTTCAGTGACAGTTCGATTCTTATGATATCACAATATTCGTCGTGCTATCAATTGTTTTCTAGCAAATTCAGTTGGTCAGGTAAGCATAATAGAACAGCAGCGTGAGTGCACGCTAAATACACTTTTAGGTCAGTGACCCAACCTAACTTATGATCTCTCTTGCTACAATGTCTGGATATTTGTTTTCCTGCTGCTGCGTGTCCAGATCCAAATCGCCCAAGTTTTATGTGATTGTTGCTTAAACTTAAAAAATTCCGATTTGATAAATTGTGGACCAGTAAGGTTGTGAAATACTCGAGTAGTGGTGAGCCCACAAGTCATACATACCAGCCTTGAGGACGTCTGCGACTGCATCTTCCGCTGTCTTGGCGTATCCTTGCACGTCATGGATGATTTGCACGGCGTCGCAGTCCGAAGTGATGTATCTGGTCCACAGGGGAAACTTGGAAGCATTAGTCTGTCGGTCTTTTTTCTAGGTACAGTTAATTTCAGCACAAAAGCTTCCCACCCCATCCAACAATCCCGGCCACGGAAACAAAGTAAAATTCAGAAAGTTTCAGGATCAGGTCCATGATATGCTCTGAAAATTCCCTGTGGTGGATAGCCATCACTCTCATGGCGCATTTTCAGAGAGAGAAAACTTCCATAGTCAGTTACTCACCCGTAAAATCCCCAGTCTTTTCTTGCGGTTTTGGAGAGGAGGTTGTAGTCAGCGCACGTCGGCACGCCATTGACGCGGTTGTAGGAGCACATGATCCCGCTGGAGTGGCCGTCCTCGACGCAGCTCTTGAACGGAGGGTTGTACGTGTCCTCCAAGTCCTGCGCCGACACCTGTAATGAAGGAAGGTTTGCAGTTCGCTCAGTATTCGTGGCCAACAGCCAATTCGAAGAAGCTCCTGCTCTTCAAACAGGGCATCGGATCAAGTTAATCACAGGCAGTTCCAGGCGGCACCTTGGCATCGAAGGCGAACCGAGTGACGCCCTTCCAGTTCTCGAGGTCGTAAGCGGTGAAGTGCTTGCAGCAGGCGGAGGCCTCCAGGTCCGTGGAGTTAACGGGGCCGGCCATGCCGTAGCCCTGCACGCCGCGGACGAAGACGGCCGCGTACTTGCCGGTCATCGTCGGGTCCTCGCCGGGGGTCTCCTGGCCCCTGCCCCATCGCGGGTCCCTGAACACGTTGATGTTTGGCGCCCAGAAGGTGAGCCCCTCGGCCTGGCCGTTGTTGTACACCGCCCGCGCCTCCACGCCGATCACCTGCTCCGTTGCGGCACCATCAGTCACTGTAACCCTGTTCAAAAATCTTGCAGAGGCTAATTCTACATTTGGGGAATTTAGAAGATGACCCCTCTAGCTGCGTGCAAATTACTACTACCGGTCATTTATTATTCGTCGACAAAGAGCTACGTTGAATTTTGTGCATTTCACATAATAAGGCAACACAAGGACGAAGTGGAAAACAGGGGTAGGTCGTGCATGACAAGAGCGCATACTAGTACGTACCTGGCCGATGCGGTACCAGATGTCCGGGTTGAAGGACGCGGCGGTGAGGATGACCTGCGGGAAGCTGGTGGTGGCGCGGAGCGGGCCGTCGAGGTGGATGCCGCGGCCGGCGTTGGCCACGCCGTGCAGCGCCTCGGACCACCACTTGTACGCCGGCAAGCCGAGCCGCGGGATGGCCGGGGACTGGTCCCCGAGCTGCGAGATCTTCTCCTCCACCGTCAGCCGCGACACGAGGTCTTCCGCGCGCCGGTCCAAGGGTAGCCGCTGGT
The DNA here is from genome assembly GCA_001602295.1 of Zoysia matrella. NCBI lineage: Eukaryota > Viridiplantae > Streptophyta > Magnoliopsida > Poales > Poaceae > Zoysia > Zoysia matrella. Next base: position 191,702 of record BCLG01000310.1, read on the forward strand.
CGCAGAACGGTATGTTTGGCAGCGCGCCGGCGCCGCAGGTGAAAGGCGGGTCGGCCGCCACGGCGACGTGGGACGAGCACGCCAGCAGCTGCAGGAGCACCGCCGCCGCCGCGTAGAAACAGAGGGAGAAGCGCGGGCGGCCTCCCATGGCTCTGGCTCTGCTCGCTGTGTGCTTGTGTCACTGGCTTACTGCGCTGCGCCAAGCAAGATCAGCTGTGGTATTTATC
>BCLG01000310.1:192516-222338 GCA_001602295.1 Zoysia matrella
GGGCGAGGCCAGGGCTCGAGGCTACACGGCCAGAGGTGAAATTTTTCTCTTTTTTAATTCAATTTCCTCTAGATTTTGCATTGTAATGTAGTACATTGCATTTTGATTTGTGTTACAGATTTGAATAGTTGGAAAAATAGATAAAAACGTATTTGATTCAAGTTTCGGAGCACCTATTGGGTATAAATTTTCTTCCTTTTGATTACAACAAGTAATGTGCATGAATTTATATTTGTGTTTGTGAGGAGTCATGCTTTCGATTCACTTGTAGGTCAATGCGCAGAGAGTTGAGTGTTGTTGTTAAAATAAATTCCTATTGGTTCCTTCAGGATGGGGCTCCTAAGACATATTCCAGAAGGCAAACACTTCTACCAATTATTGTTGATGCTAATAGTTGTGAGCTTATGCAAGTAATTGATCATATAGCTGAGCATTTTATGTCGGGTTCTAAGCAATATATCACTTTGTTTCGCAGATGCGAAGATGTTAGTATTCCAATAAAAAGTGATGAGCAACTGCTTGAGTGGTTTCAGCTGAATCTAGAGGTAGGAGTGGTGCATATACATGCTCAAATTAAAGACTTTAATGGTCCATTGCAGCTTTCACCTACCAAACATGCATTACACCCCACATTGAGAGAGTGTGTGATAGAGAAAGTCTTGGATGCACCATGTACTCCATTACTAGATTTGGATCCTTAAGTTGATCCAACAGATCTCACACAAGCCACACCCACAAAAGAGCCACCCATAAAAAAGAGAGCCACATCCAAAAGACAAGCGCATGATGAGGATCCAGTCGGGATTGATGAAGAGGGCATATACTCTGACACTGATTCTCTTGTTGCATTGAGTCATAGCAGCTATGACACTGATTTGGCTGCTTCATCTTGCTCTGACTTTGATTCCACTGATGATGAGTATGATCCTGATGTTGAAATAGTAGATGAGGATGATGAAGACATCCCTGCATTCTCATATGATGTTGAAGATCCATGCATTGAAGTGGGTGTAGTGTTTCCAGATGTGAAGCAGTGCAAGGAAGCAGTTACACAACATGCTATAATTCATGATCATGCTTTTAGGCCAACAAGAACAGATAAGGGCAAGTTTAGAGCTGTGTGTAAGAGAGCAGATAAGGGTTGCAAGTGGAAGTTTTACGCTACTACGAGCAAGAACAAATACATTGGGTGTAAGGTAAAATTGTATATTTACACCTCTATTTGTTTGTTTGCACCTCTATTCTTATATTTTTTGTGTTCTCATATCAATCTTCTTGCAGGTGAAGATTAATGGTCCAAAGCACACTTGTGGTTCATTCAATAAGTGTGGTGACACAATGGCGTCAAATTCATGGGTGGCTGCTAGAGCTGTTGAGTTTCTTAAGGAGAAGCTATATATGGGACCTAGAGAGCTACAAAAAGAGTTGAAAAAGAAGTACCATATGGAGGTGCCATATGGTAAGGTGTTCAGAGGCAAGGAGAAGGCAGTTGATATCATATATGGGTCATGGGATGATAGCTATGAAATATTGCCAACATATCAAGCTGAGCTTCTCAAATCAATGCCTGGTAGTGTTGTTGAGTTTGATACAGAATAGCACAAAGGAGAAGTGTGCTTTAAAAGATTCTTTGTTGCTCCAAAGCCATGTATTGATGGTTTCCTACAGGGTTGTAGGCCATACATAGCTATGGACTCCACGCACTTGACCGGAAGATCTAGAGGTCAACTGGCGGCTGCTGTTGCTGTTGATGGTCATAATTGGCTATTTACTGTTGCATATGGAGTGATTGAGACGGAGTCTAAGGAGAGTTGGATATGGTTTATTCAAAATTTGAAGCAAGCCATCGGTTATCCTACAGGGCTAGCTATTAGCACAGATGCAGGTAATGTAACACCAACTCTTGTTCCTATTGTACTGTTCCTTGTTTATTGAATTGTTCACTCATTATACTAATATGTTCGTGTAGGAAAAGGACTTGAGGTGGCTGTACATGATGTCTTCCCAGGAGTAGAACATAGAGAATGCATGAGGCACTTGTGGAAGAATATGAAAAAATTCTACAAAGGGTCCTTATTTTCTCAAAACATGTGGGCAGCAGCTAAGAGCTTCACAGTTGACAAGTACAACTATCATATGGGAAAGATAGAAGAGAAGAGTCCTGATGCATTGGGATGGTTAGATGACAATCATCCAAACATATGGAGTAGAAGCAAATTTTTAGAGCAGTGCAAGGTAGACTACATCAATAACAACCTCTCTGAGAGTTTTAATAGTTGGGTGTCAAAAACCAAAGATATGCATATTGTGCAAATGCTTGATCGAATAAGGCAAATGATCATAGGCAAGTTTGAAGTGAGACGCAGGATTGGTAAAAAGATGGAAGGAAGAATTATCCCAACTATTATAAAAGCTCTCAATGCTCAAAGCAAGAGTATCAAGGACCATGAAGTGCTAATATATGGGAATGGTACAGCTGAAGTAACAGTGTCCAATGTTAGGCATACGGTCGATTTGGGAGAAAAGACTTGCAGCTGTAGGGCTTGGCAAGTATGTGGAAAGCCTTGTAGCCACACTTTAGCTGCTATTGCTAAGGTTAGTTCAGAGGTTAACATGGAAGATTTTGTCCATGACTATTTCTCTGTTGAGAGGTTTAGAAAGTTATATGAAGGTACTTTCAAACCAATGACCTCTCAAGAACAATGGACACGAGTTGATCTTGGCTACAAATTGAAGAAGCCTAAACTGAGGAGAAAGCCAGGGAGGCCGAGAGTGTCTAGAATCAAAGCATCTGATGAGCTTGGCAAAAAAAAAAGAAAATGCAGTGAGTGCAATGAGTTGGGCCATACAGCAAAATTCTGTCAAGGAGGCCCGACAGCCAGTCAGAAGCGTAGGCTCTCATCCTCAGAAAATACATCTGGAGAAGGAAGCAATGATCCAATACAAAGATCCAAGTAAGTGGCTGATCTATTTTTGCTGATTTTGGTCTTTATTCTTAGTTACCTTACTGACTTTGGTCTTTATTCTACCTAATGCAAGTGCAAATATGATAGCAAATACAAGTGGGGCTGCAAGTGCAAGCGCTATAGGTGGTGGAAGACCACCTACTAGACGGGGAAGAGGAAGAGGTAGAGGGCGAGGAAGAAGTGTAACTTCCGGAGGAAGACTTGATGCATGGTTTGGAATTGAATGACATGTTTCAGCTCTACATGTAACTATTTTGTGACTTTGTTGGACTTACCATGTTGTCTTTTGTTAGACTTGTAATGTTATGTTTGTTGGAGACTTAGCTATTTGCAATGTGGACAACTATGATTTGAATGTGTGATGTTAAGTACATAATTGATAATATCTTGTCTCATGTCTTATGGTTGATAATGTTGTGTTTGTTGGAGAATTGCTGTCAATTTTTTTTCTCACAATTGTCTAGTTTTCACAATTTTTCTCAATTTATTATCAATTTTTCACATATTTTTCTCAATTTCTACTATTTTTTGTCAAATTTTCGCATATTTTCTCAATTTTTACAATTTGTCACAAAATTTATCAAATTTTTATGTTTCTATTTACTATAAAAAAATAAAAATCTGTTGAATTTGTAATGACTAGAACGAAAGTTACCATGTTTCATACAAATAGGACTGATTTTGCAAAGGGCATATCGGTCTATTTACATATTATTTAACATCGTTAAGTCCTCGTAACGGAATAAGACCTGCCTGTGAGCTCGTTTTCAAAAAAGTGGACCGATTTTGCAAAGTTCAGAAAAGTGAACCGATTTCAGAATTAAGACTCAAAACATGACCTCTTTTGTAATTGCCCTTTTTTTTTCAAAACAAAGTAACTTTGTGTGTGGACTCCAAATGACCACACGAGACACAACTACGATCAGAACACAGGAGTCCTAACATAAGCCATGACAGATCAAACGACACGACTTACGACTCAAAGAACACAACCGACCACATAAAACTGACTAAATACGGCACTGGAACAGACACGATCAAAGACTCAAGACTCAAGCGGACAAACCTAGCACCTAACACAGGGACACCAGACGGGCTTGCACACCGAGGAGCGGAGGAAGGCAGGGCAACACAAACGACCAAGAAACCGCATCAAGTTTGCCAGCAGCAATGGAGGACCTCAACAGCGCCTTCACGAAGGTTGACGCCCACAAACACGCCGCCACTGTTGGCTCGGCACATCGCCAGAGAAGGTCTTTGTAACCCTCTGCCGCTACCAATAATTCTGTTTCTGCTCTGTTACGATATTTTCCATGAATGAAAATGTGTGACTCCCAACTGTTTGTACTACGGAGTACTCTCTCTGTTTTTATTTTATTGATGTTTTGGACAGCTTTGTAGAAATTAAGGAAACCTTGAATTGACTAATTTGCCCTCGATTAATCGGTGAACTTTGGCAGTCCCGTGGTCTGTCGGTGAGCCACTCTGTCCATGGTGCCTTTGGGTTCGTAATTGCAGAGACAGCTAGCGGTGATAAGGGTAGACATGACAGATGCATTTCTAAAACACCGGCGACGACAAGAATTAAAACACATACCTGTTTGAACTAAGACGTCAATAAATAAAGAATGAAGAGTCTGTCATAGCAGTAAATATGAAGGTAGGTTGCCACTAGAAAATCTTGTGATGCTAATTACCTTTTCATATGACCATACTTTTGTTACCCTTTCATATGAAGCAAGCACTGCAGGCTCCTTTCCAAAAAAAATGAAGAAGCACAAACAGAATGTTTGAATGTCTTTTAACAAATTGTATACTCCCTCCGTTCTTTAAATGATGTCGCCGTTGACTTTTAAATTCAACTTTGACCATTTAAATTTAAAAAGTTTCAAATAAAGTTAATTGTTTTCCCCGAATTTTTTTTATAAAATATATTTCGAATTTGGGTTGTTCCAAAAATAAAAATTGTTTCTTATAAAGGTTTTATGAAAACTTGAAATATAAAAAGGCCCAAATGATCTTTTCCTCTTTAATTAGTTCCCTGTTTTGTAAAATTTTTATATTAAGATTTATTTCGAATTTGAACTTGGGCCCAAAATAAAAGTTGTTCCTCTTCAAATGTTTTACCACTTTGCAAAATTTCAAGTTTAATTGAGCTCGGGAATTATGGATTTCGGATTTAAAACAGAAAGCTGCGCAGAAAATTTCAGAAAAATCAGGAAAAAAAAAGAAAAAGGCAGCGGGGCCCGCATGTCAGTGCCGCTGGTCATCCTCCTCCAACCTTCAGCAGCCAGCGCAGAACGCCAGCTACCGCGCGCGCGCCGCATCACCCCTGCATGCCGGCCAGGCACCCGGCGACGTGCCCCTACGAGTGATTGCGCGCATTCAATGCCCCTTCCCGGCCGCAGCTCGTTCACTCTCTCTCTCTCTCTCTCGCTCAATCCACTCACCCGGCCGCCCCTTCCCCTGACGCCACTGTCGAGCGCCATTTCAGGCCGTGCCCAACCCCCTGGCTCGGCGAGCAGCTACGCTAGCTCTCCCTCCAGCTCCCCACCAGTGCAGTTCGCCTCCTCCCCGGTCAAGCACGGCGGATTTTCAACTTTTCCCCATCCTTTCCGAACTCGGCGCCGCCGCGATTTCCGGCCAAATTCGGCTGCCCTCGGTGCAAAATTCTTCGACTTCTTTCCGATTCTTGTAGTGCACCCCGGGGGCCACCTTTTGAGCAAGCTAATGGACGGATTCTGTGGACCTGTGCGCAGGCTTTTCAAGTCTAAACCCGACCGGCCGCGGAACCCGTCAACCTCACCGGTGAACTCCCTGCTGCGGCCTTCCTCGACATCCGCAATACCCTCGCCGCCCGTCTACGTGCACTGGTGAAGCTTTAGGACCAATTTTCGTGTCGTCCCTTCATTCTGTTGGAGCACCCGTCCTCGTCGAAATTAGTTTCCGGCCGCCCCTCGTCGCCGGCGTCACACGATGAGAACCCCACCCCGACAATCCCTCCACGGCACTCCCCACGTCGCAGTGATCATTTTAGTGTGGGATGTCCATCTGTTTGCCCGCCGGCGAGCAAGTCCAGTGAGCTCGCCACCACTGGCCGGCAAGCCTCGCCATGGGCGGGCCGAGCTTGCCTGGAGGCTGGGGCGTCCGGATCTTCTGTGCACGTCGGATCCTGTGCAACCGAACCCTGCAGCCCACCATGTGGCCTCGCCCCCTGGGCCGGGATCCTGTGTGGATGCCCTTGGGCCGAATTTGTAGCCGCGGCCTAGAAGGCTGGGATTTTCTTTAAATTGCGAAATCCTTTGTTTTAGTAGCAGAAAAATGGTTTTAAATCGTAAAATTCGTAGAAACTTCATCCTAAGTGATAAAATTGTGAAACAAATTTTTTTAGATCCTCTCAACTAGAACTATTTTCTGAAGCTAACAATTTTTCAGTTTGTGCATAAATATAATTTAAATAATTCAGATCACTAAATATTTCATTAATGCATTATCATTATTCCTTGACATGATAAAATCTGAAAAATTTTACTTTTCTATTTATTTTGTCAAACTTTCTGTTTTAGAAAATTTTATATTTATTTTCATCAAAAACAATTTTATAAGTATTTTACTGTATTTAAACAGTTTTTAATTCATTATAAATCCTTTTGATTCCAATAAATCATGAAAATTTCTCAAAATTTTGTTTATAACCTTTCTGATTTTATACATAACTTAAATTATATTTTATGTTTTTAAAAACCGTTTTAAAGAAGTTTTGTAACTAAATTTGTATCTTTTAAAAATAAAAAGCTATCATCGCATGTGAATTCATTAAAATTTAAAACTATTATAATTCATTTCCTTGCATATAATATCATGTTTAGGACCCAACCCATCCGAAGAGGAGCGTGGAGGTGTTACTTTGGCAAAGGAAGCTAACTGTGAGCAAGCCCAGGCATGCTTCGATGCATTAACCCTATTTTATTACTATGTATTGTATAATTAATGTACTGTGTATTAAGTTGTAAGAGTTGTTTGGAACCCTAGAATGCATGATAGTGGTACTTACCCTATTAAGTGTATATTGGTACAGGTAACTCGATGTAGAGCTAGGCTAAGTTTTAGTTCACGATAGAAGTCGGGTGAATAAAAAGTCACTCGCGAGCTATAGAAGTCGAGGGAAGGGATAGTCACTCGCGAGCTATACAAGTCGAGTGAGTGAATAGTCACTCGCGAGGTATAGAAGTCGAGTGAATAGAAAGTCACGCACGAGCTATAGGTTTGCCACACATTAATTAACCTGAAACCGGGCGAGGACAGTGTATAGGAGGGTTTGAGAAGACTGGGCCTTCACGGTGGTAGCCCCGTCTATGTCGTTAAGGACCGATTCGAGTGTAACCATGTTGAACAAATTTGAACGTACCGAATATATACTGAAATTATGAGCCCAGAAAACCGATGTAGCTCAATATCCGTAGTGGTTGGACGTAACCCTACTTCTCTTTAGACGATAGGTGGAGGAGAGACTTGAATATAACCATGGACACGTCCTGCGTGGTGGTCGCATGGAGGACCATGTTCTCGAGAGAAGTAGGCATCGAACCGGCCCTACGGTATTGTTGTGAAAGGTAGCCACGTACGACTTCCGGAAAGCGCGTACATGTCGTGTATTTCGGGTTTTCTCAGCTGGTGTAAATCGATTATAATCGCTGCTCCTCACAACAACGAGTACCGCTTGTTCGCTGTGTCATGTCGTAGTAAAAACACAAATAACAATAATAATAATAACAACAACAAGAAGAACAATAACAATAACAATAATATGAACTGTTTGCTTAGTTTATAGCAATTACTTAGCAACCATGTTTAATATAGTTTTATAGCGCAAATTAAATTTTCGTTTCGTAAACTTAATTTACTGCTAAAACTTGAATATAAGCACTCACTATATTAGCGCTGGTTTTGTAAATAGACATCCCATATGAGTCAGCCTCATCATATCTTTGAAGTCGGCTGTAGTTGGTCACGTTGACGGGTAAGACTTGCTGAGCATTTAAATGTTTAGGGCTTGGCTCTCTGTGGTTTTGTGCAAGTGGTTTCTCTCTCCCTCCTTTGGACCAACTGGTAGAAGCAACCTCGAGGGTAGCTATGTCCGTTGGAAGCCTTGCTCGCCACGCTGCTGTTTGTGTGCTGCTAGAAGATGCATCGTATGGGCTCGATAGCATCTTATGCATAGTCTCTAAGAGACCCTAATTAAGTTATTGCTTCCGCGCATTCAAAAATCTTTGTTTTATGAACTTAAGTAACAGTTTGTAGTATATTTTATCGTGTTTAAGTTGTACTGTTAGTTCTCGCTTCGCCGAGTGACACCCAATAAAATCATGTGGTCGATGGATCGTCACTTCTGTGGGGTGATGTCACAAACAATACCTATTTTGCAATTGTCCTTAACTAAAAGCTTCCATAAAAAGACATGTGCCAGTAGTGTCTTAAAGCAAGTAACACAATACAAGATAATAAATTGGCATAAAAATACCAGAGAAAAAATTGTAGGCCTCACGGTAGATCTGGAGTTAGGATCCACTTCTAAGATTTACTTCAAAACGTCAGACATTGTATAGTTTCATAGAATTGTACGACACTCAATGTTTTATCTTGAAGGATTAAGCCTCTTTTGAAATGCAAGAATTTCATAGAAATCATTTCAATTTTAAAGGAAAAATGTAAGAACAGTGTTCCGAAGGAGGCGCATAGGAAATAAATCCTATGAATTCACAAAGTAATGTTACATGTTACTGATGAGCGGTAGTACAATTTTAGCGTGACTAGTAGATCTGACATATGCAGTTGTGACCTGTTGCTAAGTAGCTTAGTTTAGCTCATTTGCATTAAAAAGAAATATATGACAGTTTTTTTTAACCAGACAAGTTATGAGAGCTAGCCATCTTAACTTCCCAGGACCGTGAGTTCATCACTAAAGCGGATTTTCTCCGCTGCCCCGGAGCTCCGGGGGATCGTCCGCTGCCCCGGAGTTCATCACCACACACATAAACAGAATCACCCTTTTCTTCGACGACAAGCTAAAAATCCAACCATTTCCTGAAAAGCGAAGCAAGTTGGGGAAGTGGAACAAACGAGCCATACAAACAACGCAACGAGCACGCGCGATCCCCCACTCTACGAACAGAGTACGCGATTCAGATCTACGAAGGGAAAAGGCTGCTCGTGGTCGCCAACGCTGGCATAGTGGCATCCGTGCCCTGAGGTGGAGCGGAAGCTTGCAAGATATGATAAGCTGCGAATCGATGGCTGGGCAATTTCGAAATTGCACGGGAGGGTACAGTGTTCTGTATGCATGCCTGGCCGTCTTCCCGGTTTTGCCGGTCTAGGCGGACACGCTACTAGCCCACCCGTCGACGACGTTGTTCCCTCCGACGAAGAGGAAATGCGTCTGGTCTAGGCAAAGCCAAGCTAAGTCTTGGCGTGGCTCGCGCGGTGCCTGTGGTAGCAGCCATGTGGATCCCGCCATGATTGATGGACGATTCCAAGCGTTTGGATCTCATGGAGGAATTCAGAGTCTAAGTTGAAAAGAGGGATGAGGATTGGGTCACTTAACGTCTGGTATGTGCACTTCAACCTCACACGGTCTACATGCCAGCTACAAAGCCACGACTGATTTAAGTCAGCTCATCTGCTCCTTGAAAAGAGGCTGATATGGAGCATACTGATTTACCTCGCGATAATTTCGCATACGACGACGTTGCCGTCACGAGGGATTGACAAAAACTATAGTCAGGCCACAGGCCAGGCTGCAGCACATGGCGATCCGGTACAGTCCCATCCTTGAGGTTCATCCAACGCCTCGTGAACGTCTCCGTACATAATGCCCAAATTTAGCAGCAGAAAAGAAGTAACTGATGTGTGTACTATACAGCATTTTCATTCGCCACCCATGTTCTGGTGTCCGGCGAGCCTCCGTGGCCGATCGCATGGGCATGCATGGCGACATGGGTCACAGAGTGACCAGTCCATGGCAACAAATGCGAGATAGCGACACTGCGTGATGCGGCGCGTTCGGCGATTTCCTTGTGCATGCACTCATGGAGTCATGGATCCCGTCTTCCAGCGCCAGTACTGTGTGGATCAAGACGGCACCGGCAAACAGGAACCTGCTGCGATATCACATATCAGGCTGTGGCATATGTTCGTGGAAACTGACGGAAAGGAGGACAATGACGGCATGTAAGTAGCACGAGGTGTCGCTGTTGGAACCTGGAAAAAGATGGCAGTGTTCGACCAGTGGATCGGCGAAATGGCATTATGTTCAAAGTTTCAACGTTCAAAGCAGACTGATTTCAGAAATCGGTCGAGAACAAGCACAGACGATCTTTGGCAGCGATCTGTCGTCCAGAAATCGATGGTGATTGGAGGCAATCAACCTGGAAAAATGCGTAGCAACTGGACTTGAAAATTGAGGTCCAGGGGAAACAGGTGACGCAGGTAAAGCGTCTCAGGAACATAACACAATATATACTGCTGGTTTCGCTGCAGATGTTCCGGTGTCCTCACCTATCCTGAAAATTTTCTTTTTAGAAAGATATGATAGCTTATGGTATAGTACTTATGATCCCATGTCGCAGTACAGCACTGAGGATAATCCGTGGCCAAGCGATGGAGTGGATAGAACAGCAGGCCATGGCTCCGTGTCGGCGAGGAGACGAAGGTCACAACACCAATGCGGAGCTTTCCTGCCATTATTGATCTGTTCGCTGCTGAACAGAATAATCGACAAAGGCAACCTGCGATCAAGTTAGGTGGGACGACTGTTTTGGGGGCAAACCACAAAAACTTTCGACAGTCTACCCAAAGTTGAGCAAATTTGACGGAAAAGGGCTTACTGTTTGGATCTGAATTCACCGTTACATATGCACTTGCAAGCGAACATTTTGGCTGGCTGAATAAGTCAGTAAGAAAACTCTGAATTTGTCCGGTGCAGTGTCTATAACGTGCACTTTCCAGATCGGTTAATCGTGCGTTTGTTCTCTTGTATGTGTTCGCATCACGCCTGGATCTAGAACCTGTGCACCCACAACATGCTCTAAAAATGAGGACAGTGCACAACCAGTGCTGCACATGCGCTGCTGTTACTGCTAACCGCATAGGACGCCGGGAAAGCACCGGTCCTCCAGCTAGGTCGCCGCCGAGCATGCGCGCTCGACGGCGTCGATCCATGATTGCTCGTGAGCCGCTGTTGGATGCGCCTCTCTTGTGTATCAAACTGGGGTCTGTGGTCTTTCCCTTTCTTTATCGCACGAAGAGGCATTGATTTTCTGCGGCGTTTCTGGAGGAGCATTGAGCACGATATATTTGAAGCTGTCTCCGTCTAGTTCACAATACTAGCTTGAATTCTGGTGTGAGTTGGCCATAGATTATGTGGTTTTCTGATCCGGGGTCAAAAAGGTGGTGAGGATGTTGGGGTCAGTGTCTCCAGCCAAACACCACAGAAGCACATATGCAGGGCGTGGTCGCTTAAACTAGTTTTGTGTTGTGACATTAGCTGATGCTCTGAACATAAGGCTCGCGGGGAGAAGGTCAAGTGGCAGGCAGATCTCGCCTCTGACGCGGATTTTTTGCTGGCGTCCACAGCTGCGGACGCCAGCCTGCGCCGTCCGCTGGCGCCATCCGACGGCCCCCCGGCGCCCGACGTGCAACAGCAGGGGGGCCCATTTGCCAGTCAAACGCCGGGAGGCGTCCGTCGAACGGACGTGGTCATTCTTTTTTTTTTTTTACCATCTCGCCTTTTGCTACTACCCATTATCCCCCAAAGACAATTGCTGTCGGGAACTTTGGATTTCAAAATTACACCACTTGCATATGGACGTGAATAGTGCTGGATCATGATCGAGCCTTAGTGACATACAGTGAAATCATGGACACAGTGGCACCTTGAAGCCTTCAGGCCCAGGCTTCCACTCTGATGTGCTCTGGAAGTCTGAAGTAGTGGCCACTCGGCATGGTGGAAGGGCAAGAGGATTTGCCAATTCTGTTGGGCCGCCCTTTCACTGAATGACATAGATAGCTTGGCATGAAGGCCACGGAGCACTAGCTAACAACATGGTGTAGGCATGGAATGACCTATAGTTCATTGCAAGGCTTCAATGCTCCAGATCACAAACAGGAATAGATGTGCTTCATGCATCAGCATCTGTGAAACTTTATGGAGTGATATGAGCAAGTTGCTTAGACTTGGCGTGAAAGGTACTCTGATTACACCTTTTTTAACATTTTATTGATGTAATTTTAGTTTCACATATGGAATATGTGAAATTTACTTAAACTTGGATGATCCTGGCATTGACATCCTTTGGAGAAAATCTGATGACCTGCCTCCCGTTCCGGAAAGGGAAATTCGTTAGTGCCCAGGTTTATCCACTTTCCCTATTGAAAATGCGGTAATTTTACATGCTGTAGCTTTCAAAAAAAATTATGTATCAAACATAGAATTATGAAAACCTGCAAAGGGTCATTGTCAAAGTCATCTTTCATATCAAGATTCAACAATCAGAAGAGGCACTGTTTGCAGATGATGTGCTGTGACAGATTGTTTCTTTTCCAGTTTGTTTCTTGACATCTAGGATGAATTCGCTGTTGAAATTGAATGAATCTACTTCAGTTAATGTGCACTACATATCTAGCTTTTTGACAAATTTTTGAAATATTATATCATGTGGAATTGGTACTGGGATGCAGGAACCCTGGACGTAAAATCTACACTCGGAAAGGAAAATGGTTCCTGACGGTGGCATTTCCTACTCCTACCAGTGTCGATCTAAAATGTCGCATTTCAAATGATCGGTACCATTCCATGATTTTGGAAGCACTCATCAGGCACCGACGGAGTTGTCTGCCAATCCAAAAGGTCTTATCAAGATAGGGATAATCTTCACAGCTTCCTGCAATAACTCATACAAACTTCTAGTACAGGGATATAAACATGTGCAATCAGTACCTACAGACAAATAATCGACATACTATATGTACTACGGACCAACAGTTATTTAGTATTGTCTCATATTTTAAATTAGTAATACTGTTGACTTCTAATATCAACATTGACCGTTCGTTTTATTTAAAAAAAATTGTTTCAATATGTAAAATTATTAGTCGTGATTTAAATTTCACTAATGATAAATCAAATAATCATAAAATTTTACACATTCAAATAATTTTTTTGAGTAAAATGAATAAGTCAAACTTAATGTTAAAAATCAACGATGTCAATATTTTAAAACAAGCACAATACTCCAACTAGCTAGCACTAGCAGTATCTTCGCTGAACGAGCGTGGAGACGCAAAAGAGAAATAGTTCTCAAATCACGCACTACGAAACTCATCAACCACGCGCACGAACAGTTATAATTCACGTAAAGCAAGCTAGGAGCCAGGCAAAGTGAAGAGGCTCATGTCTCAATGAGACGGAAAAGAAATACAGCTCCTAACATCCCATAGGGTTTTTTTTACATCAGCATGTACTTGCCTATGTAGACCTAGAGACAATCTAAACACACTGAACACTACGTTTCAATAGAAGTAATCACTACAGCGAAGCACCTGATTTGACACTAAAATCGTTATTCCTAAACTGACAGCTCTCAATAGACATCTTAGTTCAAACCGATCCGGCTGCCCTGCCAAATCTCAGGGAAACAGTTCAGCAGAGCAACCATGCAGCACTCATTTTACCAATGATTGGTTGCTAATCTCTCAAGATCTGTCTTGCAGTTCTCTCTGAATTCCTTTAGCTTCACAAAAGCAGAATGCTGAATAAAGGTAGAATTAAATGTTAGCGCCCAATCATAAACCAACGAAATAAGAAACACCCGTAGAAAGTAGTAAACATAACACATTAGGTGATCTACCAAACAAAAACATGGAACACAATCTAGCAAATATGCCACATGCAAGGTATTGAATGCAATAATGACATTTACACATTTTCAAATGCTCATATTACTCTTAAAAATATTCAAAGTGCATTTTTGAAACAGAGTGACAGGGATATAAGCCAAGTTGCAAGCATGTATAACAAACATTAAAGAGTCAAGGCACAAAGATGCAAACAGATGTCTCCCTTTTTCACATATGAAATGCATGAGCTAAGTCACAGAACAGTGATCACATTAATTTAAATCATAATGCAAATATCCCTGCAAAGTAATGACCAACTCAATTAACATAGGCAAAACAGATGTATCTATTTTGACCAACCTGCAACAGAGAACTTTCTGCATAGAACCACAGATGCAGCACATTACACAGATTTTAAATGAGAAAGAAGCAAAGGAGGAGGATGAAAGCTGGACGAAGCAACTCACAAGCTGTCTAGACTCGCGAACAAGGGCATTCTCTGTGTAAAGAAAGAGTGACCTCTTTTGTTGAGAGAGTTCAAACTCGATCTCTGCAGCTCGCCCTGAGTCATTTCTGGCTACATTGGCAGCATATTCATTGCCACGGGTTTTTGCCTCCAACAACCTAGCACGCTTTATGCTCTTCTTCAATACTAAGCAATTGCCATAGATGAATTAATGTCAATAACTTCCGGTGATCCCGGAAATAAAATCAGCAATGAAGAAGTTCTCTCTTATGCAGAATAGAAAAAAGGAGTTGAACTTGCTGTCATACCAGAAAGCCGGCTTCTTGCATCCTGATAATGGAGATCAGTCCACATGAAAGCAGCTGTTAGGACAAGGAAATAAATGTAAGGTGCACATTCACATGGCATAATAGTGACATAAACAAATACATCTGAAACCAGAAAAGGCATCACATCTGAAACGAAATTTGAACTAACCGGCAACAGCAACAACATAAAAATGGAGTACATCGAGGCATACCCTTGGTACAAAAAGTGCAAGCACAAGACTTTGTGGGAACAAGTTCTTCAAGGCCACTAATCCTCGTTGAAGCAGGCTGCTGAACGTTGGAACCTGGCATATTTCCACATTTTGTGAAGTCTGATGAAGAAAAGGGCTTCTGCGTCCTAGATGATCCTGCTATCTCTTCCTGAGTCAGACATTCACCGTCATTGGTGGTGGTTTTACTAACCAACTCCGAGCTGCCAAAATGATCGCGGAAACTAGCATATATTTCGTAATCATCATCCTCTTTACAGCCAATTTCTGATGCCAGTGAAGAATCCAGCTCCTTATCGCTGAGAGCAGATGAGTTCGTCAATGCACAATGGTTCTGCAACTCACCAACTTCCTTGGATCGCAGCCCAGCTGCCTCGGCAGCCATGTGCTGAACCTTTGTGCCACGATATATAGAGGGTCTCTCGAAATTCCCTTTGGCATCCCCATCAAACAGATGTCCAAATATGATTCCCTTAACCCTGGCACTGGTTTTTGCATTTTCATTGGACTCTTTCCTAGGCCCGCTGACTGTTTCAACCATTCTCAAGTCCCCAATTGCAGTGCCGTGAGTGTTTTCTGTCATTGCACCTTTCAGATCCTCACCCGTTAGCTATAGCATCCACCAAACTGCCACCCCAAACCCTGGTCCCAAAAGTGCCGATCAGTCCACAAACAAAGACGAAGCAACGTTTTCATATTGTGTTAAGGTAACTGTGCAGTTATTACCCACGGCATGATAAGGACTCAATCTCAAACAGCAAGCTAGGTTTTGCGAATTGTGTGAAAACATCTAGATCTAGCCAATGCAGGAGCAAATCCAAGCGCGCGTGCAGCAGCAGTACATTAATCAAACGAGAAATCCGGGAGTCCATCGAAGGACATCCAAAAGGAACACTGCCCAAGGTTGTCGCGTACAATGCCATATCATCCAATACCAAACGGAGCGACATAGTACAGAAGCAAAATTAGAACTAACATATAACTGGATTCCTCAACCTCGGAGTCAAAAGTTTTGACGAAAAAAGGCCGCATGGAGAGGGTGGATCAAGAAGAACATGGGACGCAACGGCCACCGGGGACGGATCGAGCGTTCCAGGCGCAATATTAAGAAAATCATGAGAAAACTAGCGGGATCCTTCCTCCGCGCAAGGGGAGGGGTCGACAACCTAAGGGAATGCGTATGCGGGTGAGGCGGGTGGGGGAGTAGGGTTTGGGACGCGAACCTCGCCGCGAGACGGCCGCCGCTCCCAGCCCGCTCCCCGCCGGCGCGGTGGTGGGGGGGGGTTCGATGGAGGAGCCTAAAAAATGTAGGCGGAACGGAAATTAGAGCGGGCGTGGCGGCGTGAGCCAACCGCGCGAGCCAGCGCGCTCTGTCGCTCGGAATTTGAGGCGCGGTCGCGGTTGCGTGTGGGCAAGCGAGCGGGGCGGGAGATGCAAGGCGCGCCGCGCGCGTCGGATTTGCTGTGGGGCCCGGCTCGCGGGACCCGTGGCGCGGGCCGCGGGGGCCTGATAATATAGGCCTCGACCACCTTCCTATTCGGCCCATTACACTATTACGGCCGCGCGTGCAGAGGGCTGTTGTATAACGGCCGGAGCGAATCGAAGTTGGGCCTCGCCGCCCTGTTCCTTGCTTTCCTTGCCCCACGAAATATTGGATGGATGGCCAATTGAGACAGATGGTCATCGTCGTCTTCGTCTTAACAAATTACTCCAACGTGCTTGCGCCGCCTCCGAATCTACTCGCTGTCGTCTCCAATCAGCTAGCCGACGTGATTCAGAATAATTGAAATAATTGTTCCATACGTCAAAATCGAATGTTACATAGCAAATGTTCTATTGTTCCCTTTGATTTCCACGTTTAAATATCATTCTTTTGACGAAGCAATCTGTGATTTTACCCATAACTAGCTCATCCTAATTCTTGGAGAGAGAAAAGAAATCTCGCAGATATCCTCAATCGATAGATCATAATCAGCATGTGATTCAACTATCATGATTCCTAAATCAACAGAAATCACGTGCGCCATAGGTGTTTTCCAGCTGCAGCAAAGAATAAAGAGAGCAAGCTATGCAGACGTTTTTAGTTTGCAGTACAGATAATCCAATAAACTGTTCTAATCTGAGCTATCTAGTAGTACATGACAACCTTGATGCAAGCAGCAGGCTCGCGCCAGAATTAGAGGGATCCTATGAATGAGATTGGTCTAAGATCCTCATCATCATGAGGCTGCATTGCAAACCTCTATAATAAACTGCAATGTCAAGAGGCGCATCAAACGTTGCAGTCTTCGGAGTAAACAATCTTCAGAATTTGCATTGTCAAGTACTGGGCCTTTTTTTTTTCAAATCTCCTCAGAAACCCCAGCAAGAGGCACGAGCTCACACAGTGCACGAGAGATCGATCGCAGGCTCTGGCGAGAGCAAGCAGAAGCAGGTGCACATGCGCGCACGCTGCGCAATACGGAGTGCTGTCTTCTAAGGATTCGGATGGTAATCGGTACCTACTGCACAGTGAGCGGCAACTCTTGGTGAAGAGCTAGGAGGAGACAGTGGTGTAACTCTTGGCGACGACCGCGCTTGAACGACGCTAGAACGACCAGAGGCAGACAGGAGTTCATGGGTGCCACCGCCACTCGGACTGTGGCACTGGCCAATTGCTTCCTCTGTTCGTTGTCACGAGGTTGGTTGGTGGCGTAGTGGCGAGGTCTTTACGCACGCACGCCATGGCATAGAAGCCGCGTTCCAAGTCTCGGGTCGTGGAGGCACCCAGTCAAAAATAGACGCGCTTGCCGGACACAGCCACGCAACCACCAGGCAGATGTGTCGGGGGCAAGATGCCAGACTGAATTTCACGGGAACGAATCGATCACCACAAAAAACCCTCTCGTTCAAAAGATGTCCTTGTAGCGACTACAGAAATGGTCGTCTGATGAAATCAGACACATGAGTTCAAGCGTTCACGAGGCAGAATTTGTGCGTGCGTAAAGCATCGTAACAAGAGGTGCGGAGGGTGGGCGCCCGTGAGGAAAAAGAGACGGGGAAAGGTGGCAAACCATCGGAAAAACGATGTGAATCCAATGATTCGGTGCGGCATGCGGAGTTGAATTGGAATCCTGCTTGTTTATCTTTCACCTCCGGCTCCACTCAAGCCCCCTACGGCTTTGTCCATCTGATCGCTGATCCGCGGCTGCACCTGTTTTTTGATACTGGAGAAGACCAACTATCTGCTAGTAGTAACAGGTTTGTGGCGCCGAGTACTTATGATTTTGGTGAGCGATCCATTGAGTGCATCAGAAGCTGTGGGAGCTCTGGCGTCCACCAGTTTCAAAATTACAGAGCAGGCCGGATTAGCTCACCGAGACTTAACAAACATATCTAATCTAACGCGATGCCTGACGGAGAGCAAGTAATCTGACGGAGAGTAAGTAATCTAACGAGACGGCGACGCAGCATCGGAAATGTTTATCATCTCCATCCTCTTGATCAGCATCCATGGCTGCTACCTCCTAGATTAACTCGAGGCCAGGGATATCTTTGATTAACGAGTTCGGTTGTCGCCAACGCAAGCCGCTGGTGTTCGTTGATGTAGATATGCTGCTACACTAGTCCTGCTCATCGCGGGTCGCGCGCATCCACACACAACACAAGGCACAAGGGCGCATGCTGCCGACACGGTGCGCCAGCGGGGTGGGCGTTTGTGCCGTTCCAGACGAGGGGAATCGTGAGTTCGTGATATTCGTCGAGCTCGCCCACGCTTATCGGCCTCGGCGTGCACCTCGGTGTTCTCCGGCTCCGATCCGCGGGGCTCCTCCTCTCGCATCGCCGTGTCTCCGTCTGATGCCCCACGAGCCATGTCAGCGTCGCTCGCACGGCTCCCCGATATTTGTTGGCTTGCTTGGCCCAGACTGGCAGCGTCCATGCGCTCGCGCTCGTCTTGCCCTTTTCTCCAGGGCAAAAATTTGTGGGCGTCTTCGCTCTGCGATTTCTGGATGCGATTGCCCTGTCGAACCGTTGCCGCACGCATCGGGCAAGAGCGCACCTTCTCCACCAGGCAGTGCGGAGTCACCCGTGGAAAATTATCTCGGAACTGCCCTGCCCGGGCGAGCACAGCTTACTATAATTCGGCAGCGCGTTACAATCACCTTTTCCCCGGGCGGATTAATGCGCCTCGCACGCATTTGCGTCCTCGACGTGATGTTTCACCGGTTCAAGCAACGGGTTATCTTCGTCCGTGACGCTTGCGTAAGTCAACTTGCAGCAAATCTCGTTTCCGTAGCAAATCCTCGATGATTAATGGAACCTCAACATCACCACAATACCACTAGCGGAGCTGTACCGGGCGGACTAATGGCGGAACAAACCAGAACCTGCCAACAGCGATGACTCGGTCGTCAGCCTGCACGGGAGTTGATTGATTCAGCAAAGTTTTGAAAAAATTTCTCGGCCTCAGCATAATTTTCTGCTTTTATCGCTGTCGACGAATTGATTGAGGTTTGTTTTTTCTCAATTTGACACCGTAATTTTGAAGGATATTACGTTGTGAGAGGGACTCGTTACTATACTATCACGTGGCCGTGTAGACTTCTGGAGCATGATCAGCCAATAATAAAAACTCGTGGATCCTACGGTTGCACGTCGCTTTGACCAGCGATTGGCGACATTATCGAGGAGATACTACCATTCAAAATCGTCCTTTTTGATGTCTAAATCAATTAATGGTGCCCACAGCTCGACGTTCCAAACTCAAAATTTGCTTCTGCTATATAGCAATTCACAATTTCACACATGGCTTGTTGATTTGAAATCAACATCAGCAGTACTGCGTTGATTTCAAAGGAGAAAAACACGGAAAGTTCTACAGTCAGAGTGGGCATCAAAACACATAGTAGTACCAATCACTTAAAATATTTCGCATTTAACACAGTAAAATGGAACGGTTTTGAATCCCCTTAACACCATAAAACAGATTATCTGAAAGATATATTTCTCTTTTGTAAAGGAAATGTATTTGAAACGAGAAACTTTCATGACAGACATATACAGAATAAAATTATTTCTAGTACTAATCTTATCTCAATGAATTCTAGATATATAGTAAAATTTATGAGGATTTGCACTTGGCGCCATCGAAAAGCCAAATTCCAGCAAACAAAGGGCGCCACCATTCCGAAGTCAATCGATCCCACCAACCTCCAATCACAAGCGTCCACCTACACGGACGACAGCGCGGGCCCTGTTCCAGCACCAGGTGGCAGATCCCTACTGGCTGCAACTTGTCACTCGCGCGTGCTGCCTTGCGTGGGCATGCTGACGAGCTCGCTTCCAAATTGCATTTTAAACATTTTATTCCACGTAACATTATTTATTCAATAAACCGAACCATTTTGTACTAATCCACCGAGGCGAGGCAATCGCGATGGATGCACAGCGAGGATGCTCGCTTGGCCCTTGCCTGGCACTATCGCTATATAAAGCCCCGGCCGTGAAGCCTCTTCTTCCTCAGAGAGACGCCTCAACCCCACCCACACCCCACCAACGAAGGAACGCCGAGCCACCAGCCACATCCCGTTCCACTCCACGGTGAGGTTGAGCGATCCGAGCGAAGCCATCGGCGACAGGTTTGTTCTCTGAACTCTGGTCTTTTTAGCAGCAGGCACGGACGAACACAAGAAAGGGTCCGTTTTAATTCAAGGAAGCTCTTCTTCTGGGTTTATTAGACCAGAAGAAGCGGTGTTCTTGGGTTAGGATTTTTTCTCGCCTTCACCCGCTCTCCTAGGAGGAACAGAGATCCAGAGAACCTTTTTTCTCTTCTGGATTCTTGACGCTTTTCAGCCTTCCAAAGGGTTCTTTTACAATACCCTTCTGGTTCATCTTTTTCCCCCCTCTCCTTTCAAAACCTGATTTAAACCACCTTGTTTCTCTACTTTTATTGAGGAACAGGGCTGATTTTCTACTTTTATTTCTTCCTGTTTTTAGTTCTTCCCTCTGCCATCTTCTTTTCTAGCTCCAAACAAGTTTCCATCTAGCTCTAATGGCCGCAGCCATAGACATGTACAACACTAGCATACACCAGATCGCCTCTGCTTCGGATCAGGAGCTCATGAAAGCGCTCGAACCTTTTATACCGAGTGCTTCTTCCTCTTCTTCCTCCTCTCCGTATCACTACTACTCTTCTCCGTCGTCTTCTGTCACCCAAGATTCTTACATGCCCACGCCTTCTTCTTACACCTCCCTCGCCACGCCGCCTCTTCCCTCCGCCGCGACCACCACCTCTTCTTTCTCGCAGCTCCCGCCGCTTTATTCGTCGCCTTACGCGGCTCCGGCGGCGCCGAGCATTACTCGGCCGATGGGCCTTACCCATCTCGGCCCATCTCAGATCCAGCAGATCCAGGCCCAGTTCTTGTTACAGCAACAACAGCAGAGGGGCTTGCACGCTGCGTTCCTGGGCCCACGAGCGCAGCCGATGAAGCAGTCCGGGTCGTCGTCACTCGGGGCGGCGCAGTCGAAGCTGTACCGCGGCGTGCGGCAGCGGCACTGGGGCAAGTGGGTGGCGGAGATCCGCCTCCCCAAGAACCGGACGCGGCTGTGGCTCGGGACCTTCGACACGGCCGAGGACGCGGCGCTCGCCTACGACAAGGCGGCGTTCCGCCTCCGCGGCGACATGGCGCGCCTCAACTTCCCCTCCCTCCGCCGCGGCGGCGCGCACCTCGCTGGACCGCTCCACGCCTCTGTCGACGCCAAGCTCACAGCTATCTACCAGTCCCTCACGTCCTCGTCCAAGAACGGCTCCCCTTCCGACTCTGCCGCGTCTCCGCCCGACTCACCCAAGTGCTCGGCGTCGACGGAGGAGGAGGAGGAGTCGGTCTCCGTCGGATCCCCGCCTTCTCCGACGCTGGCGCCACCCGTCCCGGAGATGGCAAAGCTGGACTTCACGGAGGCGCCGTGGGACGAGACGGAGGCGTTCCACCTGCGCAAGTACCCATCCTGGGAGATCGACTGGGACTCCATCCTCAGCTGATCTACTAGTAGCAGCAGCAAGATTTAGTCAGCATGATATAGCCATGTAATTTTCATTTGGAGTTTGCGGCTGCATGACTCGACGGCATTTTAGACGTCGGCCATGGCTGCTGCTAGTAGCAGTAACTAGAAGTCGTGTGGTGTCATGGTGTACCAGTGCGTGTTGATCTCCTGGTTGAGCTGCCTTGTTTTTGTAACGGCAGGACCAGTCGAGAAGTGTAATCTCGTGCTATTATATTTCGAACCTTAAATTTCTAGTAGCTTAAGCAAACTATGTGCTGTCTTACAATAGCTTCTCTGATCTGTGATCTGTGCCTGCGACGATGTGTGTGTATGTAGCTCATGGTCTTGTTTCTACACGGCGGTTTAAATTGTGATCTGAACATTTTTTTTTCAATTTCTAGCTACAAAGCTGATGACAACAGTTCTTCCCTTGCGATCATGTATGTGTGTCCATGAAAAAAGATGAGATTCAGCTTGAGGACCGTGAATTATACTGTGAGAAGCAACGTTACAGAGTAACTTAATATCATCCATTGAGCTAAAATAGTTCCATGTATTATACAAGCTTAGTATAATCTGTAACCAGTATTATGACCATCAGATTGATCATTCAGAGATTATGTATGTCTCCAGTGTTCCATTCTGATGCGGGTTTGCTGAATTTCAATACGCAACAAAGTACAGCGTGCCAACCGCCCAAGGGCTTGTTCGGTTTAAGATCAGGATTCATTCCACTTGGATCAAGCAAATTTATTAAATTATTCGTGAAAAATTCTATTAGAATAGGAATGAATTCTAGTTTATAAAAATAAGCACAATGGGTTTTATTTCTATCGAGTTTCATTCTTATTTTAGTACTCCCTCGGTTTTAAATTATTGACGCAATTGACTTCTAAAATCAACTTTGACCATTCGTCTTATTAAAAATTTTGTTTAAATGTGTAAAATTTTATTATTATTTGATTATCATTAGTGGAATTTAAATCTCGACTAATAATTTTACATATTGGAGCAAATTTTTTTAATAAACCAAGTAATCAAAGTTGATGTTAAAAGTTAATAGTGTCAATAATTTAAAACCGGAGAGATAAAAATTTTCATAAATAATTAAATGAATTTGCTTGATCCGAGTGAAATAAATTATGATCTTAAACCGAACAAGCCCTAAGCGTTCTAGTTGATCAGCTGAGTGGTTTGGTTAGGATGCACACCGGAGCACCAGATAGGACGCTACATAAACAAATCAGCCTACCCGTTTCTTTATTCGAAGACGGCAACTTGCGTCGGAAGCATCTGGATTGCCGAACCCATCAAGCTTATCTCGTGAAAACGACCTGATGGCCACGGCGGACCAGGCAATCCTCATCGCCTCCGCAGTCCGCACCCGACCTTCCACTTCCGATTCTTTAATCTACCCATCCATGTCGCCGGTGAAAGACGAGCGTAAGGAGAGGCCAGACACAGGTAATGCGGCGTCCATCCCCAACCTACGCTTTTTTTCTCTGTTTATCTGAATATCTCCGTCACTACTCTCTTATCGTGTTAATCTTGTTCATCAACGATTTCAATATTTCCGCGAATTCCGTATCGAGAATCCTGAATCAGCCACCGTGCAAGTGCAAATCAAAATATTCTGGAAGCGTTGTTCACATTCACACATATACGCAAACATAAACAGAAAAGTTGCAAGTATTCATTCGGAGAACATATCCATTGCACCCCTTTCCACCCAAAGTATCAGTAACAATAATGTCTTCTTCTGGGTGCAACTCCGAGTAGAAAGAAATGGGAACATATGCACAAACCATGGATCCAGTCCCTCATAAAACAACGAACTAGTAACCCCAGCGAGTCAAGAGACTGCATTGGTAGCTATCAAGATTCAAGTCCTGCCATTTCACAACGCCATTTGGTGCGCGCACTAGTGGTAGGAGGAGGAGAAACGAAAGGAAGAGACACGAGGCGGGTGGCGTTACATAATCGGAAGCGTTGGTGGATCTGATGAGAGGGAAAAGGCGGCCGCGACGGGCGGCAAAGTCCGGTGGGCATATGATGCTTTTCACACCGGCCGAATCCGTAACCACTACTAGCTCGTCCTAATCTGATCCGCCATTAGGTTGTAGGGACCGTCAAAGTCGCGGGGAGATCAAAATCTTTTTAGTTTGAATCGGATCTGTCCGCCGATGGAACCCGCCATCTGCAGATGGAAAATATGGACGATTGGAGCGTGCCGGCGTGCGTTCGTCTGTTGTGTTCGCGGTCAAACAGTGAGTTCTAAAAGTACTTAGCGCGATTGATTTCCAACAAGTTGGATGCGGTGAGCCGGTTGATTAGCACTTCTCGCTGAAGAGCCAAAGCGATCGCCACCGCAGTGAGGATCGACCGTCGAGTTTAGAGGCGGTAACCTTGATGACGATCGAATTATCCCGCAGCTCCAGGTGCAGAGTTCTGCCGCGCGATCCATGCTGCCTCTCCTCCGCGGGTTGGTTGGCATAAAAGGGTTGAGCACTTGGAGCCTTCCGGTTTGGAACATCTCAAACGCAGTCAAAAGTTCGATCGTTAGGTTTAACTGCCATGGCACGCAAGGCAAGTAGTTCTCCGACCCCTTTCGCCTGTCCTGTCCGGCTCCGGCGTCACGTTTATAGCCGTCGTTTTCCTGCCGACGAGCCAGACCGCAAAAGCCAAAAGGTGAGTGATCTACCACACTATGCGGCTCCGCTTGCGAAGCACGCAGAGTCGCCCGTGGTCTTCGCCAATCGCGATGGAAACCTCCGCGTGGAACTCAATCATCAAGGACCCTTGGAGAGGGTTGCGAAGCGGCGAGAAACTGGTGGCGCTTCGGAGCGATAGCCTGCTTTCGGGTTTCAGGAGTTCGAAGAGATCTCGAAACTGCTCCCCGAGGCTTTCATCCGCGCGCAACATGGGCCGTAGCCCTGTCCCGTCTCAACCTCGTGAAAGAGTTTGCTGGTTTCGCTGGACTGGTATGTTACACGAGCCGTGGACCGAAAACTGTGTTTCCGTTTTGGCATCATATCTCAGCAGGCTAATGCGATGGGCCATCAAAAAATGGGCCGAAATGCACGATCATCTGATGGACTCCCATGGTGCGCTGGTACTTCATTGGGCCACAACCCATAGCTGAGTGGAACTGTAATGCTGGATCCGTTTTCGTTTGCTGGGCTCACGGACTCTCGCAGAGCCGAGAACAAACTCACTCCCGATTTGAAATTTTTCTAGTGTAATTCTGAGAAGAAGAGCTTGCAACGGAAACTATGCAAACGTGATGACCTTGCTTTACTTCTTGGACAACAGCAACAGCACTGCCACTGCTACATCCCACTAGCTACACTACAGGCTCGCATGGCATGCAGTCGCAGGCTCGCAGCCAGCAGCTGGCAGACCATAGGAGACAGAGGCTTGGCCCCGGGAGACGCCCTTTTTGAGCATGTGACCAGCTGACACGGCACGACTGGCGACACGCCCGCTGCTGCCCAGCGCAGCAGTGAGGACACAATGTCGATGGAATCTCGCATGCTGTTTCCAGATTCCAGAATCCGGGTCAAAGTCTAGATCCTCGTGAGCCTGTTTGCGCTTTGACCATGCCTACTGAGGCGATTACTCTCTCTATCCAACCGCCCCCATGTGAGGCTACACAGGAGAGATTATTGGCGTGAGACTGCGCTGGCCAATCCGTGGGCCGTCTTTTGTTATAAAATGACTCGAGGAAAAGATGGGAACCTTTTGGGTCACGTGAAATCGAAAGCTGCGGCCGCTGCTGCCCGTCGAGCGCTGCATCGTTTCCTAGGTGCTATAGCCATGGCATGCACGCCTTTGATCTCGATCATTTATCCATAGCATCATCGCAATGCGATTAATTAGGATAAGTATCACGCTAGGAGGGTGCTACAGCTAATAAGATGCCTTGCAAGTACACAATCATATAGTAAGTCACTTGCGTTGTTTACCACTTTCTTTAGTTTATGTAGTGCTGCTCCCTGTCCGTTGACTAGGTCTTCCTCGCTCTTTTCGTCCTGCGCAGGCATAAAAAAAATGTGCACCTAAATGGCTGTTGGCTCTACTTTGACGACCCAGGTTACTCCACATCCACAACTTGGCATCTGGTAATGAACCCTCTTGTAATCGCAAGGTAGCCGCCCGCAGACCGACGCACGACAGCATGCAAGGGATGGCGGCATACTAGTACTACACGGCTTGGATGCTTTGGCCATTGCTACTTTGGGCTGCGCAAGGTGACGGCGTGGGGGCGGGGCCCGGGCTGTGCGCCAGGACGAAGAAGCACAGCGCATGCAGTAGTGCACCAGAGCGGGTTCCGCGCGTACTTGCGGCTGCTGGGATTGGCCGCGCGGCAACCGAGGTGGGAACAGGACTGGACTTGGAACTCTGTTGCACCCGGGGAACCGGCCGGCCGTGCACGCCGCCAGAGACGAGGCGCTCGCCCCCCCTCACCCGCGCTGCCTTTCACGGTTCACGCCGCCTCCGCCCGCGATGCCCCGTCTTGTCGGGTCCCCGTCCGTCCCCGTCGGCATCGACGACGCAAAGTCACGCGAGCGCAACACTTGGTAGTACGAGCTCCGCGACACAAGGGCGGCCACAGCCGCCAGAAACAAAAAAGCATCGGTCGGCCCCGGGTCCTTGCGTGCCGGGTGCTGCGCGAGATGGAAAGATGCGCGGCTGACTCGACCGCCGGTGAGGTACGCGCAGGCCGGGACGGGACGGAAGGGAAGGGGGGACCGCCTCGGAGACGGCCGGATTCGAGCCATGGATTCACTGCACGCCCAGCGGGGAGAGAGAGACTGTTCTGGTTTGATGCATCAGAGTTCGCCGCGTTGCAAGGCATGGGAGCTGTTTTTTTTTATAAGAATCAAGGCATGGGAGCTGTTTGATTCCATGCGGACGTTGTTTTGTTTGTCACGCCATACCATGCATGGATTCGCCGCTGTTAATATGCCTGCGTTTGAAGGACAGGAAGATACGTGTCCTCCCAAGTGAGGTTGTGTGGCGACGAACCAACGCTGACCGGTGCGTCGTCGTCGTCTACGAGGCGGACATGTGTGAAACAAACGCAGATGCCGACGGACACACGACTTGGGTGACCCAGCCACGAGTCGTCCTACCGTTTATCGATCAACGTGCATGCATGCCATCGCATCGCACGGACCATGATCTGGATCATTGACAGATAATCGGCCTCATGCATGCCGCGCGCAACTTAACACCTGGAACAATCGCAAATTGTGTGATCCGACTGCACGCCGCCCACAACGAATCAACTGTGTCCTGGCTGTTAACGACAAGGAAATATAATCGTCGGTGCCGATTTTCGCAACAAGGGAAAAAGGACTTTAATCTGGGCAAACGACTAAAGAATAGCAAAGGCAAAAAAGAAGCAGAGGAGGATGAAGGTAAGAAAGGTGTCCCGTACCCAGAAAGCGGTCGCCTTCTCTCTTTTAACACGACGATGATTTTTTTGCCATCGGCCTTAGCTTTCCTGCAGCTTTCCTTTCTAGCTCCCATTTATCGCGCACTACCGAGCGCGAACGATGGCGACCCCGAGGAAAATCTATCTTGGCTCTTCCTCTTCAGTGCCGAGTTAAGTTACAAGTGAAGCGGGTATCGCGAACCGCATAATTTGATATAGAGAAAATATACGGTCATTGCCGGAACAAATAACTTATCCACTCAATACACAATTTACTACTCTATTATTACATATACATCTAATTCAAAAATATAAATAATTTTAAAATCATGATTTTTTACTTGTTCTAATGAGTTTAAAGTTAGTCACTCAAATTAAAACCTCGCGTTCATACTATAAAATTTCAATAAATTTGACTAAAATTTGTTGGAGAATATTCTAAATAGTAGTAAGCAACTTCATGCAAGTTTGTGTAAGTAGAACAAATATAATAAAGTGACAGACTTTTGCGGATTGTTGTGGAATACCTACTTGTCCAGTGGGTTTTGCGGACAGATCCCTGTTGAGTCACGAAGAATATAACGTTGATCCGCAAGAGTCACTAACATAAACTTTGCGGGGCGGATATGCGTGTTCGCAATAATACTCGCTTCACTTGCAACTTGAGTGCCGAGCTAGTGCACGGATATAAAATAATAATTTTTTCAGCTTCTTTCCATCTCAAATACGCATGGCACCCACGCAGCGCAGCAGCTTCATCTCCTGAACAAATAATCAAATTCCCGTTTAATTTATCAGTTAATGATATCTCGGCCGTTTTTGGACAAGCTCGACCTACCTATCCCCATCTTTCCGACCCATCACCGCGATTTATCAAATTTTAGTTGGTCTGTTAAGCTGTTCGTGCATGGTTGTTGCCGCCACTAACCCGATGGCAAGGTTTTATTTTATTTTTCAGTGGCATCGGAGTATCTGACGGAAATTTTACAACGCGAAAAGGTCCAACAGATATCGCCCAATGAAAGCTGCTCAGTGCCGAACTTTGGTTTTGGAAAATTATATGTTGGTTGACTAGTATCTTCTTTGTTAAGGTTTCTGTCCTCTCTCTAACAGGTCAGAACACTGATTAGTTGCTGGTTACACTAGTTGACAGCAAGAAGAATCGCAGTGGCCGGTTCCTAACATGTGCAGTCGTAGCGGAGCAAGCATAATTGCACGGTCAAGCTCAAGCATATGCTCGTTTAGAACATGAACGGTGCTTCGGTTACAAATAAGAGACATGTTACAATGTTTGGAGTTAATCACAGTGGTTTATTTGATCAAATTTAACGGTTAAAAATAAAGAGATATTTACTCAAAGATAACAAAATAGTGGATCCGATACAAAAAATTGTGAGCTCGGTATTAATTTTTAAAAATCGATGGCTGAGATTAATTGATGAGGTGGAGGTACCTCAGGTCTTCTCAAGCACAGTCACATCTCTCTACAAATAATTTCATTTTCCAAGAAAAAAATATTAGAACAACAAGCCGTAGTTCCAAGTTTCAGCTGAGACAAAACAACTTCTAGCTTACTCCCCTGTTTTTTTTTTAATTGACGTCGCCGATAACTTTTAAATTTAACTTTAACCATTCGTCTTATTCAAAAAATTTATTCGATGTGTAAAATTTTAAGTTGTAGTTCAAATAACTCTAATGATAAATCAAATTATATAAAAATATATAAAATTTATGAAATTTTTTTAATACGACGAATCAAAGTTGAATTTAAAAGTCAACAACGACATTAAATGCTTTTTTCCAGAGCAAGTTTGACGATCAACATCAAATGCTACCTTGTTGAAACTGCAAGTGCTTTTGAGATGGGCCGTAATACTAGCGAGATAAACTTGTCCGATTAGAATCGCATGATACAAAAAATTGACAGACGTGGACTTGCAGTATGGCCGGGGGCGCGACAGGTCACTAGAGGAGAAAGTGCGCTACAAACAAACAATACGGCAGGGCAGAGAATGCACCAATGCGGTTACGGCGTAGTACTACTACTGCAAGCGAAGCTCTCCGGGTTGGCGGCCACTCCGGCCCACAAGTCGGCTCCGCTTGAGATCCCCCGTGGCACGGCAGGCCCATCTGGCCCCACAGCTCGGGCTATAAGTAGCCACACTTCTCGCACTCCGCCTCCACTCAACTCACCTCAAGCTCCGAGAGGCAACAAGCGCACACAGAAACACTCCCGTAGTCCTGCGGCAGGCTAGCTGTTCGTCTCGTCCAGGTGCGTTGCGTCGCGTTCGGACGAGACGATTGAGAAGGTAGCGGCGTCGCGTTCCACGAGCCTGTATCCTACTCGCCTTACCCGTTGCTGCTGCTGCTTCTGCTGCACATGACGAACCAGGACGTGGTTGTCTCGGAGATGGGCATTGCGGCCGGCGCGGCGCTGCCGGGCCCAAGCAGCCCGGCGCTCCTAGCCTGCTGCGGCGCGGCCGCCGGCGCCTTCTCGCT
>BCLG01000311.1:5462-17795 GCA_001602295.1 Zoysia matrella
TGCCCAATCGCGTGAGGTGGCCGGTGCGCTGTGCCCCCGTGCGGGTCTGATGCCGTGCCAGCCGTTCGACTGATGGCCGTTGGCTGCGCCGGGCGGATCTGTTGCCGATGGTCGTGAGGGCCTGTGCTGCGTCACGCCGAACCGATGCGCCTGAGGATCGCGTGTCAACCATTGCCGATCTGAGGTGGCATCTGCTACGGTGACGTTGACTGCAGCAGCTAAGTCTTCTTTTCTCCAATTTACTCATAGGGTTCTGGTTAGGGTTTCAGTTTGATCGGTTCCTTTGGGGATTTCTTTCGGGATCCAGAGGGGCCGGTATTACTTAGATCTACCCCTTTCTTATCTAGATTGACATGATTTGCACTAATCCCTACCGTAAGCCCACATAACAGTAACATAATTAGGACTAATTGACAATAATTAGACATGAATCTTAAGTAATTAGCGCAATCTAAATAGGACATGTTACTCATCGGTCCAAGTTTTTGGTTAACCGGCTCTGATACAAAATGTAGGATATACTTATGACTTAGGATCATTAGCCTAAAAACATGAACACACATCACATAATGCGGAATTTGGTGTACTAACCATGTCCTGGAGATGGGATCACATCCATTGCGCTTGATGATGAGGTTGATCTGTAGTTGTGCACTGGATCTGGGTCTCCTCCCTTCTGATCTTCACTTCTCATGTCCAGTGACATCCCCAATGGTGCACTAGCTCGGTTGATAGCCTTCAACTTGATTCAGTGCTCTTAGGATCTCACTTAGGGTTTATGGGAAGGAGGATGGTGTCTGTACTCGTGGCTGGCTGGTCCTTTTTATATGCACTAGTCAAGTTGTGGCCACAACCAAAAGGGTTGGGCACCACAGATCACGGCACTGCATGGAGACTTGGCTCCAGCCTTGCTAGAGACTCGGCTCCACCTTTGCATGGCCTGTTATCTCTAATTTTCATGCTTTAACCTTTAATTTCGTGGGTTTATCTTTATTCACGAATCTTATGCATGTTTATCTTTTACCTTGCAGATCATTATCCCAACAGCCGAGACTTAGAAGCAGTTGGATTTGACACAGCAGGAAGGAAGCCGAGGGTGGCCACATGGGTTGGGAAGGAGATGGGGGTGGGCACTAAGGCGGGAACGGAGGGCATCCAATTTCTCGAAATATCTTTAATATAACTAAATTAAATAAATTTAATAAGTTGATAGTCAAATATTACATTAAAAATCAACAACGACAATAATTTAGGCTTCTCATATATTGTTTGTCACCTAAATAATGGAGTCATTAGATGAAATTTTTTTCTTATTAGGTTTGTCAAGGATCATGATGTGCCTTGTCTTAGAACACATAATGCTTGGAGCGAGGAGCCTTGGACAAATATTGTTTGTTGCCTAAATATAACAAGTTTAGTTCGTCGTTCACACTTTACCAAGTCAAACAAAAGAAGCAAGATTTGAAGAAAGATTATCGCACTGCTAAAGATTTGCTAGATGAAAGTGCACATGATTATCGCACTGCTAAAATTTTGGACGGGATAGTGACAGAAAATGGTAACAGCACCAGCACATGATTGGGCCACATTTGCTGCCCATAAGAACAGTAATGCTCTTAATTGGCAAGACAAGTCATTCCTGATGAATCAGCTCCAATTTATGAGGGTGAGTATCAACCTTTTTTGGAACTAATCTTTATGAGGGTGAGTATCAATCTTCAGTGCTCGCTAGGGCTATGCTGAAGGAAGGACTCGTCATAGTATGGACCATTATGCAAGCAAAGAATGCTCCAGTTCCTTTTGCTCAAGCTCATGAGGATTGAGTATTAGAAACCTCATTTTTAATAGAAAAAGTTCATTTTACTCCCCCAAAAAAAACATTACAGGAATAGAAACTGACACAAGAGAAGAAGTAAATGTGAGCTGTTGGAGTTGGTAAAAAGAAAAGATATTTTTTATACAAAATAAAAGTATTACATCAAGTTATTTTTTCCGTATCGGAGAGATGGATTGTATCATATTGACTATATCATAGTACACGTATTCGGACTAGTTCATTTATAGGTGCGGTGTGCTCCGTGACGACAGAGTGCTAGTAGGAGTGGTAATGGAGTAAAGGAACCAGTACTAGATGAACTCCATGGGATTGCCACAGCACCATCACCATGTCGGCCCTCCACGCCGACGAGCGCCTTGTGCTCGGCTGAAGTCAGGTAGCCCATGGCCTCGCTAAAGCAGGCCGTTGAGGAGGATCTAGCCATGGCAGGGCGTAGAGATGTTACAGTGTTTAAGAGGTACCGGAGGTACTTTCACCACTTCAATTAATTTCAACCGCCGATTTTTAAAAATTTGTATCAGACCCACCATTTTTGATATCGGATCTATCATTTTAGTACTTTTGACTAGGTATTTTCTTATTTTTAACTATTAGATCCGATCAAATTAATGGTTGTGGTTAACTCTAAACATTGTAACATTTTTTTTTCATTCATGTGTCTCTCTGCAGTCATTAGATGGAGAAGAGAGCTCTGAAGAACTCACCGTGCCCTCTCGCGGTACGTCCAGCCGCTCGAGCTAGATGCCACGGTTGACAATGTGGTGTTTGCTTGTGCAGTTACAAACAAAGGGCCTGCTGGAATTTGATAGGGGAATTACACATGAAACAATTTAATTTTACATGAAAAACATAAGAAATGGGGAAAAATCTATGTTCCTCCTTTGAAATGTAGGAATATCAAATAAATCAACAGTAATTTCATAAAAATCAGTTTGATTTTATAGAAAAAATATAAGAAACAGAAAAAATTTCTGGCTTCCAAGCGCGGCCTTAAGGCCAAATCTCTCCAAAAAAAAATGTAACAGGGCATAACGCTCAATACTGTTCATTTCAGCAGTACAGTCTGTGTCTCAAAAGAAAATGTCCTATTTTTCTATCTAAAGTACACGGTTATGCAGTTTTATTCCATCGATTATAAAACCGGGTATTACAACTTCTTGACCTATCAATACTGCTTGTTTTTCCTCCTTAACGGATGGCGATGGGGGTTTTAGCTGATGCTGCTATTCGCATGGTGGTTCTTACTGACGTGGACAACTGAAATATCATCACTATGTTCCAAATCAAAAAAACAATTACTTAAGGAACGCAGAAAATTATGAAACTTTTCATAGCTTTAACTCATTCCATATAGAATAAATTTTGTTTTCGTCCCAATTTCAAATTCAAAAGGCACTAAAATATAATCTAGATCTTTTAAATCTTTGATAAAATTTCAAACATTTTCCTAACTTCATGTCTTCCTAGGTATTTTCAACAAAGAATTGTTTCACATACAATTTTTTTGAAAATTTTTAAATTTCACTTTTTCAACTTGAAATAATTTGAGCTCAAAATAAACAAAAAAAGTTAGCTGAGCATTGAAATTTAAATTTGAATTCAAGTTTAATAAGTGAAATTTAAAAATTTCCAAGGCAAATGTATGTGAAACAATTCTTTTTAAAAATACTTTTCTACATGTAGGATCTGTTTGGCTCTTTGGAATTAAGTTGAATTGAATCAAATTCCAGAATCTAGCTTGTTTGGCAGCTCGTAGAATTGGAATTATCAATTCATCCATTTCCATTGACTTGAATTTCACTTTCATTTTACTTTCCAAGCCAGAACCCTTAACCCTCGGAATCGATCTTTTCTTGTCTAATTCACTCCATCATCCCCGCTCGGCTGCTCCATTCCAAGGCACGCCGCCACGCGACTCCGCCTTCTCCGACTCGAGAGCAGCACCGCTGGAATGAGACACCACGCAGTCTGCTGTGACTAGCGTGGAGGCCGACGGGGAAAGAGAACATGGCCAACCAGAGGTAGAGCGACAAGAACACCAGCTTCTCAGGGAGCTATGGCTGTCACTGGTGGAGCGCGAGCAGAGGCTAGAGCTACAGCTGTAGGAGCCACCAACACCGCGGCTTGCTGACGGAGGGCGCGACCAGATCGTCTGGCCTGATCCACCGCATTACCAGCCTCCTCCAAGGCCGGCGCGACCCGAACCTCCGCAGCCTCCTTGAAGGCGGGCACGACTGGCACTGCCTGGCCTGCTCGGAGGTAGGTACAATTACCAGAGCTGAGCCTTCTCGAAGCTTATCAGATTACCAAATTTAAGCTTCAATCAGATTACCGAAGTCTTGTACTATGCGTATTAGCAGATCTGCGTTCGGGGGCATGCGGATTGAAGCTTCAATTGATTGATCAGAGGAGGCGGGTGAGCGGCTGTAGGGATGGGGATTCTTTTTTTTTTTGGGGAAATTTGGTGGGTTTTTACCCTATTTTTTATTCCAGCTTGATAATGTTTGATTTTGATTTCAACGTGATCTGGTAATTTCAAGCAGAATCATGATATACTTGAATTTGTTTCGTTCAGTGCTTCGTTTAGATTCATGTTTTGTTCATGATTCAAACCCTATCACCAATTTGATTTTGATTCTAAGAATTTGATTCTAGGGGCAGCCAAACAAAAAAAAAATGAAATTGAATCCATTTCCAGTGATTCAATTCTTCAAAAATCAATTTTCTAGAATTTGATTCATGGAAATTAATTCAATTATAGGGATTCAAACAGGCCCGTAGGTAAATTTGTTATTTTTTATCAAATGGTTTAAAAGGTCTAGATAATTTTTTAATTCTAAATGATTATTTGTCTATCCAAAATTTTAAAATAAAATATGTTCCAAATTTGAAATTAGCCTAAATTAAAATTTGTTCCTTGTGAAATGACTTTTTCAAAGTTTCATAAATTTTTAAGCTTGATAAGTAATTATTTTCATAATTTGAACAAACCGAGGGCACGTACGTCGGTTGTCCCTGTTAGCAAGAACCACTACGTCGATTATCAAGTCAGCATAAACCACCACGTGGATGGCCACATTAACGGAAACCATCGTTGAACTGTTGAAAAAATGATATTAACAATTTTCAAGAGTCATGCTATTAGGTTTTATAATCAGGGACCAAAACTGCATAGCATTTAGTAAAGAAAATATGTCTTCTTTCTTAAAAAG
Source organism: Zoysia matrella (assembly GCA_001602295.1). Taxonomy (NCBI): domain Eukaryota; kingdom Viridiplantae; phylum Streptophyta; class Magnoliopsida; order Poales; family Poaceae; genus Zoysia; species Zoysia matrella. The sequence goes on from BCLG01000311.1 coordinate 10,512, forward strand.
CCATTGCACTCTCCAAGGAGACTAAAACTGCACAACACTTAAGTGAAGAAAATATGACATACGGAGTATGAAAACCATTGCACTCTCCCGGGGAACCAACCACATGGGCGGGCTTCACTCTGGGTTTTCGGTTTACCCCGACTTTCGAGTCGGGTAATTCGGTTAAAATTTCAAGTTTGTGAGAAAACTCAAGTACCGAATTTACACTATCACATTAAATTATAGTTGTAATTTATATTATCATAAATCAGAGTGGATGATTTTATGTTAGATAAAAAATTATATTATAGTTGGCTGAGAGTGTAATTTGATCAATAATAATAAGTTATAATAGTTTTAAAAATACTTATTTTCTAATTATTCGGGTACTTCAGTACCAAAAGTACAAATTTGATTAAGCTTGAAATTAATTCGAGTTTTCAAATTTAGTACCTAAAAATTTTATTAGGATTTAAATTCAAAATTTTCAGATTCGAGCTCAAATTTTTTTATATTCAAGCTTCGAACTCGGGTTTGTGCCACAGCGAGGCGGGCTGGTCCTCTATCCCCCTTCGTGCCAGGCCAGGCACATTCATTTCCCACGGGAGCAGCAGACAGAAAACGGGCTCAAACGAACCAGACCAGCCACCTCCATCCGGTTCCTACCAGGTTTACTATTTTATTTAAACCGTTAAAAATTGATGGTGATCGGTTTAACTGATCGAAAACGCTTAAAATTAAAAATTTAAAATTTGAACTAACTGCTGCTACAGTAAACTGATCGGTTTCACTCATTAGTCGACCGGTTTTCGGTTTCAGATTTCAAAATTTGAAACTCATCGATTTCACCGATTAGCCGACTGATTTTACAGGTTTTCGGTATTTTAAATTTTTTCAAATTTTCAAATTTTTAAAATTTTTTTTAAAAAAATCGATTATTAAAAAAACCGAACCGAATTAATTTAAAAAAACCGCGAAAACCGGTCGTATTTGAGCGGGTTTGTAAATTGTTCCCGACTCGAGACAAACACACAGACACAGTACCCATCTTCCCCGGTCTCGCAGTCCTCGTCGCCAACTCGCCATCCACGAGAAGAGGGAGAGGTCACTTGGGGGAGTTAAGGCGAAGCACAGCGATGGGGTTCATCTCGTTCGTCGGGCGGGTGCTCTTCGCCTCCCTCGTCCTCCTCTCCGCATACCAAGAGTACGCGCCCCTTCCTCCTCCTCCCTCAGATCCCCGTCTCCTCCCCTCCCTCCCATACCGGTCTATTCGTGCGCTCCAATCTTCTCAAACATTTCTTTGGTCAGCGGCGGCGGCTCCGAGCTAGTCCTGGCGATTCGGGTCTGGGTTGGTTGGATCGAAAATTTGACGCTGCGGTAAGGTGAGCGGAAGTGTGGTGAGATCCAGCCCGGGCTTTCTTGGCTGCGCTAGATCAGTGTGTAGGGTCGGTTATCTTGTACTGGATGTGGATCTTGCGAGTACAAGGGAGAGAGGAAAGGTGGATGGATAGGATCGGATAAGATACCGCGAGCTCTTAAAGCACGCATATGTTCTTGTTGATTTAATAAGATATATGTGTGCAGAATTCAATCGCGTGTTGACAGTTCACTGGCTATTTTGGTTACCCCTGATCCCATTCCACCTGATCTGATTCTTTCTCAGATAAGCCTCGCTGTTGCCGCCTTGCCTGGTTGTGTTGCCTGTGAATGTTTTCACTTATTCGTGCAGCATATGAGCAAACATGTCTGGAAATTGGCTGGGCTTCTTGTCGCGAATGCTGCTCTCAGTGTGCAACAATTTGAGGCTAAGCCTTCATCATATTCAGCTAGTGCGAGGGTTCTTGCCGGTATTAGTGCAACTAACCCTTCAATCTATCTTCATTTCCTAAAGCTCCTATGTTGCCTTGTATCTCTGCAAAATGTACTTGCAGAAATGATACTATGAGTTGCCGTATGCTTGTCACGAAAATTCATTCAGTTGAGAGACAGTCACTTGTTCTTTGGCACATGTATTAGCATATGAATTTAGTTGGTTGGGTCGTACATTTCGGCATGTTGGTTGCTAGTAATCTTTTCATTTCAGCTTGTCTCTGAAGAAATGTGAGAGAGAAGTGAATTGGCAAGCACACCGATCCTATTGGATTGTGGATCTCTTATATAGTTGATCACCAACAGGAATTACAGCTGTTCTGATCCTAACGGTGTGGGCTAAGCATGCCTATATTCTCTCTAACGAAACTGACAGAGTCATCATGATCTAGCAGCCCAGTAGACTCAGTACTAGACACTTACGCACTACGATCACACATTTTCCAACACTTGTAATTGTTACAGTTAGCACTGAACATGCTTCTTGAAAGCGGCTTCGTCAGAACATCTGCAATCTGATCTTTTGATGAGATAAACTTCACTTCCATGGCTTTGCGTGCAACTTGCTCACGAACAAAGTGAAAATCAACTTCAATGTGCTTCATTCTTGCATGAAACATTGGGTTTGCTGTGAGATAAGTAGCTCCTATGTTGTCACACCAAAGAACAGGTGTTCTCTGCTGAAATATTTTCGGTTCTTGCAGTAGTGATTGTATCCAAATTAATTCAGCTGTAACATTTGCAATTGCCTTGTATTCTGCCTCTATTCTTGACCTTGGTACAGTTAGTTGTTTGCGAGAGCTCCAAGATACTAAGTTTCTGCCTAGAAACACTGCAAATCCACTGGTTGACCTTCTATCATCAGGGCATCCAGCCCAGTCAGCATCAGAGAAAGCACTCAGAATAACAGTGGGTGATTTCTGAATTTTCAGCCCCAAATACAGCGTTCCTTTGACATACCTGAATACCCTTTTTACTGCTGCCCAATGTGCATCAGTTGGTGTTTGAACAAACTGAGATATTTTGTTAACTGAGAATGCCAAATCAGGTCGAGTTATTGTCAAATATTGAAGACATCCAACAATACTGCAATACTGAAGATGTTCAGCTTCCTGTAGAGGTCTTCCTTGATATTTTGACTGTTTCTCACTGGTTGCCATGGGAGTGGAGATTGCCTTGCACCTATCCATTTTGGCCCTTTTTAACAAATCTTCTGCATATCTTCGTTGTGATAGCAATATTCCATTTCCTTCCTGTTTGACTTCAATACCCAAGAAAAAATCAAGTGGTCCAAGATCCTTCACTGCAAATTCATTCTTGAGTTTTTGAATCAATCTCTCTGTGGCACTAGGACAGGTACTTACTATGTTAATATCATCAACATAAATCAGCATGTACATAGTGATCTTTTCTTGATTGAATATGAAAAGAGAAGCATCAGCCTTTGCAGAGTTGAATCCAAGTTCCTGCAATTTGCCTGTAAGCCTAGAATGCCATGCATGAGGTGCTTGTTTCAGACCATAGATAGCTTTCTTGAGATGACAAATCCAGTTTGATGGTCTAGAATTATCTTCATATCCAGGCAGTTGTTTCATATACACTTCTTGAAGCATCCCATGAAGGAAAGCATTTTGAATGTCAATTTGTCTCATACACCAACCTTGAGAGACTGCAAGAGATAGAATAATACGCACAGTTGCTGGTTTCACTACAGGTGAATCTGTGTCAACATAATCAATCCCAAACCTTTGTTTGAATCCTTTGGCAACTAGTCTGGCTTTGAATCTCTCAACCGAGTCATCAGCCTCTCTTTACTTTATATACCCATTTGCTCCCTTCTTAGGTGGCACTAAGTCCCATGTTCTGTTCTTCAACAGTGCAAAGTACTCAGCATCTATGGCTTTCTTCCAATCTGAATCTTGCATTGCTTGTTGAAGACTGCTTGGTTCAGACACTGATACAGAGGTTGACAATGCTGTTGTCGGATATTTTTCAGTAAAAGCTCTTCCCTTCTCTGAATACTTGAGAGTCCCATCAGTGAAATGTTTGGGCTTCAAGATATTATCACGAAGTCTTGTACGCATAGGGTGCTGCACAATATCTCCTGGATGTTGACTAGTAGTTTCTTGAACAAGATCATCACCATCTTGAACAAGGTTATCACTATCTGCTTCATCTGTTTCTCTGTTTTCCCCTCTATGCCTCTGTTCTGTACTTGCAGTATCAGCAGTGCCTGTAGATGAGTTATTAACACTGGAAGAAGGATCAGTAAAATCAACATTCAGGTTAGTTTGTATATCACTCATATGAGAATCAACTATTCTTGGTTCAGTTAAAGGTTCAGTATTGAGAAGAGTGGATTCTGCATAGGTGTTATTTTTGGCTAGCATGGGAAGAACAGATGGCAGATTTGTGATTGAAATCCTATCACAGTCTTAGCAAAGGGAAAAACATTTTCATCGAAAACCACATCTCTTGACAAGTAAACTCGGCCTGTCAAGCGATCAAAGCACTTGTAACCTTTATGAGACATACTGTATCCTATAAAAACACACTGCTTAGTTCTGAAACTAAGTTTCTTTGTATTATAAGGTCTCAAATTCGGCCAGCAAGCACAACCAAAACCCTAAGAAAAGAGTAGTCTGGATTAGTGCCTAGAAGCTTGTGGAAGGGAGTGTTATTGTTCAAGGTTCGGCTAGGCAGTCTATTAATCAAGTAACAGGCAGTATTGAAGGCCTCATCCCAGAACCTAAGAGGCATTTGGGACTGAGCTAGAAAAGTGAGACCTGTATCAACGATGTGACGATGTTTTCTTTCAATGACTTCATATTTGCACCTCAGAAAATAAATCCACACGAATTTGCTATAATCATCGACAAAAGAAACATAATATTTTGCATTATTCACTGATGGAAGTGCTGGCCCCCATACATTAGTATGGATAATTTGCAGAGGTGCTGTAGATACATGAGAAGCTATGCCAAAAGGGAGTTGATGTGCCTTTCCTTGCTGGCAGGCATCACAAATTGAAATAGAGCTAACAGAAGAGTCTACAACAATATTATTTTTCTGAAGAATTTGAAGAGTGGTTGGAGTTGCAGGGTGCCCGAGCCGTCTGTGCCAATGATCTGAAGAGAATTTGGCCAGCAGAGCTTGAGCAGGCTTTTTATTTGGAAGCATGTAGAGGCTGTTTTTACACTTTCCTCTGAGAAGTGTAATCTTCGTTGCTCGGTCCTTGACAAGGAAATAATCAGGATGCATTGCAATGAAAGCATTATTGTCAGAAGTAAGTTTACGAACAGAGATTAGGTGTCTATTAATTTCAGGAGCATGTAAAATTTGATTTAAATTAAGAGGACGAACTGAACCAATAATAGAAGAATGCCCTATATGAGAGATAGACAAACCTGCCCCGTTTGCGACTTGGACATGATCTCCTCCAGTGTAGCGATCTTTTACAGTCAGGCGTTCAAGATCTGAAGTGATATGATCAGTAGCCCCAGAATCAATGTACCAATTGGGATCAACAGCATAGCTGTTGTTGGCAACAGAAGCAGCAACCTTGATGTTATCTTCTGCTTGATATGCATGATCAAACCTATACCAATAATGCAGTGCATCATATCCAGGTTTGTCACAGACCTGACACCGCACTTTGCTTTTGGAATGAGCACCTCCTTGTGATGGTCCATTTCTGCCACCGCTGAAACAGCCACCGCCGTTGCGTCCTCCACGGCTCCGGCCACCAGTTCTCCACTGCCATTACCATGACTTACGTTCCTATTAGCAGAATTCACTGATACCTGGAACGATGTGTTGTGCTGCTCTTGGCACATCTCAAAGCTCAGCATGTGTGCATAAACATCACTGACAGAATAGGATGTAGTTTGAGTTGTGATACTGGTTACCAATGGATCATACTCCTGCCCGAGTCCACGCATCAGGTAGGAGATGAATCCCTCTTCTTGAAGTGGCTTGCCGATGGCAGAGAGGGTGTCGGCGAGGCGTTTCATCTTGTGGAAGTAATCTGAGATGTTCATACCTTTCTTCTGCATGGTGGCGAGTTGCATCCGGATCTGCATGATCCGTGCTTTTGATGTCGATGTGAAGTTGTTCTCCATTGTGCGCCAGATGTCGCACGCGGTGGTCGCAGTCACCATGTGTGCCAGCGTTTCTTCTGTGAGTGAGGAGAGGAGAGCGCTCAGAACAAGCTGATCTTGATGATACCAGCGTGTATATTCTGGATTGACAGCGATGCGCCTGCTGCCTCTTCCTTCACTGGGTGGTAACAAGTCCCTGGCTTCTGAGATACGGCAGCACTTGTGCTGCCCATAGGAGATGGTTTTCACGTGTGAGTTTCACACAGACTAGCTGACTGAATGCCGGTGTTGGCAGTAGGCCAGATTGGCCATTTGAGGAAGAAAAATCTGAGGTTGCAGAACTTGGAGACAGAGACATGGTGGTAGCTTTGGGGTTGGATCAGGCTCTGATGACCATGAAGAAATGTGAGAGAGAAGTGAATTGGCAAGCGCACCGATCCTATTGGATCGTGGGTCTCTTATATAGTTGATCACCAACGGGAATTACAGCTGTTCTGATCCTAAAGGTGTGGGCTAAGCATGCCTATATTCTCTCTAACGAAACTGACAGAGTCATCGTGATATAACAGCCCAGTAGACTCAGTACTAGACACTTACGCACTACTTAGCACACGATCACACATTTTCTAACAGTCTCCTGAAGAAAAAAAAACCCTTCACTTTGGTTTCATGGTTTCGATCTTCGAGATCAACGCTTCCTCGAGGATTACTCAGTAGTTAGTAGAGCTGGATTATGTTGCATATTAGCTATAACTTTAGTAGTTTAGTTAGAACTACTCTAAATAGTAATGTATGTCTGGCAAAAACATACTTGTACTATTGTCTGCATGGTTTTTGGTTTATGCTCTCCAACCCCAAGATACTTTTGAAAACTTCTCTTCTGGTTGTGACATTCTTCTTATGTAAAATTGCTTTTCTTGAGATCTGGGAAATGATTTTTGTAATCATACATGCAGATTTATTGAATTTGGAAATGATGGCGGACCAGCAGCAAAGGCCTTGAAACCAAAATTCAACCTCTTTACTAAGCAAGTTTCCAAGAATACAGGACTAGTGTTGCCACATATTGATGTAGGAATGTTGCTTTTATTTTATCCTCACTTTTTTTTTTTACTTCTTTCAGAATCCAATTGTGCGTGGTTCTGATACTTCATTTGTTTGCAGATAAAAACTGTAATTGCTGCTACAATGTTTCTTAAAGGCTTTGGTGGCCTTCTGTTCATCCTCAGCAGTTCATTTGGAGCATTCCTTCTGGTAAGCGCTGAGCATCTGAGTACTATTCTTATGCTGACATGCCCATGCTTGTAAGCTAGGGGGAGCTTTTACAAGAAAGAGA
>BCLG01000311.1:25936-39803 GCA_001602295.1 Zoysia matrella
TAATCATGAGAGATGTCTCCTAAAAACAAAATGTTAATTTAATAAGCTACCTCAATTAAAGAAAATAGATGTAAGGATAAAATTATACCTCAAAAGTAAGGTGATGAAAACAGAACCGTGATGTGAAATCTTTTCTGAACAATTAACAGGTTGCTTCATAAAATTCTTTCTGAACAATTTTCATGAGTAACAAAGAAATTTATGATGCGGCATTTTATCTTACCAAGAATAAACATTTATAATAAAATAATAAACAGGAGCAAAGAAAAAAAACAGTTTTTGTTTATCTAATACAGGTGCTTAGAGATACATATGAAGGATTCGAGATTTTTAGTTGGTTAATCATTAAGTTTTAGTTACCTTTATAAAGAGAATAAAACTTCTTAGTACTGTAAATCATATCCAAGTCCAAGCCATGGCTGCTCTCAGCATTCTTCTTTTTTCTTTACTGGTGTTAACTTTTGAGAAGTTTAATATGTCATCTCTGCGGTGAGACTAAAAAACATAGAGAAATAATTAGTTCCAAAGACAACATTGAGGAATCAAATTGCTAGAACATGAAAGCAATAGAATAATTTGGCGACATAACTAAGAAAAGTAGAACTAAAGATGAGGTTGTCTCCAAAGTTCCACCATCCCAGACGACAGAAAATCTGCAAGGAAAACAGAAGTTCAGGTGTGCATAGAGCACGAACCTCGGAGCTTGTAATATATAAATGGTTAGAAAATAATATGAATTACTGGAACGACTACTAAAGTAGTTAGGTGACTATCAAGAACGGTTCATGATCAAGTAAAGCAAATAAATGAACTTGAGGTATCAATCCTACCCTTGGAATATATTTTGGAAAAATCCCATTTACCACATGATCTCCAGTGTATCCATATGCATTATAATATACAATTCAAAAATAGGATTGAGCCGAAACCATACCACCAACATGTGCAATCATAGGGTCAAAATGCAAGTTATATTATAATCCCCATTTAGACTGCATATAGTTCCTGCAAAGAATGAAAAAGAATCAGGTCTTGCTGAAGAATTGTTCAAAAAAATACTATATGTCAATCCAATCCAGGTATAAATGCCCAGAATAGTTTAATTGGCCATTAATCTTTATTAGTGGAGAAATGTTTGGATTTCTGATCTCAATTATAGAGGAGAAAAACATGCATCCAGGTTACACTAAAACGCCACAGCAACATACTGAATGAAGCTAGCGTAGCTTACCCTTCGAGAAAAAAAAAATCCAGGGTCAGAAAAGCACTTGACCTTTGCTCTGTTGTTGGCAGCAAATCGTGTAATCTATCACAATGTAGTATTGATGCTAGATCTCCTGCTGAGTATCATATTTTTCTTATTAAAAGCATGATTGAGAAAATAATAAAGAGCTGATCGGATGGAAATAGTAACATTGTGTAACCTTGTGCTATTGCAGGGGCACAATGCAGAGATGTAGAGGAAACTCCTAATCTCAGCCAGCACTGGAGCTCTGCGAGTGAGCTCATCCTCCACAACAACGGGTACGACTACCTCACGCACCTCCGCGAGCTGCTGTGGTGAGGTGGGGGTGGAGGGGTGGCGTTGGGGCGGGGAAGGAGGGGGGCAGCGCAGTGGCGAGGAGCACAGGGAAGGCGAATGCTGGAAGGCGGAGAGGCGAGCGGTGGAACTCAACCCGATGCGGGGCCGCAGGGGAGGAAGGGATGCGGCCGTCGTGGGTAAGGGGAGCAGGGGAGGCGACACGGCAGTGGAGGAGGCGGCGGCGCGAGGAGTGGAGGGGAGGCGGAGCTGGATCGCGCGGAGCGGGGGGTGGGGGGAGCGTGGCAGGGAGAGAAGCGGATCTGGCCAAGTCGCCGTCGCAGCAGAGGCAACAGGAGAGGCGGCGGTGAAGGAGGGGAATCGGTGAGGGAGGTGAAGCGCTCGCGGGAGGAGATGAATTTTTTCATTTTTTTTATTGGATCAGGTGGTAGGTGGGGTGAGATGAAAAGGACAGTCCGGATGACGGAGGTAAAGAAATGCTAAAAAAAAAAATGATACTCTTTCTGTCTCAAAATAAATGATATTTTTTATTTTTTTAAATCAACATTTAAACAGTCGTTTTATTCAAAAAATTTATAAAAATGCAAAAATAAACAGACCAAGTTTAAAGCTGCACTAATAATGAATTAATTCGCAGCAAATTAAATAATATTTCTACAATTTTTTGAATAAGATAAATGGTAAAAGTGGATGTTTGAAAATTTAAAAAGACATTTATTTTGAGACGGAGGGAGTAGAAGATAAAATGCAAATTGTTAGAGATCATTTCAGTCATAAATTCAATCCTATGCTCAACTTTGGTACTATCTTTCCTTGAAATCCCCGAGGGATTTTGAAAAAGTTAGATCAGTATACTACACCATCGATGTAACAGTCGATAATAATGTAATAGGTTGGCAGATAATGTGTCGGCGTTGAGGTAAACTTTTGGTGTATCTTTGACTGCAGGAAAACTGCCACCATATGTAGCAAAGCGACACTTAAACAATCGACATTGGTAGAATGTTTGAGGGAGGGAAAAATCTGTCGCGCGATGAAATGTAGCACAAGCACTATAAGACAACTGGCATGTAGAGACACTTAGCTATAGACATTATCTAATTTGTCTCTATATATGTTATAGAAGCATATTTTTATGATACTTTAAAATGTGTCTCTCGAAAAAAAAACGCTTTTATGAACAATAGAGGCATACTTTGAGGCATTCATAAAGGTTCCACATATAGTGAACATAGAGGCACTTTTTTGTGACATGTTAAAAATGACTATATCTTGTAGAGATATTATTAGAGGCATCTTATGTATACTTAGGGATACTATTTTAGAGTTTAATGATAACTAATAGGAATAATATTTCAAATATACACACATTGTGATGTGTGGTCGAGTTGGCTAGTAAGTCTCAACAAGTTTTCCTCTATGAGGTCTTGAGTTTAAGGATTCACAAGCACTAACTTTTTTCGTAATTTAACAATGTCTCTATGTTCGTAGAGACAGAGCAATATGCCATAAAATAATGTATCTAATTTGGTAAAGTTGATTCACTAAAACATCGCTACTTTTTTAGAGACAATGCATGAGAATGCATTTATGAGGCATTTTTAAAATGGCCACTACGATTGTCTAGAGACTATAATAATGCCTCTACTATATAAAAAAGGTGCCTATACAAGCCAATTCTCTTGTAGTTAAAAAAAACAAAAATTTCCTCACAAACCCTAAAAGTCTACATCCATCTCTTCCCTAGTCTCCAGTCTCTCACACGCCTCCGCTAGCACTCGCACCTTGCCATCGCTCGCCGCTGCTCCCAACTCGCCACAAACAGTACCACTCTACCCCACCGCCTCCATTTCCCAATAGGACACGCCACCAGCCTCCCTACTATCATCGCCACCATCACTCCCCAACAGCTACTGCCAACCGCCCTGCAACAAACTCCACTGCTGCTAGTCACCAGTGAATCCCGCCCTCTGCAAATCTCGCTGTCTCTATTACCTACTGCCTCCATTGCCCCTTATAAAAGCTGCCACCAACAGCCTCTTGCAAATCCCTTCCCCCCTGCAAATCGCCCCTACAAATCCCTCCACCCCACCCACCCTCTTGTAGGCTCAGATCTAGGGAAAACCAGCTTATTCCATCTCTGTTGAACCTATTGTTCGTCATCTCTCATGGGAAACAACTGAGCACGAAGCACCTACATCATCTATTTTTGCCTGCTAGGTAGAGTGTATTTCATCATATGTATTCTTTGATTGTTATAATAGGCAACATTGTTGATTGATTAAGCTTTCTTGTGCGTGATATTTTGACAAAGGATGTCTGGGAGCTCGTCATGTTTGGAAGAGAAAGGTCTATTAGAATTTGTTGGTGTCTGCATCAACTATTCAGGAACATGTCGAATGGTTCTTTTGATTTGGAACAACCATGATTCTTTGACCTTTACTAAAATCTTCGGTATAACTTGTGACCTGTTGATGAGGACATCCCTTCATAAGATACACACAATGCTCCTCCACCTAATATAGAATGGTCCAATCATAAGAGCTCGTGCACGACAACTGAATTTAGAAGTGAGCTCATTCCTAAACACATGTCTCCCTTCCTTTAAGAATAGATTGCTACTTAATGACTTTATCAAAATTAGGAACATTGGAGAGGGTCATGGGAAGCCTAAAGAAGGACTTGGAGATGCTTAAGACCAGCAATACACGTTCAATCCTAGAGAAGATTCAATCCAACTAGGAGTCGAGTTGCCCTCGGGTTTTAGGAGCAGTTCACATTAAAACGGACGCCCAAGTGGCATACAAGATCCATATGGTTGGAAAACTAAGAAGATAACCTTTCCAACTGCACCGGTCTCATCTCCAAATTCGATCGAAGTCAGCAGGACTCGTTAAAACAAGATGACGTTCAAAAACTACTTTGGTGCTGCGACTCTATCTTTTGGCCCTAGTGCCGTGCATCTTTCCTAAGTCCATTAGTATTAGGGTTTGCCCCCCTAAGAATGCCCTAAGCCTTAGGTTTTTGCTTAGTTTCATCTGTATCAAACAGTTTTACCATTTGATTCCAACTTCTTGAGTTAATTCAGATTTCGCAATTGAGTTGCATTCTTTTTTGTTGTTGCTTGTGTTCTTCGATTCGCAGGATGGGATTAGCCTTCTTGGCAACGTCAATCATTTGTGCACGGTTGATAACCAGAAGAGAAGTGGCGTTGTGATTGCAGGGTTCGAATCGTATTGATTTGAGGACGGATCGATTATGTGTGGCATCTCCACCAAATTGAAAGTTACCATGATTTGATGGAAAATTGAGAACCACGTACATATCAAGTGGTATCAGAGCTTCAGATATATCGTCAAGTTCATATCTATCCTTGTTAATTTTGCATTCTTCATATTATCCACAAAAAAGCTGCAACATAAAAAATAGTAGATTGTTAGGTGTTCCCCTATCCATGTTTAGCCTTTGCATAATTTTATTTTAGAGTCCAAAGTGTTGAGTTTGTGTCCTTAGTTTGTGTTTTAGTTGCTGGATTTTGAAATCTTTTTGCATCTAGGTGTTTTTCTTCATCGTTCATCTGTTATCGTGTGAAGGATCAAGTGACTGAGAAGGGGAGTCGAATCGGGCACTAACACCACTAGATCTTTCTCTCGCTCTTCCTAACTTCTAGCAAACTAGCAATCAACTATTAGCAAGAAGGGACTAATCACAAGAACAACCAAGCAAGGAGAAAACCAAACTCTAGATGATAATGAAAGAACAACATATCAAGCTATCAAGCAAGTTGGCACGAGAGCCACCAAGAGATAAGACAAAGCACCCTATCACACTACTCACAAAAGGTAAATGCGGTAAGGAAAAGGGTGAAAGAGATGCTCAGCAATTTTTTTCTAATCCTCATTGAACCACTCCCGTTGGAGACTTGATTCCTCCCGTCGTTTTTGAAATGATGCTCATAAGGGTACGCATCACTCTCGGAGTGAAGTCACTGGTGGCCCGGCTGTAACAAACAATACTCGAGCGCTAGAGCAAACCTTCAAGGCTCGAGCACTCACTCTTGTTGTCCCGTTCGAGTGGGGGACCTGAAACCGCTCACAAACTTGGCGTCGTCTTTCGCAATCTCCTCAGAACAGGCTCCTATCTGGTCTAGGCTACCAAGACTAAGAGTAACAGGCTGAAGACACTCCTCTCAGTCTTAGAAGCTCTAGGAATGTATGGATGCTCTTTGCTACTCTTCACTAGCACTCATCACTAGATGCTCCCTTATGCTTCAACTTGGTGACCTTTGGCTTCCATAAATGATCTCCAACTTCTCTGACTGTAGGTAACCTCCACAACAGCTCTTCCATCGGTTTAAATAGGCCCCAAGCCCTGAGACCCGTTGAGTGCCGTTGCCAAAAAGCTAACTGCTTTTTGCAGTCACTAAACTGTCCGGTGACTGGGACCACCAGACTGTCTGGTGACTCCTGATCTTCAACTAGCAGAAAACATCCTCTCTGAAATCCATTCCATGTGACATCAAGACTATGCGGTGCATACCTTCACCGGGCTATCTGGTGACTTTCTCTTTTGGACTTTTAGAGAGTGTCCGATCATTGCACCACCGGACTGTCCGATGACTTCTTCACTTAAACTCTAGATAGCACCTCTCTGGACTCTATCCTCCTGCACTCACCGGACTGTTTGGTGACTACAACCAAGTTGCTCCCAGAAAACAGCCTCTCTGGACTCCTTAACTCAGACCTCACCGGACTATCCGGTGAAACAAGCGGACTTTTCGATGACTCTCCATCAACTGCCTTTGACTTCAACTTGACTTCGACTTCACTTGCTGCAACTCTTGACATCACCATACTTCTACTAATCACTCAAGTGCCTCAGAAAACCTAGAGCATCCATACTTTCTAATTCTTGTAAAACCAAGACGAGTGACCCCTCTTAATAGTATCGGTTTTTCTATTGACACATGGCCTAAAACTAAGCCACACATGGCTTAGATCATCCTTAACTTTGGACAAGGTTCTTCCTTGAAAGCACACCGTAAGGCCGAACGTCTTTGAAAAAACCAACTCGTAGAGGTGAAGAATAGTGTTGATGAACCTACATCCAACGAGTTAGTTCATGCTTCTCATAAATCACCAAAACCATTCATACCTTTGAGAGGCTTCAATGATCATGAAGCTAACAATCTTCCCCTTTTTGGTGATTGATAACAATCTTCACATTTTGCACGAGATTTCACACCTTAGCTTGAAACTTCCCCTTGATAAGTGCATTGTTTATATTGTTGATTGTAACTTCATCCATCTTCATATCTTTGACTCCCTCTTTTCGTCACCTACAAATAGGAAATAACCACAAGGCAAGTAGAGGGCAAAAGAGACAGTAATGAAAAGATTTGAGAGAATAAGAAAAGACTAGTCCCTTTAGAATCTTGGTCAAATTCTCCTCCAAAGACCAAACTTATCACAATTCTTTGTGATCACTTCCTTCATCAATATTCGTACCAAGATTCTTCTTGATCATTGCCATCATCATCAATACTTAAATTTCTCCCCCTTTGTCATCTATCAACAAAAAGAACACCACAGGAGGAAAATGCAATAGCCAAACCATATAGAGAATAGGTGAGTATAGAGCAATATTATTGAGTGTTCATTTAGAAATCCTTCTCTTGTCCTTTCATTTCATTTTCTCTTGACTCTTACTCCCCCTCGAAAGATACCTCTCTTGACATGTTTCTTTCCTACAAGGATTTAGTCAAGGAATTTCCTCTTCTATGAACACGAGGGGGTTAGTAATGCACATGGGAATGTATGAACCGTAGTCTTTGACCGCGTAAGTAGATTTAACCTTAGAGCTCGAAAGATTGTGATTCGATGGCATGAAGCTCACAATTACTTTAAAGGATATCTTGGGGTAATAAACTTATATTAGATTATGAGCAACTCCCTCTAGAATCGTGCTTGATGTTAAGACACCAGATGCAATGCATGAGATGCACATGAATGCATAAAAAAGAATAAAAGATGCATGCTCATGATGGAAAAGGACTAGAAAACAATAACCCTAATCACTTTGAAATCCCCTCGCAACTTTACTCACAATGATCATCATCTTCTAGCCTTGGCCACCCCATGATGATTCTTTCCAAGCTCTCCAAGATCATTGCTATCTTAAAAAGGTCAGATGACAGTCCTACAAAACAAGAAAAACAACAAAAACAAAGCAAACACAACAAACAAGTATGTACAAGAAGATGCTAAGCTTTTTAGATTACTCAAGTGAAGACCGAGAAATCGAGAATGTTGAGCTCCTCTTAGCCTGTTAAAATTCTTCTCATTAAGCAGCTCCATGAAAATATCGGTCAATTGATCATTTGTCCTCACACTAATAAGATCAATATCCTTCTTGGCCAGATGATCCCTTATGAAATGATGCTTGACCTCAATATGTTTGGCATGACCATGATCCCTTATGAAGAGCCATATTGATAGCACTCTCATTATCACAATATAGTGAAATTTGATTATATACCAGTCCATAGTCAATGAAAGTTTGCTTCATGTAGAGAAGTTGAGCACAACAAGCACCGGTTGCCATATATTCCGCATTGGCCGTTGAGTTTTGCTTCTTAGAGCTCCAAGCAACCAAAGATCTTCCAATAAATTGACATCCACCGAAGGTACTTTTTCTACTCACTTTGCATCCGGCGAAGTCCGAGTCGGAGTAGCCAATAAGATCAAATCCTCCATCTTTTGGATACCAAAGGCCCATAGTTAGTGTATTCTTGAGGTACCTAAGAATTCTTTTGACAGCACTTAGATGTGATTCCTTAGGATTAGCTTGATAACGAGCACATAAGCATACACTAAACATAATATCTCGACGAGAAGCGGTAGGATATAAGAGAGAACCAATCATGGAATGATAAAGCTTTTTATCAACCAATTCACCACTCTCATCTAAGCCAAGAATACCATTAGTGGCCATTGAAGTCTTGATTGGTTTTGAATCCTCAATTCCAAAACACTTGAGAAGATTTCTTGTGTATTTCTCTTGATAGATAAATCTCCCTCCATTCATTTGCTTGACTTGGAATCTGAGGAACAAATGAAGCTCTCCTATCATGGACATCTCAAATTCTTTGGCCATTAGTTCTCGAATTCTACATTATAAGCTTCATTAGTTGACCCAAAGATAGTATCATACACATATATTTGATAAATAAAAAGATCATTGTCAATATGTTTAGTGAAGAGAGTGTTTCCGATACTCTCTTAGCCGTTCATACCACGCCTTTGGAGCTTGCTTTAGTCCATACAATGCTTTCTTTAGCTTGAAGACGTGACGGGGTGCTTGGGATGCTCGAAGCTGGGTAGTTGCTCAACGTAAACCTGCTCATTAATATAGCCATTAAGGAATGCGCTCTTCACATTCATTTGCTATAATTTGAAGTTAAAATGTGAAGCATAAGCAAGGAAGGTTCGAATCTACTCAAGTCGAGCCACGGGGGCGAAGGTCTCATCAAAGTTCACCCCCTCAACCTGAGAGTAACCCTTGGCCATGAGTCTCACTTTGTTCCTCACGACATCTTGCTTGTTCTTGAAGACCCATTTGGCACCAATGATGTTCTTGTGCTTTGGCCTCTTTACGAATTCCCAAACTTGATTCCTCTCGAAGTTATTGAGCTCCTCTTGCATAGCCATCATCCATTTATGATCCTCCACCACTTTATCAATGTTCTTGGGCTCTATCAAAGACACAAAAGAGAAATTTCCACAAGCAATGTTAGCAGCATCATCGTTAGTATAATTTGGCTTATATTGATTTCTCCTAGTCTTTTAACCCTTGAGAGGCACACCCAAGAATCAAGTCACTTCTGTGATCTCGAGAAATGGGGTTGTGCCTCTTTGGTGCTTCTTGAGATGGTGGAGCGTGCGGTGAAGAGATATCTTATGCATCTTGAATGGCTTGCTCTTTGAAGATAACGATATTTTGTTGTCGGAGCAGAGAGTTACAATCTTCTTCAATTCTTGATGTCTTTGTTGGGCATGGTGTTGTAGCACTTGATTTAGGTGACCCTTGATTTCTCAGGGTAGTAGGCTCTTGAGGTAGTTCTCTTGGGGCTTGCACACGATGATTGTTGAGCTTGATTTGTTGATGTAGTGATCTCTTGTTGTGTCGAGAAAGAAGCTTCTGACGGTGGTGTAGAAGGATCATCCTCTCTTGGTAGAACTTCTCCCACAGGCATCTTTCGTATTGCCTCCTCCAAAGGTTCATCATCTACATCACAACTGTAGAGTTATTTGTTCTCTTGAGAACCATTAGTTTCATCAGATTGCACATCCCAAGATTCTTCTACAAATCCAGTAGTTGCATTGAAGATACGGTAAGCTTTGGAATTACCGGAATACCCAATTAGAAAACCAATGTCGGTCCTCTTCTCAAACTTGCCTAGGCTCTTCCTCTCCTTGAAGTGTAGCATGCCGTATTGATTGCTTCAGCCCAAAACCTCTTCGGAGTCCCATATTCACCCAATATAGCTCTAGCAAGAGTGATGAGAGTTCCATTCTTTCTCTCCACAACAACATTTTGCTCTGGGGTGTAAGTAACCGAGAACTCATGCTTGATGCCGAGATCATCACAGTATTTCTCAATGATAGCGTTCTTGAACTCGGTCCCATTATCACTTTTAACCTTCTTGATTTTTGTTTCAAATTCATTTTGAGCACTCTTGGCAAACTTTTTGAAGTAGGTGATAGCTTGAGCCTTGTCTTCTAGAAATATAGTCCATGTATACCGAGAGAAGTCATCAACAATCACCATGCAATAAAGATTCTCACCAAGACTCTTATGTTGTTGGACCAAAGAGATCAATATGAAGAAGCTCAAGAGGTCTTGATGTGGACATTAGATCTTGCAAGGATGAAGAGTTGCTTTCTCGCTTGACAAGCACTACACAATTTGTCCTTCTCAAAAGTGACATCTTGAATTCGAAGAATCAAACCCTTCTTGGTGACCTTCTTTAATTGTCCCATTCCAATATGAGCAAGCCTTCTATGCCATAACCATCCTTTGGAGAACTTTGCAATAAGACAAGTTTGCGGTGCAACTTCATTTGAAGACAAATCCACAATATATAAGTTGTTGTGCCGAAAACCATTGAATGTGAGAGCCAAGGACTTGTTGATCAATTTGGCACCCTTGTCATTGAAGAAGCTTGTGAAGCCAAGATCACATATATAATTGGGCAACCGAGAGACGATTGAAGCTTAAGAATTTCACTAGCATGACATTAGAAATACACAAGTCATTAGAGATGGCCAACCCCACGATTCTTCCTTTAGAATTATCACTAAATGTCACCTTATCTTTATCCTTGTCTTCTTTGATGGTGGTAAACATCTTATGATTGCCGGTCATGTGTTGAGTGCAATCACTTTCAAGAACCCAATATTTCCCACTATTTTTGTATTTTACCTTTCTAAAAGCCATGAGGCAAGAGGTGTTAGTATCCAAAATATTACATGATTCACTTGTATTAACCTCAACAGTAAGAGCAACTTCTTTTGATGAACTTTGTTCTTTAGAGCGCTTAAGGTGACTGTTCCAAGCATCAAACTTCCTTTTGCTAGCTTCATCAATTGAGATATGATGCCTCCCATAAGAATATTGATCCATCCTACAAGTTTATCAATGCGAATACATAGATCTTTTAGAGTTTCATTAGAAAGAGTAATGATATTGTCATACTCATCACATAGAACATCAAAGGAATCCCCTAACAAACTACTAGCAGTAGCATTATCATCAAGAGGTAAGTAAGAGCTAGTAGAAGTAGAGGTATTGCAAACCGATGACTCAAGAGTGTGATGATCATGAGTTCTTTCAATCCCACTTGAGATAGAGACATTGAGATCCCACTTGTTGTGAGGAACCGTACAAGTTGAGTTCCAATTAATTAAATTAGCTTGATATTCAACCGAACTCAAGCTCAATTCAACTAACGAGAAATCAACCCTGGTAGTCCCCTGATATGCTTCTCAAACACCGCCCAGAACAATAGCATATCGGTATTCAACGTTGCACACATCACATAGGGATCTCACATACATATATATAAGTTATTACAAACCTTAAGTAAATGTTCATAACTGAAACAAGAATGAGAGCAGCAAGGTTGAAGTTTTAGCTCTCAAACTTCCTAGAACATAATTAAACAAGTACTAAGTTTTTATTTAGGTTCTAAACACGATGGTGAGTACTACGCAGCGAAAAACATTTTAAAACAAATAGAAAGACAGTGTGCTCAGCCCATGAACACCACCGTCACGCAAAGGATGAACAAGAACTACTCATCCCCTTCGCCGGCATCGGCAGGGAAGAAATAGCCAAAAACCATCTCATCCTCACCTGCAAAACTTCAACATTGCAAACGTGAGTAAAGAAGGTACTCAGCAAGACTTACTCATGGGACGTACATCCCGACTCCAAAGATCATGAATGAGGCATTAGCAAGGATAATAATGCAATAAGGCTGAATTGCGAAAAAGTAGTAGATATTAATAAATTATAAGCATAAGCCTAAAGTAAATACTCATGGGCAACTAATTACTAAACCCAAGCAATTAA
This sequence comes from Zoysia matrella, assembly GCA_001602295.1. NCBI lineage: Eukaryota > Viridiplantae > Streptophyta > Magnoliopsida > Poales > Poaceae > Zoysia > Zoysia matrella. The sequence continues at coordinate 38,112 of BCLG01000311.1, forward strand.
ATAATTATGCAGGATCGTAATAAGAGATGTGTCAGCAATACATCTCCAATACATTCCACAACTTTACTATTAGTGATTAAAGAAGCGAAGTTGTTAACTACGATGAAAATCAATAGACACCAAGCTTGGTCATAACCGAGACCGCAGCGATTTGAGCCGATTATACGCTCTGCAAGGGAATTCAATTGTACCCACACGACTTGAGGACCATCCGGCTTATGCAACTCGCAACGTCGCATAAGAGAGTACTCACGTCAACCTTTCTCTCATCCATGCCCGAACGGTTGGACAATCGACATGTCAGGGAGGACCGGTTTCGTGTCTAGTGGGAGCCCAGCGGTCACTCGTGCGTGCCAGTCAAGACATGCCGTCATGGGCCAAACGTTGGTATGCAAATAAGATATTCGGCTTGTCTTACCATTATATTCGACATGTGGTATGAACGAAAAGTGCTTAGGCCAACAATTAACAACGGCCGATCCTTAACCGACATAGACAGAGCTACCGCACACAGGACTCATTTCCTGCTGCCAACCTATACTTCTCTGTCTGGTCTCCAATTCATCATCCTCAAGTTTAGACCAACCATACGAGTAACAAGTTAAATAAAGATCCTATACCTACGAAAAGGTGATGACCTTCCACCAATTCGACTTCTACCGGTCTAAGCATGGCTAAGCAAGACACACCAGATCTAAGAACTACCAACCCAATCTATAAACCTAAGACTCCAAGGAGTGGGTAATAATCAGATCTAACATAACCACACTTATCCTATTGCCCGACAAATGCAATAATAATACACCAATTTATTTCATAATTTATATAAAATAAAGATAAGTATGCATGATGCTTGCCTTGCGATGTTGAAGCCTTCTCAGCAAAACTACCCACAGGTGCTTCACCCTTTGGAGCACCCACGTAACTCTCGAGTACGCTGTTCACTAAACAATGAAACAACGCCAGTATAAATATGCATGCTATGCAATGCCATGATAAATGCAAACAACAAAGCAATTTTATTTGTTGAGTTAATATGTGAGAGACTAAGTGGGCTGTTAATTACAAAAATACTAAACCGATTATTTTATTTATAACCTTTTCTATTACTAGAATTAGTGGATACTAAATTTTAGGTAGTTAATCATTTTAAACCAGTAAGGTAAAAATATGAGTAGCGTTTCATTAACTACCTTGAGTAATATAAGCAAATTTAGTAAAAATAATTTAGTTAATTACTAAAGCAATTCACTTAATTTGGTTAGACAAACTAATTTAGTACTACTCAGTAATGTTTTTGGACTCTAACCAATTCTAATAGGTCAAGATTCAGTAAATATAATTATGGAACAAAATTTGGTTAATTATTAGCAAATATTCTAATTACTATGAATTAATTACTAGAAAACAGAGATAAATTAATCATAAACTAATTACTGAAGAAATTAGCCTAAAACATTTCTATAATATTCTTTAATACCCTAAGGGACAATTAAGCAGATTTTCAATAATTTAAAGTGCACACATAATTAATTAAGAATTAAACATGCATTAACAAATTTCTGTAATTAATCATTATTAAAACAATTAATTAATTTTGTTTATTATTTTTAATAAATAGCTTATGAATTTAGAAGTCTACCAAAGTTAGTTTCATATTTTTCCGAGCTAGTATTAATTTCCTGTGAATTT
>BCLG01000311.1:44993-114455 GCA_001602295.1 Zoysia matrella
GGTGCTGAGGTGTCAGGGGCTCACCGCCTCGGGGCGGCGCCGGGCAAGGCACGGGGCACCTCGACGGGCGGTGTGGCGGCGGGGTGGTGGTCCGAGTAGCTGTGTGGGTTAGGGTTCGAATTGTTCAAAAGTGAGCTGGGGAGCGGTGGCAGGAGTTGGGCTGGGCCAAAATACCATGTCATTGGATACAGGGATAAGTTTTCCGACCCTAGTCCATCGTTAAATCATCTACTTTTTACTGACCGATAGTTTGTCGCTAGCGACCTGTTGGTTGTTCACTTTTACCGACCTATATAGTAAGTGCCTAATAAGAAACAGTAAAAATCTGCTGTGATGAAATGTATGGATAAAAAGCTAAGAACATAACCTTTCCAACGGCACCGGTCTCATCTTCAAATTTGATCGGAGTCTACAGCAATCATTAAAATAAGATGATATCCAAAAACTAATTTGATGCTGCGACACTATCTTTTGGCTTTAGGGTCGTGTATCTTTTCTAGACCTATTAGTATTAGATTTTGTCCTCTAAGTATGCCCTAACTTTATTTAAACAATAACCGCCGTTATTAGTCTTAAGTTTTTGTTTTATTTCATCTATTGTCAAACAATTTTACCGTTTGACAGTTTGTTGGTCTAACTTGGTGAGTTAATTCAAATTTAGCAATTGAGCTACATTCTTCTTTGCTTTTGCTTGTGTTCTTCAATTCACAGGCTGGGATTAGCCTTCTTAGTGAGATCAACTATGTGTGCACAATTGATAATCAGAAGAAAAGTGGTGCCGCAATTACGAGATTCAAATCGTGTTGATTTGAGACCGGATCGATTGTGTGACGTATTTTCATCAAATCGAGAGTTATCACGATGTGACCTGATCGAGAACCACATACACATCACATGTGTTATGAATAGACTGTAATTTTAATTATTGAAAACTTGGCTATAATAGATACTCAGATCTGAATCAAAGTTTATCAGTGGTACATCATGGATAAGTTGGATGAATCAATATAGTAAAGTGTCAAAATAAATATTAGATGCAAGGGTCATATTAGAGTTGGGCCTATCTTGCGACTAACTACATGTATTAAATCTGGTGAGTATATGAATGAGGTGGACATATTTTTAAAGTTTGGTTTTAGTAATTCCGTTAAGAAACAAGATATTGTGTATTTGCAAGATACGTCAGAATTCATGTTGGAAAGTTAGGGAAGATATACGAGCAATTTGATAGTGTACTAGTGGGTGTGCCAAATGAAGAGAAAAATATTTCACATTTACTTCGAGTCCTAGGGTGGGGGTTGGGGTAGATGAAATGGAAGATTTATAAATAAATGAGAGGCACACAGTGGTGATATGGAATATTCTTTTTCAAATTGCTAGATGATGTGGTTGCATAAACTTCTCAAAGTTTTGCTTCGTGGTTTAGTTGCTCCATATCAAATTTTTTGGGGGATAAAGCAATAAAAGCTTTGATATGTTGGAGTTACATGAAGATGTTTTGTCTGAAGACATCTTTTGGGGTGATTTTTTTTTTAGGATTGTTGAACATACTCTAATCGAAGAGAATCAAGAGACGACTACCCTATGTGGCGAATCTCACGGTGAAAGGGTCCAGATGAAGACCGCGGACCAGAAGGTAACGGCGACGGATGCAATCGCATAAGCCCAGACGAAGATCACGGAGCACTCGCTCTCACCAACGCCGAACAGCTGGGTCATGGTCCCTGAGACGAAGCAACCCATTTAGTAGTTCAGCACAGGCATGGGAAAGCACACGACACTTCAGAAAGCAGCAAGAAACTAATATATCACCAATGTTCATCGCCGGCGGGACAGCGTACTGCAGCATGAGGATGAACTGGTAGAGAGGGTCGGGCTGGATGAGGCCGATGTAGACTGCTCCCTTCACAAGCATTGCCCCTGCCAGAGGCAGTAGGATGTATCTGACGACCACAATCCCTGCGACGACCGAGGGTTCAACTCTTGCTCCGCCTCGCACATCTGTTCAACATGACATCACAACGTGCTAACTGAATGAAACGACCAAAGGACAACGCTGCCAACCTTTGAGAAGGTTTCCTCCCATTATCAGTGTCACGGATGGAATCGCGCCTCCACTGCATGGGAACACATGCACCAATATAAAGCATAAGATGTCCATATTGGTGTACTTATTGACTCGTTAGTGACAAGAAAAGCGAGGCGTCAATCAAAATCAGATAGATATTGAGAAATTTACCCAATCAACTCGGTCGATCCCTGAAGGGAACGAAGTGGAGCGTTTTCTCCAATGATAGCATTTCTAATTAGAAATATTCCTCCAATTGTAAACCCAACAACCTACAAAAGGTACATCGCTCAAATTAAAATAAGCGGCATTCCCAAACCACCATTTTAAAATTTTGTTGTAATTAGAACAGTAGTTTGTACTAGCTTTCTTGCCTAATCAGAACAGAATAAATTCGAACTTATATACCACGGCAATGGTTGAAGGTGCCAGGAGCCTTTTTATGTCAACGGATCCACAGATCGATGACAAAATCAACAGTGCTCTCGCTAGAAATGAGTCCTGCACAAGCTCTAGAATTAATCACAGTGCACCAAGGCAACAAAAACCACTACAGAAGACATCAATGGGAACATATATTCGTTCTGAAATTGTTGATGCCAATTAGTTCAATTTAAATTAACCGGCAACAACAATTTCAGAATGGATGGGGTAGAACTTTACATGACACGTGGAGGGAGGCCTATCAGCATTACCGAACCTTATATTTGCTGGGAGGTACAGGAATGCTGCCTGACGATATCAACGGGAGCGTGCACTCATTCGCGTTAGAGGTTGAGTTCATTCCTTCTGAAACAGGTTCCGTAGCAATTCCTGAATTTGAGACTTCTACCTGATTCGTTCGAGCGTCAGCACTAGCTAGTGATGCCACACGTATGATGTTATACACGATTGTCCACTTTAACACAGCGCCAACCTGCAGGAAATCGTTGGTAGATAGTGGCAAAACGTTGTTAACAATGTTATAATAACAACGGGGCACCAACAAGATTATACGTGATTTATTACTATCATAAATATTAGAGTAAATTTTATAAAACTACATGTATTCTATCAATATTATCACAAAACTACAGATCCAAGATTTAGTTTCAAAAAACTACAGAATTGCTACAGTAACTTTTAGAAGCATTGCCCAAAATGTGTAATTTTGTGATAACTTGGATATAAAATTTGTAGTTTTCAAATAAATTTGATGCAAAATCTGTACTTTTGTAGTAAATTGAATACAAAATATGTAGTTTTATGAAATTATAACTTAAATCTGTAGTTTTGTGATAGTAGCTGTAAAATACATGTAGTTTTGAGAAATTTAATCTAAATATTAACACAAAACGCACCAAGAACAATCTTGAAAAAATACTCATCAGAAAACGATAGTAAATTAGTAATCGCCTTACAGCCAATGATAGTGAAGAATATGCGAGTCCATATGTCTGACATGCGTCAGGCGGACCAAACGGGCTTTCCTTCTCTTTGCAAAGAGCCGGAATGACGATTAGAGAAACGTTGCCGGCGTTACCTGCACCCATTAATGCAAATTCACTGCAGTTTTAATTTTGAACAGGAAAGGGACAAAAACTAAGAAACACTCTTAGTTACCTGCAGAACAACAACCCAATATGAGCCCCCTTAGCTTTTTAGTTGGTCTTGTGACTTGTATCACAATCCATCCGAATATTAAACCAAAAATAAAAGTGAGAAAAATATTCACTGGCATGAACCACCTGTATTAGAGGACATAACAAATTAACATGAATTCGGTGACAGGCAGTGTGATCGACATATCTCATATGCAGTGAATATTAATATTGGACTTACAGTTTACCGAAGCTTTCCAGGGTGATTGTTTTGCCAGATGGCTTGCGATAAGGCAAGGAGTGAACACATAAAATACAAGCTGCCGATAACAAAGGATTAAGAATATTTCAGGTAAACGACGCCACTGCAATGTTAAAAGATGCCTAATCGAACTTTGCCTAACATCCATTTATTAGTTTATCAGCTGTTCCAGTCAGCGCCACTTACATTGTTTAAATGGTGTCTGGCTTCTTTTGTAAGTATGGCAGCAAAATCACTGGCTAGGAACGACCCAACACCAGTTACCAAAAGCATGTTGAAGACCGGCATACAAGCTGTGGTGAAAAGCTCCAAGAGTTCCATATTATCTTTTAGGTTAATAAAAGCACGTATTGGCGTCCTTGAATCTGATTCAAGAAGAAACACATACACGTGTAAATTGCAGCATAGAAGAACTAACAAACGAACGGAGTAATCCCAAAGTTCATTAAGCGTAAAGTAATCTCTGATCATTTCTTATCACAAAGGGCCCTCAAGACTTTTGTTTTCCTTCAGGAAATCGACAAGTGAGCCGTTAGCCGCCCTATGAATTAACATATCATTTAAATGGATTAGGTGTTGTGGAGTTCGGGGAAAGGGCTAAACGAGAGTGTCCAGCAGCTGCGAAAGGTCAAACAAAAAACCTAATCGATATAGAAAGATGGATGAGTGACGCATAGTTCAAGTTCAAAACAAGCCAAGCATTCTTGCATCGAAGCTACGCACGAATTAATGCAAGATACTTACATGTATGTTTGCTTCACTCCCTTTATGGTCGGAACGGATGGATACTCTGACCTGACGTACTCACTGCTATGGGGAGTACCTCAGAGGAACACGTTCCATGGCCTGGTACTGAACAAAAAGAAGGACGAGCAAGATTACGAACTTTGATTATAAACTGAGCTCAGTCAGTACGCTATCCGGCTCTGGATGATTTTGTACTTAGTAACTTAGTTACAGCCAAGTAGCAAAACTATGCAAACTTCCCACAGCGGGGACGACGAAGAACAATGCATCAGGTCGTAAGGCGCAGAAGGAAATAATACCTGGGCAGCGCTGCGGAGACCTCCTCCAGTGCGTGCGAACTGCGAACAGATGAGGAAACGAAAGCGAGGATAGTGGTGGACGATAGTGGTGGAGCCAAGACCTTTTGATTCCAGCGATGGACGACAGTGGTGGCGACCTGCTTCTCTCCCCGTCTCTCACGGTGTGGCCTTGTGCGGTCTGTTTGTGGATTCGTCAATTTATTGGACGACACGCAATGGTTATGTGCGTCAGAGGTGACCAGGTTGGACATGGCAGTATCCGTCGCCGGCTTCTGACATGTGGCGTGTGCTTTTCTTTTTTCACCCTATTTTTCTCATTGGACGACTACTTGATTTGCTGCACAGTAACCGTATAGCCTAACTACAAATATGGGTGCACCTCACGTGAGAGTGAGTGCTAGCTTGTACTCCCACAGGTTTAAAAATATTGTCACCGTTGATTCTTAACATTCTCTTTAATATTCGTTTTATTCAAAAATATTATTCAAATAGGTAAATTATTAGTCATGCTCAAATAATTTTAATAATACAATACATTTTATCAAAATGTATACTTAGATGCGAGTGCACTGCCATGGACAAACAAAACCAAATTGAAACAATTAGGTGGCCTTTGGGTAATAGGAAATAAGGAGTGGGATTGGGATTGAGAAATAAATGAAAGGTTAGGGTGATGTGAAGTGGATAAATGAATAGTTCATATCTTTTCCCAACATTTCCCTAATCCAAAACCAGTGTCATTTTCATCTAGCCAAATGGCACCTTAAGTTTCTTCTCGGGACTAACAAAATAACCTTCAACGATCAAATATAAGCTTATTGTCAGGATCATAAAACTCTCGGATACATACGGTCTCACTTTACTCGGTGAAGCCCAATCGGAAAGACAACCCGTGAAGATCATGATCAAGGCCGGTTGATGACCCACAAAAAAAAGTTGACCCATGATCCACCATGAACTCTCCATGACAGAACCCCGAGGATCAGGACCGTCTTAAGTAACTAACCCCCGAGGGTTGGGAACTGCCTTAAGAGACCGACCCCCCCAGGATCGGAAACCTTCCCCGACCGCTCGAATAGCTGGAATGTCAGATACCGAGCAATATTCCTGACACCGTTTGTCAGGCTCTTGGCTATCAGACTGTGGAGGGAAAGCTGAACCTGTCGAACTCCTGGTGGGCAAGGGCAAAAAAGCAGCGTGACAGCCGTTCCCGCCGTATCCCTCGCAACAGAGCATCCCACGCAGCCGCACCTAATAGGCCATCCTCGACGCATCAGTTTCACCTCGAGCGGGAAGGGAACATTGAGATCCGCTGTGTCAAAAGTTGTCCACCAAAACAGGTAGCATATGTCCTCGACCCCACCTGTCAGGAGGTTGGATGGTTGCTTAGGAACCAAGCCTTTAACCCCTGGCCCGGCACCAATATAAGGCCACGCTGGGGGCCTTGGAATAGCACAACGAATGGAGAAGAAAACAATCCCTAGCGCCATTGTAATCAGACACTTTTGATCAGCCATCTGAGGCCAATACACTCCACGACCACAATCAGCCATCCTTGAGTCTCCGTAGACTAGGCCACCTCAACGAGAAGAGTGCACACATCGATCCCTCTCCATATCATAGATCTTACTAGGAGGGGGGGTTTGTGCGCTTCTCCTCGTTTCGTTGATGGCTCCAATCATCGTCAGGATAGGAGAGACCTCAGTCTCCCACCTTTGCTTCAGGAATTTCATGTTTGCCGCCACCCAAGATGGCTGATCATGGCAAGATCCTGTCTATGCCATTGGCTATGCCTTTTGCTTTTAGGGTCTGGACTTCATTGACGACCAGAACGGCGAACTGCGACTCTGCACCCTGCCTCCACACTTGAAGGCATGCGTCTGTCATACCACTACGCATGCGACTCGGCACCACCGTGCTCACATGGGACTGCATCATGACCCTGCGTGCTGAGTGCCTCATGGTGCACATGGTGAAGGGAGGGGAAAAACGCCCATCAACCACACTGCGATCAATGATCTCTTGCCACGAGCGAGCTGTCAGTGTCATCGAGCAATCCCTGCAGCACAAGGCCCCATTAGGCAACACAAGGCCGCTGCAGGTATTTCTTACGACCACAAATAAATCCGCTCAAACTATGAAATACTGCTGTAGCACTTCCCTTAGAGTATTCTAAGGCTATCAAACACGAGGAACGTGTGTGCACTATCTTCTAACTCTTCATCCACGGACAACAAGACTAGGTAGGCTGAGGGTTGAGAGAGGTTCTCATGATGTCTAAGTTGGGGACAAGGTAAGGTCAATTCCTAACACATTACTAGATCTTATTGAATTAACAGACTAAATGAACATGCAAGAGAATCACAAATATTTACTTGAACCAAGAAGCATTTGTAGAAGTACTAGCTTGGATATGGTGTCGATAGGTCTGACACTCGTCCTAGCACCCGTCGAGAGTAGCACCGAAGTACAATGTTGGAGAAATGGACAGTCCCGCCTCTCCTCTGCACGATCATCGAAGACACTCATCGAGGTACATGCATGCAGAAGATGCTGACAAGGCTGGCACTTCTGCTTGATATCCGTCACCCTCTCCCTATCTTTTAAACACTAAGAACAAGTGCTAATGGCCTTTAGAATGGAGATCTTTGCCTTGCTGTATTGTGTCTTCAAAAGGGGAGGGGCCCTCCTTTATAGCCTGTCCAAGGTGGCTTCTGAAAGGAATATTCTCTAGCATGCATATAGGATCTACTTGGTGGGCAAGGCATGGAACCACTGGTCAAAACTTGGCGTGAAAGGCGCTAACTGCAGGTCGGTCGACCATGCCGTTGGGCCTTTGCGACCACCTTTGGCTGGGTCCCTCTCGGGCAGGTCTTGTGCGGGATTCTTTTGGAGATTCTTTCTAGCTCCAAGGGTTGACACCTTTCTATATGGCACCGCCGAATTCATCGGTTGGTTAACCTTCAATATGTTGGTATATTTTCCCACTTTATATTGTTGATTTTCACCCTTAGTTACTTGTGCTTTCCCTCACATCCAAGTAATAATCACATGCATGCATAATTTAACCAATACTTGTGGAAATAGTAAGTAATAAACTCATACCACTATGTTGGTTGCCACTAGGATAACCTTTATGTAAGGATTTGGTGACAAATATGGGTTTTAAGGACCGTCAACACCAACTGTGGTGCCCGGATGGATGGGCAGAACTCTCTGCAAGGGGCTCAATCTATCCACCGGCACATCAGTCTAAATCGAGATGCGTGGTATACTATCCATGCTAGGCAACTGACAAGGAAGAACGATCACTTCGAGTCGCACCACGGGTGGTCTCTCGAGCCATATGACCATTGGTATAGCTATGCCTCGTCTCGGAGTCTAGCCTAGAAGGGATCGGACCCCGAGCCTTTGAGTCGGCCATCCGACGGCCGAAGTTTCCTCTTCGATTCTGTGCCCTGACCAATATCATCAAGTACGTTGGTGAGCCAAACCCTTTTCACTGGTTGGAAGATTACCTCCTCTCCTGCCGTGTAGGGGGGTAAAAGACATGTTCGATATTTAGTATCTGCCACTCTTCTTGGCCGATTCGGCTAGAGCATGGCTCAAACAGCTCCCGACCGATTGCATCCATGATTGGTCCGACCTTCAGTGTGCCTTCATCGGGAACTTCCAAGGGAGCTACACCCGTCCAGATAACTCGTTAGACCAAAAGAACTGCAAGCAGAAGCCGGGCGTGTCCCTTCGAAACTATATTCAACATTTCTTCGAAGGCGCAACGAGCTACCCGACATGAGCGACGCTGACATAATCAACGCCTTTACCTGAAGGACGACCTCAAAGTCCTTGGCCTACATGTTGGGGAGTAAAAACCCTGCATGGCTCACGATCTCCTCAATATCGTCACCACTTTTGCGACAGGAGAAGAAGCCGTACGAGCCAACTTCGACAAGGACAAAGACAAGAGCATGAACAAACCCAAGACCGACTGCCGCGATGACCGCTCAAGTTGTTCTAGTAGCAAGAGACCGAAGAAGAGCAAGCCACACCACAATGAATTCGTAGGCATCACTGATCAACCACTTGACCTCAAACACGTGTCCACGATGACTACATCGAAAAGCTCCTAGACATGTCCTACCCAAATAATGCGACTCCAATCACGCACCACTACCGAGACTACCATCTCATGAAGCAATTTCAGAGGGGCGACCGTTGACCTACGCAGTGGCCTCGATGAGTCGTCCCTCCCGCGTAGGATTGTGAGAATGATGTGGCCCTCCCATCCTCGAGCTGGAAGGTTGCCTCATGGTTTCGGTGGGTCGATGGCCTAGAGTCACGGTGCCACCATAAACTCACGCTGAGAGAGGTTAACACCGCCTACCTTATGACCCCGACCTACCTCAAGTGGTTGGAGTCGGCTAAAACATTCGACCAGTCTAACCATCCCAACAACATGCCACAACCAGGGCGCTTCTAGCTGATCCTCGTCCCCATCATCAGGATGACCCGTCTCACTTAAGTCTTCATGGAGGGGGGCAGCGGCCTCAACATTCTTTGCATCAACACCATTAATGCTATGAAGCTCTTACAGTCGGATATTCATCCGAGTACCATCCTGTTTCATGGGGTCATCCCCGGAGACCACATTGTGCCGCTCGAGCATATCGACCATCCTGTCACGCTTGGCGAACAAAACAACTTCAACAAGGAGAAGCTGACCTTTAAGGTGGTCGACTTTGTGGGTGTCTACCACGCCGTCTTAGGACGACGATGCTATGCTAAGTTTATGGCTGTTCCCAACTATGTCTATTTGAAGCTGAAGATGACAGACCCCAACGGTGTCATCACTGTGGCGTCGCGTTTTCTTCACCAGCTCGCCTGAGAGCAAGAAAGCTGCAAGGTGGCCATGGCCCTTGCAGGGTCTGTGGAGTTAGCAGAGCTCCGTAAAACCCAAGGGTCCAACAACACCATCAACTCCAAGGCCCTGACCTCAATGTCCTTTGAGCTATCTAATGACACCAAAGAAGTGATCGTCGACCTCTCTGACCCTGCCAAGAAAGTTTAGGTCAGCACAACACTTTTGAGAAATAGGAAAACGTGCACATCGACTTCCTCATGCGATAACATCCCAAAGGAAGTCATCGAGCGAGTCCTCAACATCCTCCCTGGTGCCTGATCGGTGCAACAGGGGCTCCAACTCTTCGATGATGAAAAATGATGGGCCATATCAGATCTGCATGCAGAAATGCTTTTGCGACCAAATAGGTCAAAACTTGAAGGCCTACGTCGACGACATTGTCATCATGTCGCAGAAGGCAATCGGTCGTACTAAGGATCTGGAGGAGACGTTCACTAACCTTCGCCAGTTCCACATCAAACTCAACCCCGAGAAATGCGTATTCAGCCTCCCATCCAATAAACTACTCGGGTTCAATATATCCGAGTAGGGCATTGAGGCAAACACCAAGAAGATCACCGCAATTAGAAATTTCGGCCCCATCAAAATTGTGAAGGGTGTTCAAAAGCTCACCGAATATATGGCAGCCCTCAGTCGCCTTATATCCAAGCTCGGGGAGAGGGCCATGCCTTTTTATCGACTCCTGTGTGAGTCTGACCTCTTCCTTTGGACCGATGAGTCTCAGGACGAGTTTGAGCGGCTAAAAATCTTCCTCACAATCCCACTGATTCTAGCTTCTCTGACCGTGGTGAGCCTCTACTCCTGCACATTTCAGGAACAACAAAGGTCATCAGCACGTTTCTTGTCGTCGAGCAACCGGAGAAAGGACGAGTCCTAAAGGTAAAGTGACCCGTATACTTCATTAGTGAGGCACTCAACGACGCCAAGATCCAGTACACCCCAGTTCAAAAAGCTTATCTACGCAATGTTGATCACATGGCGTAAGCTGTGCCACTATTTTGATAGCCACCTGATGAAGGTGGTACCCTCTTATCCTCTTGGGGACGTCATCAACAACAAGGAGGTGGTCAAATGAATTGCGACATGGGGGATTGAACTCATGGATCATGACATCTCCTACGTACCTCACCAAGCCATCAAATCTCATGTCCTCGTTGACTTCATCACTGAATGGACCAAAGCACAAGAGCTACCAACATAAACTAACCTCGAGCATTGGACCATATATTTCGATGGATCCTGCAACCTCAAGGGCTCAGGGGCTAGTGTCATCCTCGTGTCCCTGATGGGTGACAAGTTCCATTACATTCTATAGCTATATTTCTGAGCCTATTTATCCAGGGACAACAAGAACTAGGTAGACTATTGATTGAGAGGGGTTATCGAGATGTCTAAGTTTGGGACAAGGTAAGATCAATTCCTAGCACATTACTAGATCTTATTCAATCAAAAGACTATATGAACATGCAAGAGAATCACAAATACTTACTAGAACAAAGAAGCATTTGTAGAGGTACAAGCTTGAAGATGGTATCGACATGCCCTTGAAGATGGTGTCGACATGCCCGACACTCGTCCTAGCACTCCTCAGGAGCAGCACCGAAGTACAATGTTGGAGAAGACACGAACATGCCCACCTCTCCTCCGCACTATCCTCGGAGACACTTGTCGAGGTACAAGTGTGGAGAAGATGCCGACCAAGGTGGCATTTCTGCTTGATACCTCTCACTCTCTCCCTATCTTCTAAACACTAGGAACTAGTACTAATGGCCTTTGGAAAGGATATCTTTGCTTTCTTGTGGTGTGTCTTGAAGTGGGGGGCCCCACCTTTTATAACCTGCGAAAGGCAGTTTCCGAAGTGAATATTCGCCGGCATGCACGTGGGAATGACTTGGCGGGTGCGCCATGAATCTATCGGTCAAAACTTAGCACGAAAGATGGCATGTGAACATTGACCGAAATGCAGTTGGGCCCATTCATCGAATAGCTTGTGGGGATGACTTGGGAGCCCATCATATATGGGCCAAAGGTCGACGCCAGAACAGCCAGAAGAGGGTCGGCCGACCTAGGATCAGCTCCTTTGACCCGATTCTTCTCTAGGTGGCTCCTTTGGGGGCTAATGTTTATTTTGAGCGTGTTTATTCCCCTTTGTAGGCTTTATAATCCATTTGCTTGCCCCTAATTGTCTAGAAGTGTGTCTTCTCCCTTGGTTGCTTGTTCCTTCCCTCAAGTCCGAGTATAAATCACCTACATGCATAAATTCACCAACACTTGTGGAAATAGTTAGTAATAAACTCCCACCGCTATGTTGGTTATCACTTTGACATCTATTATGCAGTATTTGACGGTCAAATATGAGTTTTAAGGACCACCAACAAACTCTCCCACACTTAGACCTTGCTGGTCCTCAAGTAAAGGTTAAGAACTAAGGTGTAGCAACACTTCTTATGGCATGATGGTAGCATAAAAGTTATTCCAAGTCATACCTTGCATTTTTGAACCTTTAATTGTCTATCATGTCATCTTGGATGGTTGAGAAATGGAATGGCCTCGAATCAAGTCATCTGTCTCTCTCTCTCTCTCGCTAGTTAACTTGGGTTTTTAACTATATTTTTAGAAACAAGCAAAGCTTTATTCCTCAAACAATTTCTCTCAAGTTGCTCAATGTGTATGATTCCTCACCAAGGCATTAAGTTGCCTCAATCATCCTACTTCTAATAAGGCTTTTTGTGGGGCTCAAAGTAAGGATCTAATTGAGGCTTAATTGTTTTACATGTGTTGCTAAGTCAAAAATTAGATCCATGAAAATATCAAATCATACAATCTGATCAAGATGTTCACGTGTATGGATGGATGAATGGATGGATGGATGGATGGATGGATGAGTGGGTGGATGGATAATGTGTGGATGAAGTGTGGGGGATGAATGGATGGATAAGAACCTTCTTTTCAGCGTGATCTCCCTCTCCACTTGATTTAATTCAAAAAAATGACTATCTTTCTTTTTTATGCACGGGAATATTTTCTCTTTTTGAACATTTGCTTTTTCTCCCTTTTTTTCTTTTTTTCATAGCATATGTCTTTTTTGCAAAGCTATTGGAGAGAGATCAAAACCTTATAGAGTATCCATAGTGGATGGACGAGCTGGAAATGCAAACTTCTGGTGTAGAAGTTGAGCATGTGGAGATAGTGTGATGTGGACATCATATCCTCTGATGAGGACGTCAATGGAAATATTCACACATGAAGAATTCGGACTGCAAAACAGTACAAACTTGTAACAAAAGCCACGATTTCATATTGAATCTAATTTGGATGTTTAAGTATATTTTGGAAAGCTCATCAAGTCTACTTTCGAATGGATCCAGCCGCACCTTCATATCACATCCGAGTCAGCGACAATTATCGTTCTAATTCAGAAGGTGCTGCATCACCCCAACTTGGGCCGATGGCCCGTGTATCAAGTTGAGCCCATTAGGGGCGCGTCCTAGGGTTTGAGGACGACCCCAGCACCCCCTGGTCGTCCTCCACCCTATTTAAAGGTCTCAGCCGCCACCAAAAATGACTTGGATTTTCTTTTGTTATACTTTAGCTCTTATGCAAACTTTCTGATCTTCAGTTGTGTCCAACGACCACCTGTTAGACAGCTTTGAGAACCCCATATTGTGAAAGATTCCTGGTTTGCCACATCTTGTTCTTGCTTGTTCTTCGATTGCTTGCAGGAATTGATCTTCGTGATCAGGTTGATCTTGCTGTCCAGCACGGTCAACAACCATTCGAAGTTGATTCTGCGATTGCTAAGGCGCACACGACCTGTTCGTTTGTAGTCGGATCGTGAGGGTCGACTCCATCAAATCGATAGTTATCACCTCACCGAAAGATCGGGCACTCAAGTCCTATCAAGTGGTATCAACTTCCTAGGTTGCTCGGTGAGATTTATCCCATCTCGTTTATCGTTTCATTCATTTTCCCACTGTCCACATAAAAGACATACAAAAAAATATTGAATCATTCCGCTATCCTATACCCTTTGAGCCTGTGCATCACTATTTTCAGTAATTTGCGTTGTTGAATTCGTGGTTGCATCATTGTGTCGTGTTGCTGGTCTTTGCGTTTAATCCATTAGAGTTTCGAGTTCTTGTCACGTTCCTGGCTTATATCTACAATAGATTGCTGGTCTTTGCGTTTAATCCATTAGAGTTTCGAGTTCTTATCACGTTCCTGGCTTATATCTACAATAGAAGGAAGAAATCAATCCAGATCTGAGTTTGTTGCAAATAACAGACTCGATTACCAGATTTTGGTGCGGAAGAAAACAACCATATCTCCGCGATCTGTTGTTTGTTTGGCACATTTTTATACAACCTGGAAAGATCTCTGTGTTATCTTTCCAACGGACCCACATTTGCTATAAAATACCACCCGAGCGTGTCGCAATCACAAAAGAGATCTACGATATTCTATCTGCTATCTGCTAGCTGCACTTTTGTTCATCTCTATTTTCATTCCATCACAAAAAAAACAGAGGGAGAGAAAAAGAAAAGAAAAGAAAATAAAAGGAAAAAATAGAGAAGTTGTAGAAAAAGAAAGTCAAAGAATTGAAAAAAGAGAGAAGTAATGCGTGTTTTAGTTGCTACTGTCCTGAGCCTTTTGTATCATTTGTTGGACTATCTTTGTGTCTATTGAAACTGTCCAAGCTCCACAGATTACTACAGCAAACAAGTTTTGTGTCCCTGGCAATCGCTCCACCAATCTTTGCAGGTTGACATCGTTGATTGCAAATCACCCCTGTTGGTTTGGTAAGAACATGTAAGAACTTGGTTGAGCAAGCTTGAGGGAAATCGAGTTGGACAAAACCTAGCTCGTTGTCAATTTGTTTTGCTATTTACTAGCCATGATAGGCACAATCAAGAAAAAGGGAGCTGGTGGTTTACACCCTCCCCAAGATGTGCGGGTGCTTCAACATGAGGTAAAGGATGATATTTTGCAAGTCATCAGTTCGTCAATACCTTCTTTTGCATGAAAATTTGACCCTCATGCATACATTGATTGGGAACTAAATGTAGATAAAGAATTTGATGCACATGACTTGTTTGAAAAGGAAACAATTTACATTGCCTCGAGTGTTTTGACTGAAAGTGCTTTGCTTGAATGGAAATACATTTGTAGGCGCAATAAAGTTCTAGAATTTTGGAAAGACTTCAAATGTCATTTTAGAGATGTCTTTATTTCTATATTTTATGCTGATCATTTGCGTGCCAAATTAGACAACTTAAAGCAGAATAGTATGACTGTTAAAGAATACTTTTATGACTTTAAGGTTTGTGTCATTTTTGGTGGCTTAGATGAATGCCGAGAAGATAAAATCAATAGGTTTATGAATGATCTCAATTCTGAAATCCAAATTTGTCTCATCTCTAAAACTTACTACTCACTTTCACACCTGTATTTGCTTGCTTGTATTGCTGAAAATCAGCTTTTATCGTCTAAAAATACAAGCATGAACAATCACCATCAGAAAATTGTGGAATAAAACAGCACAACTAGATAGAGAGCACTCTTCTGTTTCTTGTCCTATGCCTAACATCGTGCAGGAGAGTGAGAAAAAGACTAGAGAAGACGTTATGCTAGTTGATGAGATAATGGATAATGATGCGTGTGTGCTGCCTACTATATTCCAGGAGAGTAAGAAAAATGAAACACACTGTGAGTCTCTCACCACATCTCGATCCTCTCATGCTGCTTGTGTTGAACTGCAATTATCCAATGTTCATCCTAGTGTTCTACAAAGCCTAGTTGAGCCTCCCAAGGCTTATGCTTTGTTTTGTAATGCATATTTGTCCTATGATTGCATCAAGTTGTGTGACCAAGTTTTGTTCATCTCGAAAACACAACTAGTGTATGGAGTAGAAAATGTTGTTCTTGAGTACACACATGTGGAGAATAAGCATTTTTATTGCGCCAATTTGAATGATACAAAGTTAGAGCTCATATCTTCTTTAACTTCTTTAGGTTATATTGAATTTGATGCTCCTTGTAACCTGAATTATTTAGAGAAGAGATTATTTCAGAATTGTAATTCGCAACATTTTAGTAATTGTGTTTTTATGCTATTGGCAAATACGATGACATTGGAGATTTCTTAGTATCTAAAATAGTCATTTGTAATAATGTGAAATACCCTTTTGAAATGCAAAAACAGGATCAAACAATAGCATGCACTAACACTAACAATGCTTTGCAAAGTTTCTCTCCTTTTGTGATCTATCAACAGGAGCAGCTCATGGAGAAGGAGAAGTTGCTGTTGTGGCCAAGCTACGTGCTCATTCCCTGTTTCAACATGACAGCAAGAAATTGTTTCGACCACTGAATCAAGTCGAGGACGGCTAGCTGTAAAGAAGGGGAGAATTATGAGATCTTTGTGGCACTACTTGACCGCTTCAGAATACCCTCGTGGCCGCCATCTCTTATGATTTTTGGAGTGCACGGTGGAGTGGCGGTTCTCCAATCTGACCTTGAGTCGAGGACGACTCTAAAAGAAGCGAAGGAGGATGATGAGGTCACATACATACCCTCATGGCCTCCACCTTTTGAGATTTCTACAAGGCACGGTGGCATAGTTGGTTTTGAATCTGTGTTTGAGTCGAGAACGACTCCAAATCAAGTGGGGGAGGATGATGAGACCACATACATACCTCCATGGCCTTTACCCTTTATGATTTCACGAGGGCATATTAGAGTGGCATTTTTACATTCTGAACTTGAGTCGAGGACGACTCGAATTCAAATGGGTAAGAATGATGTGGACATCATATCCTCTGATGAGAACGTCAATGAAAATATTTACACATTGAGGATTCGGACTGTAAAACAGTACAAACTTGCAATAAAAGCCACGACTTCATATGGAATCCAATTTGGGTGTTTAAGTACATTCTAGAAAGCTCATCAAGTCTACTTTCGAATAGATCCAGCCGCACCTTCATATCACATCCGAGTCAGCGGCAATTATCGTTTCAATTCAGAAGGTGTTGCATCACCCTAACTTGGGCCGATGGCCCGTGTATCAAGTTGAGCCCATTAGGGGCGCGTCCTAGGGTTTGAGGACGACCTCAGCACCCCCTGGTCGTTCTTCACCCTATTTAAAGGTCTCAGCCGCCACCAAAAGACTTGGGTTTTCTTTTGTTATAGTTTAGCTCTTATGCAAACTTTTTGATCTTCAATTGTGTCCAATGACCACCTGTTAGACAGCTTTGAGAACCCCATATTGTGAGAGATTCCTGGTTTGTCACATCTTGTTCTTACTTGTTCTTCGAGTGCTTGCAAGAATTGTTCTTCGTGATCAGGTTGATCTTGCTGTCCAGCACGGTCAATAACCATTCAAAGTTGATTTTGCGATTGCTAAGGTACACACGACCTGTTCGTTTGTAGTCGGATCGTGAGGGTCGACTCTATCAAATCGATAGTTATCACCTCACCGAAAGATCGGGCACTCAAGTCCTATCATGGTGTGTAGGATCTTGATCAAAAAAGTATGGAAAATATCTTACTAGGGTCAGAACTGTGACAGACCGCCCCGTTGAGGGAACGATCCATCGACCTCTAAGATCTTATCGAGTGTCACTTGACAAAGCGAGGACCAACAATACAACTCAAGCACAGTAAAATATATTACAAACTATTATTTAAGTTACAAACCAAAGTTTCTATAAGCGCGGAAGCGGTCACCTTATTTAAAACTATTAGTGTGTCCAAGAGACTAAGCATAAAATAACATCAAGCCCATACGATGTATCTTCTAGCAGCACACAAGCAAACTCAACGCAACGAGCAAGACTCCCAGTAGAAAAAGCTACCCTTGAGGGTCGCTCCTATCAGTTAGCCCAGAGGTGGGAAAGAGAGATCACCTGCAAAATAAAACCACAAAAAACGAAGCCCTGAGCATCTAATGCTCAGCAAATGTTAGCCGTCAACATGACCAACTACGGCTGACTCCAAGAGATATGATAAGGCTGACTCACATAGGATAGCTGTTTGTAAAAATCAACGCTAATATAGTGGATCTTTATTTTCAAATTTTAACAGTAAATTAAGTGTAACGGAATAAATTTAATTTGCACTATCAACTACCACAATCATGTCATAGCTCTACATCAAGTTCTACCGTTAACTACGACTTATAACATAGCTCTACATCAAGTTACATGTACCAAACACACTAAACATAGGTAAGGTACCTATCATGCAATCTAAAGTTTAAATCAACTCTTAAAAAACCTAATGCACAATACAATATTAACTATTCACAGTGATAAAAAAATATGAAAAACAAAGTTAATGCATTGAGGCTTGCCTGTGCCTTTCTCACAGTTAGCTTTCTCAGCTAAAGGAACATCGTCGAACTCTTCCTCGAAAGCTTCGGGTCTCATACATGAAATGATATGCGAATGAATGAATTATGCTGATTTTTTAACTTCGACCATTTGAAATCAGAGAGGTTATAAATAAATTTTTGAGAAATTTTCAAGATTTATGGGAATCAAATAAATTTAATATCATTTAAACACAATAAAACATTTATAAATTTTTTTTTAATGAAAATAAATATAAAGCTTTTCTAAAATAGAAAGTTTGACCAAAGAATTAGAAAAAATAGAAATTTTCAAAATTTTATCATGCCAAAGACTTATTATAATGCATTAATGAATTATTTAGTGATCTGAAATAATTAAATTAATTTCATGCATAAACTAAAACTTTGTTAGCTTTAAAACATTGTTCTAGTTGAGTGGATCCTAAAACAACTATCCCATAATTTTATCAATTAGGATGAAATCTCTACGGATTTTAGAATTTCAAAACCGCTTCTGAACAATTAATAAATGATTTCTCGACAATAATAGAATTCCAGCCAGTGGGCCGAGCCACGCTGGGCCTCAGAGATGCCGGCCCGTTTGGGCGGCCACATGGTGGCATACAAGGTTAGGCCGCACGAGATCGCGCCGGCGCGGAAGATCCCGAGGCCGAGTCCAGGAGGCAGCCAGGTCGCCGGAGCGGAGGCGTTCTCACCGGGCGGCGTCCCGACAGCTAAAACTCCACGACCTGCACCAAAATGATCTATGCAGAATGAGGAACAGCATGGGGTGGCCGCCGTGGTGAGGGTCTCACCAGAACAGGGTGCACGACGAGATGCAGTGGAAAAACGACTTCGGCAGCGGCTTGGCGACGGTCCAGATGACGAAAAGCAATACCGTCTTCACCTAAATCTTCACTGGAACACGTAGAAGAGCGGCGTCGAGCTTGTTGTCGTCGAGTGCGATAGCCCGTTGCCGGCGACGAGCAACCGTCGAGGCGTGAGCATGATCACTGGCCGCTGCCGAGCTAAGCAAGCGTGCGAGCAACAATCTGAGACGGGGATTGAAGCTGTAGTTTCATTTTCAGTTTTTCCTTCCCCTGACACAAGAGGCGACCCTCTATTTTATACCCGAGCAAAGGGATGACATGCTGGACCCAGCTTACAGACTCACACCGACTTGCTTCCGAAATCCGCCTTCGTTCACAAGAAGCGCGTCCGTGACCTCCCGTGCAGGGCGGGTGTCACACCTCCTCCGGCCCCAGACATTGCTTGTCCCCAAGCAATGGCATCAGGAAAGCGAGCCTTCAAGACATGAGAATCCTCCCATGTCGCTGCAGCAACAGACAACCTAGACTCCTTCGACAGGACTTGAGGAATAGCCATTCTGATGGATGGAAGCATTGGAACACTGCCAAGCGATAAGCCACAGCCGCAAACGTTTCAATAATCTCATAAGGTCCCAAAACTGGTAGACAAGCTTGGGAAACGGCCTCTTGACCACCTCATCCCTCGCCAGACCAGCAATGATGTCATCACCCAAAGGCATGTGAAAATGGTTTATGATGGTCGGAGAATGCAATTTGCGATAGTCAACAGAGAAGCGCAATGTGCCATCTTTCCCTGGAACCAGTAACACCTGAGATAGTGGCAATTGCTTGGCATCACGGAACTCCGGAAGTAAAGACTGTACTGCAAAATGCCGAGTGTGCACCATCAGCTCCTCCACTACTTCAACAACAGCAACCACCCAAACAACATTGCTACAGAGGCACTTAGCAAAACGTACAACCGACAAGCCAGAAAATGGTTGAGACACAGGGTGAAAGAGTGAGGATTCTGGGGAAACTCCAGGATGGTTTTCCATTGATAGATGCCGGTATATATACACAGCTGTACAACATTTACATGGTAGTGAATTGTACATACAAGGAAACAAACTAACTATACAAATCAGTGTAATATATTTCCATATTCCAACAGCCCCCCGCAGTGTCAACTTGGAGATGATCGGACATTGAGATTGGCGCAAAAATCATTGAAGACTGACGTCGGCGGTCCCTTTGTGAATATGTCTGCATACTGCAGGGATGTAGGAACATGTAGAACGCGAACAGCACCAAGAGCAATTCGTTCTCGGACAAAGTGCAGGTCTATCTCCACATGCTTCGTTCTTTGGTGTTGGACAAGGTTGGTAAACAACTGTGGCCTTCTGAAGTGGTCGATGAAGCTCGGCAAGCAACTGGCGCATCCAGCAAGCTTCAGCGATGGCGTTGGCCACGCCGCCGTACTCGGCCTCTGCGCTTGAATGGGAGACAGTGTGTTGGCGCTTGGAGGACCATGACACCAAGTTATCGCCAAGGAACACACAATATCCTGATGTTGAGCGCCGAGTCTCAGGGCAGACGGCCCAGTCCGCATCCAAGTAGACAATAAGCTCACTGCAGGAACCTGAAGGGAACTGTAAGCCATGGCTTATTGTACCTTTCACATACCGAAGGATCCGCTTCAGAAGATTGAAATGCTGCTCCCGAGGATCGCGCAAATGCAAGCAAGCTTGCTGAAAGGCATGAGCAATATCTGGACGCGTCAGTGTGAGATACTGAAGTGCTCCAGCAAGGCTTCTGTAGAGAGAGGGATCAGCAACAGGGGCACCTGCAGTAGATGATAGCTTGGAGCGAGCCTCAATTGGGGTAGCACAGGAGTTGCAATGAGACATATTTGCACGTTCCAATACTCAGCAGCATACTTCTTTTGACAAAGGCACAAGCCATGAGAGTTACGGTGAGCAACCACACCAAGGAATTGATGGAGTTCTCCAAGATCCGTCATGGCAAATTCTTGGTGAAGAGATGAAATTAGCCACTGAAGGAGAGCTGCACTGGAGGCTGTGAGTACGATGTCGTCAACATACAACAAAAGGTACGTGAGATCAGATCCCCGTCGGTAGATTTATAGAGAAGTGTCACTTTTGGAGGCTGTGAAGCCAAGTGCAAGAAAGAAGGCCTGGAACCGACTATACCATGCTCGAGTTGCTTGTTTGAGACCATATAAGGATTTGTTGAGGCGGCAGACATGGCCTGGTTTAGAGGGATAATAAAACCAGAGGGCTGCTGGATAGGCCATGAACTGCTGGTGGCAATAGAGAGGACAGTTCGTATTGTTGCCGGTTTGATGACGGGACTGAATCTCTACATAATCAGCTTCAGGTTGCTGAGAAAATCTCCGGACAACCCATCGTGCTTTATACCGTGCCAAAGAACCATCAGAATTGAATTTGTGCCTATAAACCCATTTGTCAGTCACAATATTGACATTAGAGGGTGGTGCCACGATTCCAAGTTTGATTTTCAGTCAGCGCCTGAAACTCTTCAATCATTGCTGATCGCCAGTGAGGATTGTTGAGTGCAGCCTTGTAGGTCTTCGGGATAGGAGAGATATCTGTTGATGCTGAGGTAATAACTTGCATGTCAAGAACAGTCTTAGGGACTTTGAATCCACTTTTACCACAGGTGGTCATTGTGTGTGAATTGTCCACTGGTGGAATGGCAACAGCACCAATGTTGGAGTTCACCGGCGTCTCACCGCCGGCGATGAACTACTCACACGAAGTGGACACAGAGACTTTTGTTGCTGCGGGGAGCGGCAGCTTTTCTGAGTTCATGCGTCAACTTAAAAAAGGAACGGAAGATACAAGTGGTGGCTGGGTATCTCGTCCTGCCAATGCGGCACGCACCCATGACTGGATCGTGCCCCCACGATGAGCTCTTCACGCACGCAGGCGTCGAGCTCAACTTCCACGACTTAAGGTCGTGCTGTCCTAGACTTAAGGAAAAACAAAACTGAACAAACAAACTGAAAGACAGACTAGTGACGCGCCTGGATTATCTTCAACATTTCTCCCCCTTAAGCCAGTGCGCAATCACTTGGAACTTGGACGCCGATCCTGCTGCTCAGCTTCTGAAACCGAACACGGCTCAGTGCCTTGGTCATCAAATCCGCCAGCTGATGCTCAGTAGCAATGTAGCTGATGGCGATCCTGTTGTCTTCAACACACTCTCGGATGAAATGATAGCGGACGTCAATGTGTTTACTCCAGTCATGAAAAACAGGGTTCTTACTTAGCGCAATGGCAGATTGGTTGTCCACCGTCAGCTCCGGCATTTCAGGTTCTTCACCGGTCATCTCTGCTAGAAGCCGGGCTAGCCAAATTCCCTGACAGGCGGCTGAAGTTGCAGCGATATACTCTGCTTCACATGATGACAGAGCTATTACCTTCTGCTTTGCTGATTGCCAAGTAATGGGGCTGCTTCCAAGAAAGAAGATGACTCCACTGGTGCTCTTACGAGTGTCAAGATCACCAGCCAAGTCAGCATCGCTATAACCAGTTAGGACTGGTTTATTCCCTCCTTGCTTGCGGTAGAACAAGCCTTTAGTGCGAGTGCCAGCAACATAACACAGCACTCTCTTTACTGCAGTCAAATGGTCTTCATGCGGCTCCTCCATGAACCGGCTTAGATATCCAACTGAAAAACAGAGATCTGGGCGAGTATGTAGCAAATACCTTAAGCCACCAATGACTCTTCGGTATTCAGTTGAATTCACTCGCTTGCTGCTGCTGTTCTTGCTCAACTTCAATCGGTTCTCCATTGGTGTCTGACTTGGGTTGCAGTTGCTTAGTCCACACCTCTCCAAGAGCTTATTGGCATAGTTGGTTTGACACAGAAAAATTCCAGCAGAACTCTGCTGAACCTCAATGCCAAGATAATATGAAAGTAAGCCAAAATCACTCATCTGAAACTTACTTCTCATTTCATCCTTGAACTGCTTGATGTCTTGCTCCCTTGCACCTGTGATGATCAAATCATCCACATACACTCCGACTGTCAGTCTTGATCCTTCTCTGCTCCTGGTGTACACACCATGCTCGACACTGCTCCTCTGGAAACCAAGAGAGATAAGTGTGCTATCTAACTTGGCATTCCAGGCCCTCGGCGCGCTTTGTACAACTTCAAGACCTTGTGCTCACTGCCCTCAACAACAAAACCAGAGGGTTGAGCTACATATACCTGCTCCTTGAGCTCGCCATTGAGGAATGCGCTTTTGACGTCCATGTGATGGACCTCCCATCCTTGGTGTGCTGCCAGGGCCAGCATGAGTCTCACAGACTCCAAACGGGCAACTGGTGCGAAGACTTCTTCAAAGTCGACGCCGGCGCGCTGAACATAGCCCTTCGCCACCAGCCGTGCTATGTGGCGCACAACTTCGCCATTCTCATCCCGCTTCACTTTATACACCCACTTGAGCCCAATTGGACGATGACCTGTAGGAAGTGTCGTCAGTTCCCAAGTCTTGTTGTCCTCGATCGCCTTCATCTCTTCCATCATTGCCTGGCGCCAGCACCCTGCTTGCTCTGCTTCAGCAAATGTGGCAGGTTCCTCAGCGGACGTGAAGTGCAGCTCCTGATCCTCCTGATCGAGCACTCTTGGTGCTTGTCCTGGGTTCGGCTCCCGGCCCAGTATGTCATTCATCGACCTCAGCCGTAGTGGCGCATCATCATGATCACGGTCGAGGTCGGAGTCGTCGTAGTTCTCCGGTGCAGCCGGAGCAGCCGCTGGGGTTGGTGGTGTCGCAGGTACGGGCGCCGGTGAAGGAGAGTGAGCAGGAGGTGATGAGGCAGGGGCCGGAGCAGGTGCCTCCATCACCTCTGTCACTTGCTCGACGATGAACGGTTCAGCGTCGTTGTAGCTGATGGCCTCCTCCTCGTCCCAGCGCCACTCGTCGGTCTCGTTGAAGACGACATCTCGAGTGATGATGACGCGCTTCTTGACGGGGTCGTAGCACCTGTACGCCTTCGAGCCCGGCTCGTAGCCGATGAAGATTGCCGGCGAACTCCGGTCTTCAAGCTTGCTCAGATTCGGATTGGTGTTCTTGACATGCGCCACACAACCAAACGTACGCAAGTAGTGAACTGCTGGCTTGACGTCATGCCATACCTCATACGGGGTCTTGTTGTCCAGAGCACGCGTCGGGGCACGATTGAGAATGAAGACGGCTGTAGAAACCGCCTCGCCCCAGAAGAACTCCGGAAGCTTCTTGGCCTTCAGCATGCACCTCGCCATCGAGACGACGGTCTGATTGCGACGCTCCACCACCCCGTTCTGCTGCGGTGTGTACGGGGCAGTGAGCTGCCGCTTGACGCCGCGTTCTGCGCAGTATTCTCCAAACTGCACAGAGGTGAACTCCCCCCCACGATCGGTGCGGAGAATCTTGAGCTTCTTGCCGGTTTCAACTTCCACAGCAGCCTGAAAATCCTTGATAGCCGCCGGTGCCTCATCCTTCTTCTTCAAGAGTTTGATCCACATGAACCGGCTCAAGTCATCAACGAGTAACAGAAAGTACCTCTTGTGGCTTGGCGTCACCGGCGTGATGGGACCACATAGGTCGCCGTGAACCAGCTCCAGGATATCTTCAGCACGACGGCTTGCTTGCTCGAGAAACGGCGCGCGACGCTGCTTGCCTGCGAGGCAGCAGTCACACAGCTGGTCCACCTGGTCGATCGTTGGCAGGCCGTGCACCATCTCCTTCTCGGCCAGTCGACGAAGTGACTTGAAACTGATATGGCCGTACCTCGCATGCCACCTCCAGGCTTCCTCATCGCCACGCAAGGACAGACAGACTGGGCGGCCGACGTTGAGCTCCAGGTGATACAACCTCGACGCCGAGCGGTGTACCCGCGCAAGGAGTCCTCCTGCTTGATCCCAAACACGAAGGAGACCTGAGCTTATCTCCACCTTGCACCCAGCTTCATCGAGCTGACCCAGACTGATGATATTCTCTTTCAGGTTGGGGATGAAGTATACTCCCGTCAGAGCTCGGTGCTCCCCGCTCTTGCACTCGAGGAGAATGGTTCCGCGCCCTTCAATCCCAACAACAAATCCGTCCCCGAAGCGAACGGAACCTCGGATCTTGGTGTCATGCCCCTTGATCCGGTCATGTGATTCGACGCCCCGGTATCAAGTATCCAACGGCGATGATCACCTTCTTGCTGTGCCCCAAGATGGGCGAACACAGTCTCTTCGACATGGACGGCGACGCCCCGCTGGTCGCCTCCACTCGCCGGCGGCTTGGGCGGATTCGCTTCTAGGTTGGGGATGAGAGAAGCACGGGCCATCAGCAGGGCCGCCTCTTCTTCCTCCACTTCTTGGGCCGCATGGGCCTGTTCTTCTCGCTTTTTCTTCCGGCAGTCCCGCGCGAAATGGCCCGGCTTGCCGCAGTAGTGGCATTTGTCGTCGCGGGTTGCTTCGCGCGGCCCAGCAACCACCGGCGTCTTGCCTTGGCACGTGCCGCCGCTGGAGCCACGACCTCGGCCGCGGTTCCTGCCGCCGCGCCCTCTGCCGGAGCTGAAACTGCTCCTTCCTTCTTCTTTGATCTTCAACCGCGCCATCCATTCTTCCTCAGTGAGAAGAAGACGACCGGTATTGTCGCTGCTGGACCCGGCCGCCGTCTTCTTCCTCTGTTCTACGGCGCGCAGACGTCCCGTGTCTTCCTCTACAGAGATGGTGTTAAGGTCAAGCAAAGTCTCTATAGAGATTGCTACCTGCTCCAGGTTCGCAAGTACTGAGTGCAGCAATTTCTTCACTACTTCCTTCTCCGTGATTGGATCGCCAAGAACGCGTAGCTCGCTGGCCAGGGTCGTGACGCGGAGAGAGAATTCCTCCACTGATTCATCGGCTTTGAAGGAGAGTTCCCTGAAGTCTTGGCGGAGCTTCTCGGCATTTGCTTCCTTGACTCGCTCCACCCCAACTCGCATGGTCCGGATTGATTCCCACGCCTCCTGCGCGGTTTCCTTGACAGCGAGTCCGGCGTGCATCTCCGGCGGCACGGCGCGGAGGATCGCACCCAGAGTCTTCCTGTCGTCGCTGAACCGTTTAGCACCGAACTCGACGATGTCCCAGAGTTCGGTCGCCTGAAGGTTCACCTTCATGACCGCAGACCACTCGGTGTAGTTGGTGCGGGTGAGCATTGGCCAGATTAGTCCCTGCGTCGACCTCTCGACGACGCGCTCGACGAGGAGGCGAGGGAGTGCCGTGCTCTGCCGACATGATGACGGTCCCTGAACCTCTAGCTCTGGTACCAAATGTTGGAGTTCACCGGCGTCTCGCCACCGGCGATGAACTACTCACGCGAAGTGGACACAGAGACTTTTGTTGCTGCGGGGAGCGGCAGCTTTTCTGAGTTCATTCGTCAACTTAAAAAAGGAACGGAAGATACAAGTGGTGGCTGGGTATCTCGTCCTGCCAATGCGGCACGCACCCATGACTGGATCGTGCCCCCACGACGAGCTCTTCACGCACGCAGGCGTCGAGCTCAACTTCCACGACTTAAGGTCGTGCTGTCCTAGACTTAAGGAAAAACAAAACTGAACAAACAAACTGAAAGACAGACTAGTGACGCGCCTGGATTATCTTCAACAACCAACAGGGGCAGTAGGCACGGCAGGTGCAGGCTGAGGTTGCACAGCAGGCGCAGATTGCGCCGGGGCACGACGAACATAGACTTGTGTGATAGCCGGCTTGTTGAAGGATGGTGCAGGGGCGGGCACCAGTGTCCTCCTCCGGCACAGCAGGCTGCAGTGTGCCGTGCATGGTTGAGGTAGAGCCGGTTGCAGAGGATGGCACAACACCGCACGTGGTAGGTGCAGGTGATGCTGTCTCTGGCATGGCAGACTCCAAGCAGCCGCGCGTGGCGCGCGCATCCAATGTCGGACCAGACATGATCCCCTCGGGGGATGTCGTTTCTGGCACAGCAGATGCCAGGCGCTGCGTGGAGTAGACTCTCAGGATGCCGCGTGTGGCGGCGGCGGGCGCTGTCGTCGATGCAGTGGACGCCGAGAGCACTGGAGGCACCATGCTCACAGCGTCAGCACCAGATGTGTCTTCATCTGCAAGAGCATTGAGAAAACTAGAGGATTGTGTGCTTGTGGATAGAGAGAAAAAGGGAAAAGTTTGCCCATCAAAAATCACATGGCGAGATATAATAATTTTATTGGTTGTGAGATTGAGACAGTGGTAACCCTTATGCTCAGGCGGATAACCAAGGAACACACACTCGGCGGAGCGGGAGCGAATTTTTTTGGAGTGGTGGCTGAGAGATTTGGGTAGCAGCGGCATCCAAAAATGCGGAGGTGGTCGTAGGAGGGAGGTGCACCAAACAAGGCTTGATGAGGTGTTCGATTCTGTAGAGTTTTGGTTGGATGAAGGTTAAAGAGATAGGTGGCTGTTTGGAGGGCTTCAACCCAGAATGGAGGTGGAAGAGAAGCATGGATAAGAAGAGTGCGCATGATGTTGTTTATGGACCGAATGACACGTTCGGCTTTACCGTTTTGCGGGGAGGTGTGTGGGCAAGATAAACGAAGGCGTATGCCGTGAGAGAGGAGGAAGGACCGCAGGGTATTGTTGTTGAACTCTTTCCCATTGTCACATTAGATGGATTGAATGCGGCACTGGAATTGAGTTAGAACATAAGCATAAAAGTTTTGGAGAGTTGAAGACGTTTCAGATTTCAACCGTAGAGGAAATGTCCACTAGTAGTGAGTAAAATCATCATGGCAAACAAGATAATATTTTATCCCAAAGGAACTAGGAATGGGGGATGTCCATAAGCCACAATGAATCAACTCAAAAGGTTTTACTGCCCTTGATATGGATGAAGAAAATGGGAGGCAAACATGTCATCCTAACTGGCCCGCATGACACAAAGTGGATGATGATTTATTTTTCTCCAAAGCAATTACATGGGAGGAACACAAATGTGAGAGGGCAGAGGCTCCTGGGTGCCCCAAACGGCGATGCCATGTATCTTCAGTGACCGTCATGGCAGTGGAGAGTTGACATTATTGGAGGCCGGCATGATTGGGTACAGGCCAGAGGAGCTATTGCGTCTGTGAATCACCGCCCTGGTTCGTAGATCCTTCACAGATAAGCCAAAGGGATCAAACTTCACAGAACAAGAGTTATCGGTAGTGAATTTACGAATAGAAAGAAGATTAGCAATGACTTTGGGAGAAACAAGAACATTGGAAAGATGTAGATGGCGGGATAGAGAATGAAAAGAAGAGGTGCCACTGCCAGTGATAGGTAGGGTGGAACCATCACCGACGATGACTCGAGAAGAACATGAAGGAAGATGAATATAGGATGAGAGATTACCAGGGTTGTTGGTGAGGTGCGAGGAAGCACCAGAGTCAGCATACCAAGTAGCAGATGGCTGCTGAATGCGCATGGTGTTGAGGGTGTTGACCAAGGGTGTTGGGTCCCAGGACGGCACAGCTGGAGCAGGAGTGTATGGTGGAAATACTGCAGGAGCGTAGCTTGGTGTAGTGAATCCGGGAGCGGCGCCATGCATCGGAGCGCCATAGGAGGGGGCACTGTAAGACGAAGTGCCGGTGAGAACGCCTGGTGTGGAGCGCCAGGGCGCGATCCGAGGATGCCTGGGCCAGGTGGAGGAGGTGTGGCACCATAAGGAGCCGGCCACATGTTAAATGTGCCCGCCCAAGGGTTGAACCAGGGACGGTTGTGGCCAGCAGCAGGGGCTTGACCTTTCCCTTTGTTCTTCTTCTGCCCAGAGTGCTGGGGCGCCTGAAATGGAGGAAGCGTCACTGCTGAGTATGGAGATGCTGAAAAAAGCGGCGCAGCCGAGTATTCGGGCGCTGGAGGACGCGGCGCAGTCGGCGCTGGAGCCGGCGCCACAGGCAGATGGGCTGGCGCAGTAAGGACCAAAGCGTCTTCAAGTTTTTGGAGCTTGTGCTCCGCCTCCTCGATGTCGAGTTGAGAGCGTGCGTCATTGAAGGACGGCAGCGGCTCCTTTGTCTTGATGATGGATGCCATTTGCCGGAACGGCGCTGCCAGGCCTCGAAGGAAGATGAGGACGAGGGTGGGCTCGGCCATGGCGTGACCGACGTCGGCGAGGCCATCAGCATAGGACTTCATGCGCTCGGCATATTCATTGATGGTCATGTTGCCCTGCACAAGATTGCGGAGTTCCGCTTCCAGCGTGAGCGCACAGGACGTCTTGTTGTCACGGAAGAGCACCTCGATCTTCTTCCAAATAACGGCAGCACGGGCGCCGGGAATCATCACCATGCGCATAATCTGTGGCGACACAGAACCATAGAGGAGGTTCCTGATGGAGCAATTGATGGCCTCCCATGATGGATCAACGGGATCAGGCTCTGCTGTGCCGTCGACATGGGCAGTGGCCTGGAATTTACCCAGCATGGTGAGAAAGACCTCACGCCAGGCAGAGTAGTTGGGTGGGTTGAGTTCAAGAACGAAAGGGACATGGGTGCAAATGTTGATCGTGGAGGGAATAGCAGCTGGGTTTGGTGGAGGAGGCTGAGGGAGAGCAGCGATGATGGCTGCTGCAAGAGCAGCGACTGGATCAGCAGGAGCATTGGATGGATCAGCAGTCATGGTGTGGGTGGCGGCTGTTAGGGTTCTAGAGGTGGTTTTCCATGAAAGAGTGAGGATTCTGGGGAAACTCCACGATGGTTTTCCATTGATAGATGCCGGTATATATACACGGCTATACAATATTTACATGGTAGTGAATTGTACATACAAGGAAACAAACTAATCTATACAAATCAGTGTAATATGTTTCCATATTCCAACACAGGGGAAGTAATACCCTGCAGAGGAACCTGAATACCAGCATCTTCGAAAGCAACACGAGGCCTGTCAGCCTGCATCATCCATCTGTGCTGAACTGCGGCCAGATTAGTCTTCAATAGAGTTGTATGAGCAATCCGATCAACTAGCAATGTAGATACAGCCTGAGCAGCATATTCTGGCAACAATGGCAAGACCACCGAAGGACCCTGTGCAGCCTGCAGAACTGGAACAGGTTCCATAACCCCCATAGCCCATCGATGACTGCCCATGATCCATTTGTCCAGTTGGCCAATCAGTAGTTCAGAAGTAGCAGAGGTGGAATCAGAGACCACTCCTTGCAAATGCACAGAAACATTACCCTGCTGAAAGTCCAGTGTCATTCTCTCCCAATCACACTTCATGGGACTGTGTTGTTTTAACCAATCACAGCCCAATACAACATCATATGCTCCCAGATCCAACAACCTCTTATCATGTGAAAAGTGTGTCCATTACACCACCACTGCATTTGTGAAACCATCTGATTGGAAGTGATAATGTCACCATTAGCCACTTTCAAGTGAACAGCAGCACTAGGTTGTGGGGCCAGACCTGCTTTCTGGACAAAAGCTTCACTGACAAAAGTATCTGAACTTCCCGAGTCCACAAGGATCAACATCACTTGATTCTTTACACATGCACGCAACTTGATACAGGCACCAGATTCAGTACCAGATAAAGCATGGAGAGACAGCTGACAAAGAGCCCCAGCTGCCTGATCCTTCTTGTCCAACTGCTCGAACACATCATCTGATAGGAGCATAGACATGTCGGAAGAAGAGAGCAAGTGGAGTTGCGCCTGGAGTCGCTTGGGACAAATAGCTGCATGACCCCCATCAAATTTGTCCCCACAGGCAAAACATAAACCATGAAGCTTCCTATAATCGCGCAGCTGCCGTTCCTTGGTGAGATCAGAAGGCCCAACGACTGGTTTAGGAGAATCAACACAACCTGATGATCCAATGTGCTTGTGTGTGTAACTTGACTTTTGACCCTTGAAGGTTCCCTTGTTCTGGATCTCTTGCTGAATTGTTGCCAACAAAGCCACCCGATCCACTGACATCGGCAACTGAGAGTGAACTGAACCTTGAATTTCAGGTTTGAGCCCCTTGATGAACTGCGTCACAAACAACACCTCATCTAGTTCGGAATTGTGCATGGCTGCCGAATAGCGTGCTTCCTCAAATGCCACAATATACTCTTCTATAGTCCCTGTCTGTTTCAGTTTCAGCAAATCGTGCATAGCTCGGTTATACTCGTAGGATCCAAATTTGTGCAATACCGCTGCAGAAAACTCCTCCCAATCACCTAGAACATGCTTGCTCTTGTACACCTGTAACCACCGAGCAGCATTGCCCTTCATGTGCATCGAAGCAGCGGTGACCCAAATCACCCGATTCACATGGTAAATGGAGAAATAATCCTCACACTTAAAGAGCCAGATCGTTGGGTGCTCACCAGAGAACTTTGGGAACTCCGGCGTTGTGTCCTCCTCCCTCCTCGCGCTGATCGCGGTTCAGGCCATCCGTCGAACACCTGGGCGGCGGTCGATGACACTGGTGGTTCCCGTCCGCAGTACGCCGGGTCGCCCGCCGCGTGGAGGACGCGCGGGAATGCGACGCCGCGGACGCCGATGAATCATCCAGCGCCGAAGCCATCTGCTCCAGGGTGAGTCGGGCCAACACTCGACCCGTCTCCGCCACTTGCTGTGAGGGGAAGTCGCGATCCTTGGCCGCCTGCTCCGCTACTGGCGCCGCCGGGTTCGCCTGCTCGACGAGTTGCTGCTGGACCGCGTCCATGGTGGCGAGGCGCTTCGACAGGTCCTCGAGCGAGGTGAACACCTGCTGCCACCGCGCTTCCGCCTTCTACGACTCCTTCTCCATCGCGGTCAACAGGAAGTGCGTCTGCACGAACGGTTTCGGTACTTTGGAGGGCGCCGTGATGACGAAGCTCAGCCAGCCAACCAAGGAAGGATTGCCTGGAGATGAGAGCCTGAAGTCGAGCGCCGAATCCAACCAGAATCAAGCCGCCTCGCCAAAATTTGGAGCCCCAAATCGCAGCAGCGAACAAACTCTGCGAATCAACCCAACGCCGAGGAGATAAGGCTCTGATTACCAACTGTGATAGCCCGTTGCCGCCGACAAGCAACCATCGAGGCGTGAGCGTGATCACTGGCCGCTGCCGAGCTAAGCAAGCGTGCGAGCAACAATCTGAGACGGGGATTGAAGCTGTAGTTTCATTTCCAGTTTTTCCTTCCCCTGACACAATAGGCGAGCCTCTGTTTTGTACCCCAGCTTACAGACTCACACCGACTTACTTCCAAAAATCCGCCTTCGTTCACAAGAAGCGTGCCCGTGACCTCCGGTGCAGGGCGGGTGTCGCCGGGGAGGGGGTCAGGTCTGACGAACGGCGGCGCAAAAATAGCTCGGGCTCCTTGGAATGCCGTGAATTTGGCTGATGAACGGCGGCGGCCTTGAAAGAACCAATTTGGGGGAAAACCAAAATCCGTCGATTTTCTTATGGGGAAGTGCAACGGAACGAGGGGAACAGCAAGAGAAGGTTGTGAGCTCCTTGTCCAGGTGTTTATGCGGTCTAGCTTGCTGCGATGGCTGGAGGCCGGGATGGCTCGGTGGTGGCGGAGTTGAAGAAAGAATAGAGGAAAGAAATGACCAAGGAAAAAGAAAGAAAAAAATTAGTAATATAACATAAAAAAGATCACGAATTTAAAAATATACCATAAAATCTTTCAAATTCATTTTAATACCAACCAAGATTCTCCATTTAGAAATGTACCATTACGTTTTCCATCTATTTTCGTCAACACCGTCTTCTTCACCGTTGACCGCCGCTGAGCTCGCCACCACGTCTCGACGAAGCTGCTCGCAGTCGGTCAAGCCGCCATTGATGTTGCTTCGTGTCAGCTACCACGTCAGAGCCCTCGCCTCTCGGCTGTGTCCTGTCAGCCACGCACACGTGGGAGCCACCTGCACGCTGCGCAATTCCGCTCGCCCGCATGCGCCGCGAGCTGTGCTAGTGTTTCTCTTATC
The DNA here is from genome assembly GCA_001602295.1 of Zoysia matrella. Classification (NCBI taxonomy): domain Eukaryota; kingdom Viridiplantae; phylum Streptophyta; class Magnoliopsida; order Poales; family Poaceae; genus Zoysia; species Zoysia matrella. Next base: position 77,985 of record BCLG01000311.1, read on the forward strand.
AGCTGCGCCAGTGCCTCGCCCTTATTCAGTCCGCTTGTAGCCGTCGCCCATGGCCTGTTGGAGATCGTGGTGAAGCTACAGTTGCAACGAACGGTGAGCTGCAACAGAGGAAAAATACCAGGCTCGGTACTGTATCTTGCTACAGTAACTACTACAGTGTGGAGCCTACCCGTCGCCCATGGCCCATTTTTGTTGATCCTAGGGTGGGCCGCGGCCCACCCGTCCACCCGGCTGGCTCCGCCAGTGCCTCCTGCACCAGCATCAGGAGCGTTCTCGCTCGATCTCTCTCTCCGAGAAATGCGTGCTCATACTGCTCTACAATATCATCTGGAGCAAGATGACCTCGGCAACAGCCAAGAAAAACAGCTAAAGCCTCCCGTCATTGAGCAGCCGAGGTGAACATGACTCCGTGTTGTAGCAGCCGAGCTCCCTACAGCATCATCCAGCACACGAGCATCCCAGTGGCAGCTAGCCGCAAGGGAAGAAGACAAGATGACGGAGTGAAGAGATGATGGATGGAAAATGTAACTGAGTGCTATAAATTTAAACGGAAGATCTTTCATTGGTATTAAAGTGAACTTGAAAGATTTCATGGTATATTTCTAAATCCGAGCGAGCTTGCCGTCCTCATTGCCTGGAGAAGTCCGCTGCGACAAACAAGCAGGCAGCCAGCTGCGTTCCATCCGCATGCGAACTGCAGCAGTGTGCTGGCGGCATGGAAGAAGTGGTGGGGAGGCTGAGGATGAGGAGGTGGTCCTCGTGGAAGGGCTGAGCTGGACGGCGAAGCCCAGCGCGGCCGCTGAAGAGGAGGCGGGGTCGAGCTCGGCAATGCCTTCGTTGGCCGTGAGAAGAGTGTGGTGGCCGGTTTGGGGAAGAAAGAGGAAGAGAGCGACACGGCGCGGGGCGACGGGCGGGGCGTAGGGTGCCACGACATTTACTCGGGTGCACGTCACTTACTTTGTGGCGCGCATGCACGGAAGACTCCACGAGCGCGGCAGCACCTGGAGGGTGCGCTGGTGACCGGAGGTTGAGAAAAGCTGGGGTGCGGCTGACAGGTGGTCCTCACCTGACTGGTGATTTCAATTCAGCTCAATGCTTGCTCCCTCCGTTCTTTAATCGTTGTCGCTGTTGATTTTTAATTTCAACTTTGATTTTTTGTCTTATTTAAAAAATAGACTCAAATGTATAAAATTATAAATTATGCTTAAAATATCTTTAAATAATAAACTAAATTATAATAAAATATATGATATTTATCAAACTTTTTTGAATAAAATAAATAGTCAAAGTTAGAAGTCAATGGCGACAACAATTAAAGAACGGAGAGAGTAAGTGTTTTGGGATAGAAAAAAGAAGAGCAAACAAAATGTGATTGAAATTTGGCAGAATAGTTATCAAATGTGTGCTCCAATATTTTTTTTTGAAACTTTGCATAATGGTATAAATTTTACAAAGGAACAACTTTTATTTTGGGTCCAAGTTTAAAATCAATATAAATTTTATTTTATAAAATTTGGAATACCGGCAACCATTTAAACAGAATAATTCTTTTGGGCCTTTTAACCTTTATATAAAATTTCACAAAAATTTCCTAATTTCAAGTCTTTCTGAAACTTTCAAATGGAAATTTTATTTTACAACCTTTCTTTGAAAATTTTTGAACTTGTATTTGAAATTCAAATTTTGAAAATTTACTTGAATTGTTTTAAATCTTTCGAGCTCGGTTCCAAAATTTCGAATTCGATGCAGCTCTCATGATTCTTTTGATGTCTTCAAGATACGGGATGTCACAAGAACAATTTGACAAAAGCTCAATGTAAAAGGAAGTAGTATATGTAGAGGATTTCTAGTGTAGCAATCATATGGTTTTGGTTGGAACATAACATCATTGAGGAGTTTGCAGTGCTTTTGATTTTAATTTTTCAAAATAAAATTCCCAAGTGTTCTAAGCAGAAGAGATCAAGATTCATATCAGCATACCATATCTCATTCACCAACAAACTAGATAATATGATATTTCCTAATAAAATAGTCACAAGAAACAGGCATGCATGTTAGGAATAAAATTTATGCAGACCAACTATATAGAAGCATGTATAATCAAGAGTGCAACAAGCAAGGTAGTTTAATTTTCATGATTGATCAAGAGCATGACATTTATCTCATGAACCAAAGAGAGTTGGGATTTAAGGGGTGCAAACCATCGCATTGGAGGAGAGACCTTGTTGGGCGCATGCTTGGTCCAGCTGATCCAAGATGTCAGTCGATCAAGCATTGCTTCCTCGGGTTTTTGTACCTTTTGTATTGTTCTTTGCATTGGTTGGCCTCATGTCCTCGTGAAGTGTTGAGCGTGCAAAGCTTGAGGACTCCCCCACACTTATTCTTGTATGGGTGCTCCCTGGATAAAGAAAAAAAACAAAAGAACAAAACAAAAGGACTCTATCGGTGTGATTGACGGTGAGTCAATCTTATTGAAGCAAAAATTGAAATGATAATCCAGGGTATCTCTTGGCAGTGCTTTGTTTAAGGTCAGAAGCTCGACCATGAGGAAAGTTGCAGCTTTCCTTAGGATATAGTCTCCAGCATCTCCAGCATCATCGTTGATTGTAAATTGAGTATTGGAGTTCAAGCTGCTTGGTTTGTACCAATAAATATACCACAACTACAATATTTGTGATAGATGAAGACATCTACAACCATCCTTATGAATATTTTGCAAAGGAGGACCTTAAGATGGTTGTAGTTCTCATATGTGCTTGCGGCGCAGATGGTGACTAACTCTGGAGACTTATTAAGCGAGCATGATTCTTATATTCCTTCTAGAAAGAAACTCACATGCTCATATATGAAGTCTTTTATATTGAACTCCAGAGTCGATGCCTCAAAGCAATTCATGACCCAAAGGTTTTCCCTCTCAAGAAGTTCAACAGGAAAGCTAACTGTTGATTCTTGATCACCATCGAGAATAACATGTGTCAAGCCAGAGGGAAGAGGCTTGTTACACGTCGAGGGTGATGATGGCCACTTAGACATATGAAGAGCTTCTATTGAGTCATCTTCCTCTCGAGTAGAAAGTCAGACGGACTCAGGAGATGTTAAAGGGGACACAAACATCACCTTCTCGAATATGTCACGCTTAGGAGAGGATTTCACTAAATAGATAGCAGTAGCTAAAGCAATGTTCCCCAAAGCTTTTTGTTAAGGCTCCAATGATTTATATTTAAATGAAGAATATGATATAACAGGTAGTCTATGAGAAGATCAAAATAGAGGGTAGGAAGGATATGAAAATCTAGATGAACCTCGATTTTGTCTACTCTAATCGGTATGATCCTTACTATCCCATGACTTTCAAGGATAAGTCCAGAGGGGTTTCTAAAGAGCTTATCTATTAGGCATAGAGTCATGTTGCCAACAACGATATGCACAAAGTTCTCGGTCATACATTTGCTCTAACGGTAGGATTATGAAGGGTTTTTATGGTTACTTACCCAATGGAACAAGGCATGGTTGTAGAAGGTGAAATGACGTTGATTTGTTTGGAAGAGCGCTCCACTTCTCTAGACCATTCCTTGCTTGAGGTTGCTTCCTTCACCTCCATCTTGTGGACTTGATGTTGGGAAGGATTTTTTTGAAGGATGGGGTACCGTAGGTTTCTTTTGCTAGAAGGATTTTAAGGTAGGATCTATCTTGGGTTCAACCGGCAAGTCCAAAGGTTGAATTTCTTCTTCCCTTGGTGTTTGCGGTTCGGGTGAGGGTTCAACAGTCGTATCTATAGATGTAGATGACAAAGGCTTGAATTCGGCTGAAGAGGTCTCCTCGTAGCTTGCCTTGATGTCGGTGTGGAGAGGGCTGCTTGAGTCTAAGAAGGAACTGTTGTCCAGAATGGTGTCTAGGATTTTTCTTCCTTCCTCTATCATCTTGTCCATGAATGATCCTTCAGCACAAATGTTAAGGTATAGGGTAGATTCCTTCCAAAGACCAAAATAAAAATGTTGCAGAAACATATATTTTGCTATAGACAAGTTAGGGCCTGTTTGGATTAACTGTAAAAACCTAGCCCAAGCTGCACCTATGGTTTCGTTCTGTATCTACTGGAATCCAATGACTTCCCATTGCAGAGGAATGATATGGGACGGGGGAAATAAAGCGAGACAAAAGTGGCCCTGAAGACTGTCAATCAACATTGATCCTCACTACGATAAGAGTGTATCATTGCTTTACCTTCTATTCAACAGAAAAGGGGAACAACTTCCACTTTAAAGTTTGTTGTGTCAAGCATGAAACAGTTATGCATGAACACAATAGCGCAAATTCTTGGAGATGATGGTATGGGTTTTCATGTTTGTGCCCAAAGAAGTATTTCTCCTGAAACATGGCTAAAAAGCCAGAGTTCAGAGCTAAATGTTCTAATAGGTTCCGATGAAGGAGGTGGCTCAAAGAACTCGCGCTTTAGAGCAGAGAGTTTATAGATGGGCAGCTCCATGAAAGAATGTAGAAAACGAATAGAGAAAAATAAAAAGGTACAAGGACGAACTAGACTCAAAGATAATACAGCAACCGTTCCTCGGTAACGGAGCCAGAAATGATTGTTTGTATTTGTTACGCCACAGATAATTTCGCAAGCACACAGAATACCGCTGTAGCACTTCCTTTAGAGTATTCGAGGTTATCGAACACGATGAATGTGTGTGTACTATCTTCTAACTTAATTCGTCCAGGGATAACAAGAATTAGGTAGGCTTGGGTAGAGAGGGATTCTCAAGATAGCTAAGTTTGAGACAAGGTAAGGTAGATTCCTAGTGTATTATTTTGGGCATCGGTTTCCTTCTGCATCCATAGGCTGCTCCGGGGCTTTCAGCACTACTACATACCCGAACGTGAAGGATTACAAAGGACGGACAGAGCTGTCACCACTTACCGTCTACTCTGTAGGCCACGGAGTATGCAATAACCAAAGATAACTACTTTCCTAGACACCACATCTACGAAGTAAGTTACTACCTTAACCCCCACGCGTAATACATGACTAAGATACTCTAAGCAATGTAGAGCGTTGAACCCGTAAGCAGTAAGAACCTGACCTTATTGAATCAACAGGCTATATGAACATGCAAAAGAGTCTCAAAAACTTACTTGAGTCAAGGAGCATTTGTAGATGTACAAGCTCGAAGATGGTGTCAACCAGGCTCTAACACTCGTCCCAGCAAACCTCGGAAGCAGTGCCAAAGTACAATATTGGAAAAGACACGGGAAGGCCTACCTCTCCTCCGCACGATTCTTGGAGATGCATGTCGGGGTACAAGCGTTGCGAAGATGTGGACCAGGCCAACACTTTTCCATGATCACCCTCACTCTCTCCCTATCTTCTAAACACTAAGAACTAGTGCTAATGGCATTTGGAATGGAGATTTTTTCCTTCTTGTGGTGTGTTTTAAAGTGGGGAAGGTGCCCCTCTTTTTATAGCTGGCCAAAGGAGGTTACCGAACTGAATATTCGCCAGCTTTGAATATTCGCCAGCTTGCATGTGGGCACGACTTGGCGGGCGCACCATGAATTCATCGATCGAAACTTATCCTAGAAGGTGGGAGTTGAAGGTCAGCCAACCTAGGGGGTCGCCCAATCTACAGTTGGGCCCATTCACCTTACGGCCGGTGGGAATGACTTAGGATCGGCTCTGTTTGGCCCGATTCTTCTCCAGGTGGCTCCTTGGGGGCCCTAAGTTCTATACCACTAGCCAATGGTCATTTTTAGAGTGTTTACTCCCCTTTGTAGGCTCTAATCCATTTGCTTGCCCTTGATTGTCTGGAAGTGTGTTTTCTTCCTTCGTTGCTTGTGCTTTCCCTCAATTCTAAGTATAAATCACCTGATATCGAAAGAATGAAGTGAAGGAATAAAAAGAATCAAATTATTTCCATGAAATAACACAGATTTTGGTGAACACTTGAACACAGTAGTATGCTAAAATACTGAAACCCTAATCGCTTCTAAACCCTTGTTATCAAGAATCAATCGCCATTTACAACATCAATTCGCCGACAGATCCACCCACTGGACTCATGGATCACAAGAAGAATCAAAACCTACGTGGTCACGGGGATGAGGAAGGGATTTAGAGATAGAGATAGAGAGAGAGAGAGAGACAGAGATCACCATGGGGAGGGGATATCGACGACAAAGGTGCCATGCTCGATCCCGCCCTTCCTTGCTACCTTCCTGACCTCCACCGCTTGGATGCCGATCGGAGAGACTGAGCCGTCCGGCGGGGAAAGGGAGAAGGCGATTGGATTGAGGACGGGTTGGCCACGGCATGACGGGGATTGGTAGCCACAGCGCGACGGGGAGGGCGGAGGCAGTGTCAAGCCGTGGGAGAGGGCACAGGATCAACGAAAACGATTTGGGAGGCGAGATGGGCGGCACGCTGGGGGAGGAGGTTAAGTCTCAGCGTGAACTGCTGCGATGGTGGGTGATGGCACAAGGATGGCCATGATTGCTAGGGTATGAACAGTATAATAATAAAGGAATAGTGCCATGATGGGATGATCTATAGTTTCTAAATGATATGATATGATTCTCCATTCCTCACTAACGCAATAAGCAACCAGCCGCACTTAAAAAAAGAAAAGAAAAAAGCAACCACTCTTCCCCCTAACGCTCGGGCAGAGCCAGGCTCTTCGAAGGACCCAGGGATACGGCAAGAATCGATGGGAGAGGCAGGGCTGAGGGTGAGCAGCCGAGGTTGTTCCAAGCCTGCGTTGATGGAGACAGAGCCAAAGTTATGGTGACCGAGGAAGAACCGAGGGCACCGGGATGAGGTCAAGGAGCTGCTATGAGGCAGTTGGGAGAATCAACGTCAAAGGAAAGAGGCCACGATGCGGCGGAGAAAGGAGACTAGCGTGAAAATCCACTGCACCTTGTTCCAAAATCACCGCCGCATAACAGGCATATCTCGCCACGATATCCACGAGCGCTATCACCACTGTTGTCATCCTTAGAGCAAATTTTTTCATCACCACCTCAAGCGAGAGTAACCTAAGAGTCATCGGATCCACGGATAAACGGCCGAAATCAACCGTCCATTTTTACTAGAAACTCATAACCTCTCACATCAACCCCTCACTTTCATTTTACTCGTCGTCCCGCTCTTTCGGCCGCTCATCTTGCCTCACTGCACATGCCATAATATAAAATATTTTATTATAATTTACTTTATTACTAGTGATATTTGAAACATAACTGCTAATTTTATATATTTGAAATTTTTTTTTTAATATGACATAGTTAAAATTTTTATAAAAATAACGTTAATATTTTAAAATCAGAGAAAGCTGTTTGACACGAGGAAACTTATAAAAAATCTGGCTTATCCTTGGCTGCCCAGAGAAGCGAGGTAAAAAAAACCGACCCGTTTGGGAAGAGTCTGCTTCTTAACAGCCGGAGGAAGAACTCGAAGCGCGGAACGAGGATGAAGGCGGGGCTGGAGCCAGCGATGAGCATGGCGGGGCCACGCGGGACCGGAGCCAGCGGCGGCGGTGCTGCACGAGCTGACGTGACCCTAGCGCCGGCGACCAAGCGGCTCGAGCTCCGGCGGCACGAGCCGGTGGCCAAGAGGCTCGAGCTCTGACGGCGCGAGCATCAGCGGCACGAGCTTCGTCACCTCGAGCTTTCTCGCCGCGATGGGCTCCACCTCCCCCCTCCGGCGACGCGAAGGGCTCCACCTCCCCCTACGGCGATGCCAGCTCCGTTTCCCCCGACGGCGATGACGCGGACCTCGACGAGCGGAGGGGCAAAGGCGCAGCATGGAGGAGGCGGAGGCCGCGCAGCGCCAGCGTTGAGGGGCGAAGACGGCGCTGCTCCGAAGCGGAGCAGGAGGCGGACATGCGAAAACGGCGCGGCGCCGGAGCGGAGGGGTGCATGAGCACCGACCGGAGTACCAAGAGGCGGCGAGAAGCAGCTAGAAATCAGCGTTTGCTTTTGCCTCGCTTTTGCCTCTTTCCTGAAGGATTGAAGCACGTTCTCCATACGCGGTTCGAGACGCACGGCGTTGGGCAGGTGAAGCGCGTATTTTTGTGGAGAAGCGGCGAAGAAGCGGCGCCAAACACGGCCTTAGGCCCGTTGATCACTTGATTGTGGACAACCGATAATAAACATCATGTTATATCTGTAAAACTTCATATACTTAAACTAGATATTGAATTTGCATTGGGGTTCCTTGAACGCGGCATATAACTGGTCCAGAAGAGATCTCTGGCCTCTAGTTCCAATTTTTTTTTGAACCGAGTACATTTTTTCAGTATATACAGCCATAATGTTGCGGCTAAATCTTATTTTGCCGCAAACCAGCACATCGAAATCACAACCTGTAAAACAGCATTTAACCGATTTTATAACCGGTAAGCCACTTGTACAAATGAGGAACTGAAACCCTTTCAGGAGCTAGCCCAAATGTACCCGGGTTGGTATTGGATTGGAGCCAGCTTCTTATAATGAACTCTGCCGTGCCATTATAAGATTATTGTTTATTCACATATCTATGTTTGAGGTCATCAACCTGCAAATGCGAAGATGACATTATGACATTAAATGTCTGAAAATAAGATAACCACACTAAGAGGCTTACCATTATGTTTCCCGTCACTGAACTGGGCGTTCTTTGATGATTTGAAAGTTTCCAAAAACTCTTTACCCTTCTGCAACTCCATCTTCTGCCTTGCCTTATCCCACTTGTGCTCCGAAGCTAAAATCTCAATGATCCGGGGCAAAGCTCTCCCAGCAGCATCTGTGTCAAGGAAAGCAAGCCGGCATCTCCTTGCAATAAAGTCTACAGCAGATTCACAATACTCATGTCGAGCACAGTACGCTACTTCAGCCTCCAAAATTGGGTATCCATGAGCAAGACGCTTTCCCAAGCCTTCATTCTAATAAGAAAAGAAACATAAATATGAGATAAAATGGTAGCTGTAGTTAGAAGTGAAACACTTTTAAACATTAACCGTTGATTCAGTATAAATTCTGGTAAGCGCACACAAACTAAATGAAGCAGCAAACTAAGGGCCTGCTAGGGACTTACAGTTTTTCAATACCCAAGTATTAAGATACTATGGTTTTAAAAGACAATTTCAAGCAAAACCATGGTTTAGGAAACAGAGATCAGGAGTGGAGTTTTTAAAACTCTAAAATGGTTGCACTTTTACCAATACCATGTTTTTTAAACTATAAGATTTGTTACATCCAAACACGTTCAACATTTGTTACATCCAAACACTTGCTTTATAAAACCAAAATATTTAGCAAAACCATGGTACTGTACCAAAACTCCAAAAATACTTTATATCCAAACAGGACCAGATTCAAATGGACTTTGCCGAACCTCCAAATATTTCAAAAATGTCTAAGGAGTTGTGCAAGGTTCTCAAAAGAGAAGCACTAAAGTGATATTAGAATGTAACAAACAATGAGCAGAAGATACCAGGTAACGGCTATAATAAGTAGACTGAATTGTACCTTTCTTTTTTTTTTAGTTTTTAATGTTAATCACAAAAATTATGCATATTGATGCATAAAAAAAGATAAAAAAAATACGAACAACAATGTCTCAGTATCAAATAGAATATGAAGGCTATTCGTCTAAGAAAAACTTAAAAGGTGCAATTTAGTCAGGAATCTTTAGTTGAAAAAACAGCTATCATTATAATTTTTCATCCCAAGGACAGAAATTTGAAGGTTTTAAATTGCAGTATATTCAGTCATAATTCATCATGCAACTCGACTCAGTTACAATTAAACGAACAATTAACTTGTTCAGGCCCATCTCCAAATAAGTTAACATAGATTTTAAATCACTTTTTCAAGTATTGGATTGGGTCAAGAGCCAACGATATAGATTTGGAAATTCTTTTTTGAGCCTAGTCGTGAAAGGGCCTTTAGCCTAGTGGTGCCTCAGTAGCACCCCTCATGTCTTGAGTTCGACTCCACGTGGGAGTGAATTTCTGACTGAGGGCAAAAAAGTCCCGTCATCTATCACACACCAAAGCATAGGTCTAAGGCCCAGCCCTCACATGGGCTAGTGCAAGGGTGGTGCAGGGGTTTTTACGACCGGCGTGACAAGCTCTTCTTCTTAATGCAATGCCGTGGGCCGGTCTTACTCTCTACAGGTTGAGTTCTTTTTTTTTTCTTTTGAAGCCAATCCCTTTCCTTCACCTCTCAACCTGCTTTCTATTTGGATTCCTTTCCAACATCATCACTGTTGTGTAAGAGGATCCACCGGCCTAGGACACGTTCCCGGCTACGGTTACAGCTGAAGGTAATCTTCTCCCCGTGGAAAGATCAACTTCTTTTCTGCTTACCCTCAATGGATCTCCTGCCTGTCTTATATAGACAGCAAGGCTAAACAAACCCTAAACCGACTAAAACAAACCCTAAACTACCTAATCTTTAACTAACAAACCTTAAACAACCTAATCTTTAAACTAACAAACCCTAACTAACTGGCTGCCGCTATTAGGCAGGGTGTTGTGGCGTCCACAACCAAGCACAACACTACTCCCCTCCCCAAAGACAGCTCGTCCTCGATCTGCGACACTAATTAAGCCTTTTACATCTCGGCTTGAGAACTTAATCCTAACCAATGACGGCCGAAATCTCGAGACCCATAGGAGGTTACCGCCTACCCAATGAAACCCTTTCAGGCCAGTGCTGTAACTGTCTGAGAAGTGTGTTATCAGCTTCGGGAGTGACATGCGCATGAGGCTCAATCTGCCCATGCGCATGTGCAGGTTGTAGCTTTTGTAAGACATGAGGTTGGAGTTTTTGTAAGACGTGAGGTCGGCGCAGCTACTCGCCTTGCCGGTGCTGTTGCTGCCCGTAGCAGGGCTGTTGGCGACGGTCACGGCGTCGGTGATGGTGTCGATGAGGCGGCTGCCGCCTCGGAGCGCGTCCCTGATTCTGTTGACGCGCGTCGTTTGGGCCTTGTAGACAGCGTAGTACTTGCGGGAGTAGGCGTCTAGGAGCTGAAATAGTTGTGGATACGTGCCTCCTTGCTTCCTTCGTTGCTGCCGTCGGAGGAAGAAGATGTGGTGCAGATGGCAGTGACATCTTGATGGGAACATCCAAGATCGATCTGCACAGATCGTTCCTGATGGTTGGAGAGACGTTTGGAACGGTGGTGTTGCTGATTATTAGAGGCGACATCATAGCCACGACGATTTCTATCTTCGTGTGATGCTGGCACCTCCATGTCGACCGGTGATGGCACTGCATGCGGCAGCATGATCTGGCCCTTCTCTATCACTGAAATGCGATGTTCAGCGTAACTCGCCTCCTAGCAGATGTTCTCCATCATGGCGATGAGGAAATCGAGCTTTGAAGATATTGTGGTGGTGGTCATAGGATCGACGGTGCCGGCCATTGAGGCGATGCGCCGGTGCTGATCTCTGGATACCAATTGTTGTGGAAGAGAATCCACCAGGTTGAGACACGTTCCTGGCCACAGTTACAGCTGAAGGTAATCTTCTTCCTGTGGAAAAATCAACTTCTTTTCTGCTTATCCTCAATGGATCTCCTGCCTGCCTTGTATAGACAACAGGGCTAAACAAACCCTAAACCGACTAAAACAAACCACTAAACAACCTAATCTTTAACTAACAAACCCTAAACAACCTAATCTTTAAACTAACAAACCCTAACTAATTGGTTGCCGCTATTGAGCAGAGTGTTGTGGCGTCCACAACACGCCACAACAATCACATCGACGAAATGACCACAACAGCTCTCCTACTCACTATTCTGTTGGAGAACATTTCATTTCCCCAGCAGGAGAAAAGGACAGACTGAATTATAATCTTTTTTTTTCTTGTTCCATCTTACTAGAACACAGATTTCACATGTATAACTTCTATGGAATAAATGGATTACACACCTGGGCAATAGCAGCCACTTTGTCAGCCAAAGTTCCATACGCATGGGACAAATGTTTTGATACAACACTGTCCATTGCACCTGGAATAACTTTGCCACCATAAGTTCTTTTGATCCGCTTATAGTTCTGAGCAAGTACTGTAAAAGAAGCAGGATCCCATCCGTATCCACCAATAATTTGCAAATTATCAGTCACACAACCATTAGCTGGCTTCAAATTGCCTGACCTCACTGCTGCATTTACTGCATCTTCAGCCATACTGAATAAACAACCTCATTAGATTCAGTTATGGTTCATATATATGCGCACTAAGTGCTACATACTGCTGGCTCCACAAAAACATACCATATTTACATCTTTTTATTTGTCGCAAAGCATGAGCATTCAACTAATTTTCATATATTCAATCTACATATGACATAATGTCTGCCATAATACTTATCATATCATATTTTCTTACGAATATAAGACAATTAAGCAAACTAGCGAGGATAAAGCTCTATTCTATCCAGTTTGATTTCAATTCTAAAATAAACTAAAGTTGCAATTGCAGAGGTCTTACCTCCTATAAGTTGTCCATTTTCCACCAGTAATTGTTATTAGCCCTGGGTAGTCCTCGAATACGACATGATCTCGAGAAATGCTTTCAGTGCTCTTTGCTGATGGATCCATAGCCAGGGGTCGTATACCACTCCATGCAGAAAGAACGTCTGAACGTCTTACCTAATAAGCACATTGAAATTATACTTGCAGAGTCAGAAATTAACTGATTTCCCTTGTTCTCTTGAGCTGAAAAAAACGATTCTATTAAAAACATCAAAGTAAATGGAAAATATGAAATTCTCTTTTCCTCTTGTGCATGATTCTAATAAAAACATAAGAAAATTCCTTCATTGGCCCTACAAAAGTCATCACTTCCTTTGTTTGCCCTTTTTGTTTTAAACCTCTATTGAATTCAATCTTTGGTTCCTTTCTTGGCCATTCAATTAGTTTAGGCCACTAACGGTGTTAAGTGAGGGGTGCAATGACCATTTTACCCCTCCTGTAAAATGAACCAACATAATTACAAATTGCATTTGTTAAAAAATTAACACTGCAATGCTTTCACGTTAAAATTAACATCGTTACATGTTAAAAAATAGTGTCCGCTAAAAATTGACACATGAAAATTGAAATTGAGTTGGTTCATTTTACGGGAGTAGTCATTTCATTCCTTAGCACCGTTTTTTTTTTTTGAGGGAACTTACTTAGCACCGTTAGTGGCCCAAACTAATAGAAGGGCCAAGAAAGGAACGGAAGATGACATTCGGTCTAGATATTGAAGTTCAAAATAAAAAGGGCCAAAGAAGGAAGCAGTGAGCCTTTTATAAAAAACGAAAAATATGAAATATAAAATAAAAAATTTATACTAAAGAGCATCAACATGCTTCATATGAAATTTAAAAAATCTACCAATTAAATATTTCAATTCCATATCATACATGGAGTACCAAAGCACAAAAAAATAATAAATTACAACTGCAAAACCATTATGAGGCTCCTTGGGAATCTAATGAGTATTAACTTTCTACTTCTTGTTATATTGCTTCCTGTTGTCATATTTATTGGTTGTTGACTAAGTGCTTAGTTTTCTCCTAATAATTCCAGGTTACTGGAAACAAACAATTTGTCGCAGGGATGGTAGATATATAATAATGTATTTGCAGCTGCAATCTATAATTAGGTTGAAATGAAAGATATTAATAAACAACAACAAAGCCTTTTAGTCCCAAGAAAGTTGGGGTAGGCTAGAGATGAAACCCTTAAGAGGCAAAACAGCATGAATAAAAAATGAAAAGGAAGGGAAAAAAATGGAAGAAAAAAAAACATATGGATAAGGAAAAAAAGGGGAAACTAGAAATCAAGGTTGTGGCACGTGAATTGCTAGTCTGCACAATCTCCTATCTAAGAGTAGCTCCTTTGTGATCCTTCAAATCTCTCCACGGACTCCTCCCAATGACAATTTGAGCCTTCTCTGCCTCTTTTCATATCATTAGCCTGACTTATCATCGTGCTACAGACCACATCCTACGGACTCCGGTGTATATGTCCCGTCCACTTCAAACAATGCTACACAATCTTCTCCTTAGTGGTGCCACTCCTAATCTCTATTGTATGTCATTTTTCCAGACGCAATACCCTCTTGTGTGGCAAAAGTTCATCGCAACATTTACATTTAGGGTGCGTTTGGTTTGGGGTCAAAGTGAGATGGGATGGGGTCATCCGTCTTTTCTTGGATGGGGTGGCCCCTGCCGCTGTTTGATTGAAGGGATTGGGTGAGCCACTTTTTTGTTTGGTATGTGGGATAAGAGGTGAACGGCCCCAATTTTTGTTTGGATTGATGGATTGTACCGACAAATATGATTCAAATAAGATTAAAACAATATCTTTCTATGTAATCCATCACTTGTTTGCATCAAATAATATCCTTATAAGAAATCTTAACGCTAAAGAAAAGAGAAAAATGATGAACATCATTTGATTATTAACACTACTGAAAAGGCAAAGGATTAAAGATAACGGAATAAAAAAATTTAATCTGAACATCAGAACCAAACTCACAAGCAAAGCCTCACCCAAATCCTGGTATGCATGCGGCCAGAGATGCTCGCCAGGAGCTCGCAGCGTTCGGGCCAAAGCTGCATGCGAGCAGGAGCGAAGCCGCGTGGGAGCAGGCAACGCGCGCGAGAATGAACGCGAGGACTGAGCGTGGTTGCGTCCGCTCGTTTTTGGTGGATGGAGTGGCCGCGTCCACTCGCTTTCGGTGGATGGAGCGGCCCCGAATATGAGGGAATATTCGGTGGAGGGTGACGCTGCCCCAGCTCAACTCCAGTCCAAACGGCGACCAAAACGGGGCCACCCCGTTCCATCCACCCAAAGTCACGGAACCAAACACATCCTTAGTTGTTCGACATGCCGCCTTTTAGTAGGCCAGTATTCTACTTCATATAACATGGCTGGCCATATTGCACTCCTATAGAATTTTCTTTTTAGTTTTTGTGGCATCTTAATGTCACATAGGATGCTTGAAACTTGATGTCAATTCAATCACTAGGATTTAATTTTATAATTAACATCTTCATCAATATCCCCATCCTTCTGCAGCATTAATCTCAAGTAATGAAAAGTGTCTTTCTTACGTACCACTAGGCTATCAAGTCTAACATCTCCCTCAAATGTGGTAGCACTAAAACCAGACTTCATATACTCTGCTTTAGACCTACTAAATCTAAACCCCTTCGACTCTTATGTCTGTCTCCACAATTCTAACTTTGATTAAACCCCGTGTTGGTCTCATCCACTAACACATCATCCAAAAAGACTATACAACAAGGGATATAACCTTATATGTCTCTTGTGACCTCGTCCTTCACCAATGTGAACAGATAAGGGCTCAGAGCTGACCCTTAGTGCCATCCTATATTAATTGGAAAATCATTGGTGTCTCTATAAGCAAGATTACAAGAAGCATAGAAATAGCAGACTTCTCTTTAGTAGCCAAACATGGGGAGCAAGAGTAAGATACAACATAGTAACAAACTCATGTATCCTCATCAGTAGTACTCTAAAATAGTCTGCAATCTGCATGCTCAAGTAAACTAAAGAAAACAAAGGTAAACTTTAGATGATACAGCAAAGAAGCGAAATGAGTTCAATATAGCCATTAAGATGTTCTATTTCAATATAACCAATTTTGAGACCATTATGTTGTCAAATTTTTTTTTCTGAGACCATTAATACATATAATAATATAATATACAAGATGGTACCTGAACATTGAGATAATCTGAGATTGCATCCAGTATAAATTGTATTTCATCCTCATGAGGTTCAGGAAGCATTGTAATTGCGGTATTCGAATCAGTTGTTCCAGCTACTGTCCTTCCCAACCAAGGCAACATAAATACAACTCTGCCATCCTTAGTTTTAGGAACAATTAATCCCATCCCTTCTGGGGAATAGTAATCAGGAAGTACAATGTGTACCCCACTACTAGGACAAATCATGGGCATCACATCACTGTTAGCCATTTTCCTCACAGAGTCACAGAACGGTCCTGCTGCATTAACAACAACCTTTGCAAAGGTTTCAAATTCCTTACCTGACACATTAGCAAGCATTAAGTGACAATACAATGACCATATCATAATTAGATAAGCAACACTACCCCAAATGGTAATCTTACTCAATTTCGCAACAAAATATTATTACCATTTTTCTGGTTAGTGGCCTGTGAATTTATTACTCTACATGTTCATGAATAATTTTATACTCCATAATGAAAAACAACCTTGACTTTGCCTTAGAATTCTAATTAATGTGAGAAGGGCCTCTTGATACCTAAACCTTGTAACGTAAGCACAAAAACATATTGCTCAGCAGAGTTTTCTTTTACAATTTAGCAACAGTTGGCCAAATTAGTTTCATGAACATACCATGTCCTACCGAGATGAGTTATTATCCAAATCAAAAGAAAAGACAAGTAAGTACAAAATACTCACTTATACAAGCTTCAAAGAGAGGAACAAAAACATAATTTTGAAAAAATATTAATAATTTGAATTCTCTGTACAACAATTGCTCGATAGGTTAGGGGATAGCAATTGCTCAACAATTCAGGCCTCTGCCTGATTAAAGGCTAATAAATGAAACATTAACTTAACATTCGAAAGGGTCAACGGATCTTGAAGCTAAAACAACAGGATGGGCAGAAAATGAGATAAATGGACGTATGGACATTCGACTAAAATTTTATCTCAATGAGGGAGCTGGACTACTATCCACAGCTTTAAAATTTGTGCAAATTTATTTCGTTGAAATTAAGCAAGTGCTAAATGACCTTTTGTTATGAATTTCTACTGAAAACTATGAAACTGACAACAAAAGAATAAACATCACAGGCTTAGTATTATGCCTAGTTTGGATGTGAGAACATGATACTTCAAGGAACAACATACAACTGTACAGGAGGAACATATCACTTTGAGTGATCACAGTTCATGTGTTGCCAATATTACAGAAACTCATTATGTAATTTTCTGAATTGCAGTTTTTAATATATCAAAATCACTTCAAATGAGTGGAGGAAGTCTACAAAGAGCTATTGTAAACATAAAACACAATGTCATACTTTGAGAAAGAGCAAACAAAGATGGGATGCCACCTTTGCAATTATTTAGTCTATAAAGAAAAAAGAATGCAGAGTAACTAGAAATTCCTCTATCATCTATTTAATACCTATAGTTGCATCGATAGCATGTCTGACCATATATACTCAGTTGCATTCATGTGAACACATGACACAAGATTGTTCATGAAAAAGAAAATTTGAGCCACATTCTGATGGTTAATTTATATAGAAGGTAGACAATAGAACCTGATAGTATATCACGAATGCGTGCACCAATGATTCTATCCCCAGATTCATCCTTAATGAGGGAGATCACTTCAGCATAATTAAGAACAGCTGCCCCAACAACTGCAGCCGTGCATGCCACCCCCACATTCAACCGAGAGTCATTCATTTGACCATCATAGTATACCACTGTTCCTCTCAGGCTACGATCATTGTGATTTTTTGCAAGTGTTGGGAAAAGTTCAACTGATTCATCTAAAGAATAATACCGTGACAAATGTAGTAGTCTTCTTCCAGAAACAAGATCATAAAACTTCAATCCAAACCAGTAGTATACAAGCTCAAACCAGTTAAAGCAAGGAGTCATGCAGGGCAAAGCATGACATAAGTGGGGAGCGTTCTCGATAACCTGCTTGCGTTCCTTAAGAGCATGAAAGACAAGTTTGAGCTGACCATAGTCAAGATTGAAAACTGCCTTTTCCAAGTAACGTACACCTGTACAAATGAATCCAGTATAGTAAGGCATAAGTCAATGGACAAATATTTCTGTAAAAAGAGCATCCCAGTGCATGTAGCTCTCGCTTGCGCAGGGTCCAGGGAAGGGACGGACCACTTTGGGTCTTTTGTACGCAGCCTAGTGCATTTCTGTTTCGAAGTCAAAAATCTGTTTTCAAACAACAAAATGTTTAGTTGATCTTTATAATATTTTCTCAAGAAACCCATCTGGAAAAGTTTACTGCGACAGTAACAGAAACTAGAAAGCAAGACATACATTCACAGTAACATGGAAGAGAAACTTTGTTAAAAAAAAAAAAAAAGAAAGAGAGCTACAGCATGCACATCAGTTTCATTGGAATATTGTCGAATATTGCTATCGGCAAGTGACAAATAGAACACATGACATATGAAATCAAATTCAACTAGTTTTCTAGAAACTTTTTAAGTATATTCAGGTTGAGCACCAAATTAACACAAGAAATCCCAACAAAACAATTTAGTAGGTAGTGAACATTCAGACACATGAACTACATGCTCGGAACCACAGTTTTCCAAAACCAAACTAAAGACCGTTTAAACAACTTCTAAACGCTAGACAGGCGCCCTCGTCAAGGCTTAAAGGGCGTCTAGATGGAATGCAATGTTCATTTAGACTGATTAAAGGCAGATTAAACACTATACGATGGGGTCATAAGAACCGTAGAAAATACACAACTGATACTCTATGGTCGTTCCAAACTATATAGTGAAACAATAGGTTCATCAAATGCTGAATATTAAAATTCACAGCCAACGACTTCGACAAAATTGATAGGGCACATATTGACTTCTATACATCGAGATCTCCTATATATCTTTTACTAAGGTCACTCACCTCCGTGGATAAGTTTGGTTGATCGGGAGGAGGTGCCGGAGGAGAAGTCCTCACGCTCCACGAGGCCCACTCGGAGCCCGCGTGTAGCAGCATCGAGCGCGACGCCGCAGCCGGTGGCCCCGCCGCCGATGACGAGCACGTCGAGGGGCTCCCCCCGCGTCGAACCCGCTAGCGCCGCATACTGCGCTGCACGCGGGGGTGGCATCGCCCCGGGCTGGGCAATACGCTGCCGCGCGGCCTCAAGGGCCGAGGCGGAGGGATCAGAGGCGGACGCGGAAGGCCAGGCCGCTGTGGTGCCAGCGACGACGGAGGCAGCGAGGGCTGCGGCGCCCGCGCGGCGGAGGCGCCACGCTACCATGGCTGGCGGTGGCGGCGGTCGGATTCGTGGGATTGCCTTTTCTCGTCTGGGGATCACGGCTCGCACGATCGGTGGCTGGGAAGAATGGAAGGGTTCATCTGTTCGACGAATTGAACCGTGAAGGCGTGCACCCCAGAAACCTGCGAGTTGCAAATTGCCAGCTGATGCAGCACAATATAATCAAGAAATTATAATCTGTATTCTGTAACTAAACAGAAATAAGCCCTATTTTGAACCACCCAGATTATATAATCTTCGCTCTGGTTACAAACATATTCCCTATGTTCTTTAATTGATATCACCGTTAACTTTTAAATTCAACTTTGACTATTCGTTTTATTAAAAAAAATAAATTTTATATATTTTGATGTAATTTGATTTATCATTAGAGTTATTTTAATCACAACTTAATATTTTATATGTTTGAGTAAATTTTTTAAATAAGACGAATGGTCAAAATTAAATTTAAAAGTCAACGACGACATCAATTAAAGAATGAAGAGAGTACCAATTTATTATTTAGATTATAAAAAATGAAACCTCTCAGAATACATAAAATCCTAATCTGACCTACCCTAGCTAAAATTTGATTATGACTTTAAAAAACCAACTACCTTAGGTTAGTTTCAGATAATTACAAAATATTACTATTGCTTCCACCTTTTTCTCCACAATCAACCGCCTGCACATGTGTATATCTGGGGAGCCTTTTTTTCCATCGCCCGACAATGATTTAATGTTGAGAATATGATGTGGTGAGAAAAAATTTTAAAAAATGATTCTTAGCTCATGCGCATAACATTGAGAAAATACAATTTAAATATGACGTGGTGAGAAGAAATTAAAAAAAAACGGTTCTTATCTCATGCGTAGGCTGAACAAATTGGCGGAAACAAAAATACTATTTAAATAATTGAAGGGTAAACATGTCCTTGTTTAAGGGAAAAAAAACTATAAAAATCAGTGTATATAATCTGACATGCAAACATCACCTGGATTATTTATAAACCAGATTATAAAAACTACGGCTATAATCTCCAAACAAAGCCATAGTTATTGTGCTAGAATCTAGATTATTTAGGATCGATTATGATTATATTAAAAAATAGCTTATACTTTGATTGTGTGAAAATCACTTATCTAGCTTTCTATAGTATATTTCTTATGTTAACATTATTTGGTATTGTAAGTGTTAGGAAGAGAGAAGTAAGTAAAAAAGCTAATATAACTTATAAGTGAAGTATTAAATATAAAAGTAATTATAAACATAATGATTTATGAGTTTTAAGTATTCGTTATAGATTATAATATAAACTGCTATAATCAATTATAAAAGCAACCTCATTATTTCTACGGCCCATTAACTTATAGTTTAGACTATTATTATTTACTCTTTATAATTTGCTAAAAAGATGCTTATTTCACATTATAATCTTACAAAAGATCTACCCATCCACCGAAGCATCCCCCCGTGTTGCCCCATCTATCTCCTCAACTTATCCTTTCTATTCTCTCTTTTCTCTAGTCCTATCAAATGCCATCAGATTTAAGTTGCTCGGTTAGATCTGCTCTCTCTCGTTTTTAGTTTTGTTATTATTCCTACTGTCCATTTGTTGAATTTGTGGTTGCATCATCGTCTCGTAGTTTTGCTCCTAGTGTCTACTCCATTAGAGTTTTGAACTCTTCTCATGTATCTTTTGAGAAACATTTGGATCCACATCATCAACCTTGTCACCATATCTATTTTTTTGTTGTACCACTTTCAATTAGGATTTACCCATATCTTACAATAGAAAGAACAAATCAATGCAGAACTGAGTTTGTTAGTTTTGAATTCTTGTCACTATCTTTTGAGACATATTTGGATCTTCACCACCAACCTTATCACTATCTATTTTTATGGTGCACATTTTTTAGTTAGGATTCGATTACTAGATTTTGTTGCAGAAAAAAACGACCATATCTCCATGATCTATTGTTTATTTGGAACTTTTTTTACACAATCTGAAGGAATGGCATAAACACCGAAGTAATCCTCACAACGGCATTTCCAGAAGTGGGGTCCCTCACCATCAGAACAAGGAGAATAGATTTTGAGCATACTGTAAGTAGATGGTGTATGCGAAAGAAAATAGACAAATACACAAACCCGCACGCTTGAGTAGAGGAACATGGCTTGGCGTCGTTCATCATACCTGTGACAGGGAAAAGCCATATAGTTGTGACCGACCCATAAGCCGATCCATGGGGCTGGTTGTCGATGAGGTAGCCATTAGGCGAGGGAGTTACCAATGATGACGGCATTCCCAATAGAGATGAGAGCGGTGGCATTTTGCTTGCAGACTCAAGAGGTGGTATAGTCGATGTCACGTGTGGAGAAGAATCTACAAGGAGTAGGTTGTGCTCCAGATGATAAACTTTAATCCGCAACTCAAGCGGATGAATCTAGCAGTTGCAAGATCTGGAGCACCAGTGGCTCCCAGGACTAGATAGATTGCAGAATTCCTTCGACCACCTTTTGTGTGAGCTTCTGATCTGTTTCACCTGCTTGTGCTCCTCGGCCACACATTGCTAGTCCTTGGTGTAGCGCCTGAGGAAGTCGGCGAAGAGCTGATCCTGCACCATGACTTGATGCTAGAGACATGATGTGTATCGAGGTTTGAGGTAGGGATTCAGCTTGGGTGGCGCTAGAGTGGCCACACAGAGGTGGGAGATAGGGGTGGTGGTGGGTGAGAAGAGGCTATGACAACCAAATGTTATAATTAAACTAAACTTAGTGCAAACGAGAGGGAGCTGGGAGGAGGAAGGAGACATGCTGGGAAGTAAAACAGCAGAAGCCAAGGATAGGGATGAACACAGCCGAATATCGTTGCATCTTTCTTTTCAAGTTATCAGTGATTACAAGTCTCTTGCTCACCACCTTTTATACTCACGCAAGTTAGTTGCAATAGCTGTCGAGTGACAGCTGTGCCCAAGCCCCACAACTCTACACCTCACGTACTGTCAGATAGTGAACAGTGATCAGTGTACAGCTCCTTTCTTGCCTTCATCTCCTGGCAGACGCAGCCATGAATGACCATCGTCTTTGTGCCATCTTTTTCTTGTGCGCACGGATGGCATAGTAGCCATAATACTAGCTTGGCTGGTGGTGATGATTTGATTGGAATGACTTGGCATGGTAAACAAGGAAAGAGTGTCAGATGGGCTTTGATCGCTTTGTTGCTGCAAGAGGTGATGAGCTAAAGTTAGAGATGACAGATGTAGTGGAGGTTGGCTAGGCGGTGATGATTTGGGGCCGACCAACGTCACTGACCTACAAGTTGGACGAAGCACGCTTACTCCCTACAAAAACTTTTTTAATTTTGCCGAGTACAAATGGATAGCCGCTAATAGATGGGTGACCTAGAGTTTTCTAGTTTTCTAATTTTCATTTTCTTTTCATGTTTATCCATATTCAAGAAATAAAATTACAGTAAGAAATTAAATAAAAAAACCTATCTAGTGGTATATACAATGAAAAGGGTGGGGTGAATACTAGCTACATTCCGATGAGTGTTTAGGTTTTACATCTCAAATAACACATTCTAATTGTTTAATTTTCAATTGGCATGATACTCACACTTGCCCCTAAATCAGAACTGTGCTTGAAGTGTTTTACTCTAGTGGAACACAGGATGGTTGGACATACAAGGTCTCACTTCTTTTGAGGTATGGCTTTGAGGATCACAACATTGCATTCTCCCATCAGCTTGATCACTTAAGCAGCGGGCACTTGATGATTGTTGTTGAGCAATAGTTGTATTGCCGAGGGCAAAATCCATTGTTTTTGATGGTGTAGTTCATCTTTTCATGGGTGTTGAGGAAGTAGCTTCCCATGTGCCCCATATGGCCATATTTCCACAAACCTCGAAGGTTATGTTTGAGTCAAGGATAGGACTAGAGTGCCCGACTCTTTCAATGAGATGAGAACTATCAATTCGACTATAAACCTGACTATAAACGAACAGATCATGTGCTGCTTAGCAATCGTAGAACTAATTCTGAACGGCTATTGACCCACTGGAACAACAAGATCATCCTGAACATGAGGTTTAATTACTGCAGGCGATGGAACAAAAAGTAAGAACAAGATGTGGCAAAATAGAAATCACTCACGGTGGGTTCCCAATGTTGTCTTATAGGTGGTTTTAGACACAACTGCAGATCATAACATTTACGCAAAAGCTAAGCTAGAATAAATGAAAATCCAAGTATTATTAGTGGAGGCCAGGACCTTTAAATAGGTGGGAGGACAACCAAGGGGTTGCTAGGGTTGTTCTCAAACCCTAGGACACGGTTTTAATAGGTCAACTTGATACACGGGTCCATGACCCAAGTTTGGGTGACACAACATCTTTTGTATTAAAACGATAATTAGCACCGACTCCAATATGGTATGATGGTGAGGTCGAATCTGTTAGTAGACATCATTATCTTTTCAAAGAGTATTTAAATGCCCAATTTAGATTTCATGTGAATTCGCGACGATCATCGCAAGTTAGCACTGTTCTGCAGTTCGAATCTAGCACGCATGAATCTTCATCTTTTTTATCTCGACTTGTTGTGGAGCTATGGATATGGGCACTGAAGTCCTCATCGTCCTACCCCACTAGAATCAAAGTCGTTCCCGATTGAAGTTCATATTGAAGACCCAACACTCCACCATGCCCTCTCATAATCATGAAAGGCGTAGGTCATGGGGGTATTCTGATGTAGTCACATGGTGGAGCACAAATACATATGACATCATTATTCTCCTCTTCTTTACCACAAACTGTCCTAGGTTTTGTGTTATGATTGATTTTCAGGAATAAAACTTGATCAAGTTCTTTGAAATAGAATACTGGAACTTCCTCCAAAGACCATGGTAGCGATAATTGATCCCCTTCTTGAAAATTGACCTGCATCTTGTAATCAACAGTAGAGATACTAGATATGGTGCACATAGCTTGAATGTATGTCAGTATTTGATCAATTTGTGACATTGTTAAAGTAGTTTTAAAATGTGAACAAATATATACCCTATGCACCATGGGTACATTTGAATTCCGCCCAAGAATACGCTACCAAATCTTGGGTTGCCACGCACGCCAACACATTAGTGGTTGATTCCGTCATCCGCGTCGTGGCTGTAATTTAGTGAGAAAATGAACTGCAAAAATTTGGCATACACGGGCGCGCATCCAAATGCCGGCCAAAATTCGCGTCGGTGTGTGGGTGAGAAAAAAATTTTAAGCGGATATTTGCGTCGATCCAACCATGCCCCATATACTATCTATTATTACCATATTTGCCAGTTGCATGAAGAGAACAATTATCCAAACATAGCAAACTAGACTTTTGAAATAATTCCTTCCTTAAACTATCCTAGTCACAAAGAAATTCAAATTCGATAACCTAAGCAATTTAAAGTAGATTTTAATTTCAACTCTTGTGCCTCGTTATCAATGCAATGATCATGGCTTATTTCAACAGATCTATTCTTGAAAATAGTACTTTCATGTTTCTTACTCTTCTTCGCTGTAGTAAGCGCTACACAAGCATCATTATCTATATCCATTATTTCATCAAGTAGCACATCCCCTTCAGATGTATTCTTACTCTTTTGCATAATGTTAGGCATAGAACAAGAGACAAAAGTGTGCTCTGTATCTAGTTGTGTTACTATAGTAAGAGACTATAGTATCACACAACTCTTCTTTATCACATTCTCTTTGTGACAAAAGCACAACAACAATACATTCCACTAATCTGTAATGTTTCTTGTTCTTGCTTGTATCTCTAGATGATAAAAGTTGTTTCTTGTTGATATTTGTTATGTCACAGATAAATCCGAAAGCGCACAGAATACTGCTATATAACATCCCTTAGAGTATTCCAAAGTTATTGAATACGAGGAATGTGTGTGTACTATCTTCTAACTTACTTCATCCAGGGACAACAAGAACTATGTAGACTTGGGTAAAGAGGGATTCTCAAGATGACTAAGTTTGGGACAATGTAAAATCAATTCTTAGCGCATTACTTCAGGCACCGGTTTCCTGCTGAATCCATAGGCCTGGCTTTTAGCATTACTACGTACCCGAATGTGGAGGATAACGAAGGACGGACAGGGATGTCACCACCTGCCGCCTACCTCTACAACCTGTAGAGTAGCAATAAACAAAGGTAACCATTATCTTAGAAACCACATCTACAAAGTAAGTTACTATCTTAACCGCTCTAGCAATATAGGACTAAGGTACTCTAAGAAATAAAGCGACGGACCTGTAAGCAGTAAGAACTAGATCTTATTAAATCAATAGACTATGAACATGCATGAGAATCGCAAACACTTACTTGATCTAAGAAAAAATTATAGAGGTACAAGCTTGGAGATGGTGTCGACAGGCCTGAGACTCATCCCAACACCTCTCGAGAGCAGTATCAAATTACAACTTGGTGAAGACACGGACATGCCCACCACCATAGCCAAGCAGCCTAGTAGTGTTGATGATGCAGCTATTCTGGTCGAGACCGGATACACTTCTGAGGAGGCAGCTCAGACCCTTTCCACAGCCCATTCAGATCTGCCAGCTTCAGCTGATGGCAAGGAGCCCTCCCCGACATTGTCTTCTGGTATAAATGCTTTTGATCATGCTAAGCAGCCAGGAGTTGATGAGCCAGCAACAGTCATGTCAGCGCTAAAGGAGCAACCACTAGCTGTCACTGCTGTAATACTCTGTATTCTCAAAATCAAAAAAATCAAATTTCATGAATCGAATTCAAAAGCAACGGAAGTCGAGCTTAAAAAAAGAAATAAAACAATTCAAGTTAAAGATTTAAATTTGAATTGAATTAAAAAATTACAAAGCGAGCATTCAAAAGATGTAAAAGTAAATTCTTATTTTTAAGTGATCATGATGATTATAATGTATTAAAAATGAATTTTTTTGTAAAATTTAAACTCAAGGTTCAAGGCCCAAAGTAATCTACTCCTTTTTAAACAACTATTTGTTTTCCGAATTTTATAAAATAAAATCCATTTTGAATTTGAAGAAGAGACCAAAATAAAAGGGCTTCATCCTAAAATGTCCTTCAACCTTGCAAATTTTCAAATTCATCTGAACTTGGGAAGTTGGGTTTTTGCTGCAAACATAGAAGCTGGCGCTGGAATTTTGCGAAAATCAGAAATTGGAAAAGGCGCAGACCCCACCTATCAGCCGCCCCGTCTTCTTCCTCCAGCTGCCATTGGACAGCGCGGAGGCGTGCGCCGGGCGCATGCATGATGGCCACGTCGCCCGGCTGCTCCTCGCCACCACCTGTCATGCGCCCCACTCTCCCTTCTCTCTCACTCCCCCGGCGCTCTCTCCTTCACTCATTCTCTTTCTCTCTCACCTAAGCGCAGACGAGTGGCAGCCTGTCAGGGAGCAATGCCGCTGAGCCCTTTCAGCCCTCCTTCCTCGGCCAGAAGGAGCATCACCCCAGCCCCAAGCTTCCACCCCTCTCCTCTCCTCCATTCGTGCACCGAGTTCCGCGGATTCGAAGCTTTCCCCAAATTTTGAGCTACGAGACAGCTGACCGTTCTTCGTTTAGTCTGGTGTGCTCTAGCTGGTTTTCTCTCGATTCCTCTCGGCATTGACCTCCCTATAGCCTGGCGCACCTCTAGAGCCCGAGATTGAGGTGAATTGTTGGGTTTTGAGTTGAGATTTTGGGCGTCCGTCGAGGCCACCATTGAAGCCCGAACCACCTCGTGGGTGACAACCACCTTCCAGCCCTAATTGCTTTAGTTATGGTTATGTCTTGCATTAGATCGGGTATTAGTGGTATATGTGGGTTGAACTCTAATTGCTGTATTTTTCCATTCCTTGATTACTTGTTATACCTTGTCCTTGAATGTTCTTGTTCAAGGTGGGAGTTTCTCATTTTACGGTGCATCTTGCTTAGCTATGCTTAGAGCAGTTGAAGTCGAATCAATGGAAAGTCACCACCGTTTCACGAGTATAGGATCTTTATTTACTTGGTTACTCATATAGTTGGACTAAACCTGACGATGAATAAATTGGAGACCGGATGGGGATGATGTATAGGATGGTTTGAGAAGACTGGGCCTTCACAGTGGTAGCCTTGTCTGTGTCGATTAAGGATTGACCGTTGTTAATGTTGGCCTAAGCACTTTTCGTTCAAACCACATGTCAAATATAATGGTAAGACAAGCCAAATATCTCATTTGCATTCCAGCGTTTGGCTTATGATGGCATGTCTTGACTGACACGCACGAGTAACTGCTGGGTTCTCATGAGACACATGACCGGTCCTCCTTGACTTGTTGATTGTTCAACCGCTTGGGAATGGGTGAGAGAAAGGTTGACATGAGTGCCCTTTTGTGTAACTTTAGCGGGTTACCTGAGTCGGATGGTCCTCAAGTCGTGTGGGTATAGTTGGACTCCCTGCAGGGTGTATAATCAATTCGAATCGTCATGGTCTCGGTTATGACCAAGCTTAGTGTCTATTATTGTTGGTTGTAATCTTCTTATTGTTGTCTACTTGTTAAACTCCGATACTAAGGACATGGGTTATGTAGGTGTTATACCCATAAGGTTGTTTTGCTTTATGTTTGCTTGATATGTTACTTTACCTTAATCATCGCTTTATGCAAAAAGTTTTAACCTATGACCTTATCCTTGCAATTTAACCCTATGCATTATCCTTGAAGTCAGAACTAGCCCACGGGTAAGTCTTGCTGAGTATCTTCGTACTCACGTTTGCTGGGTTGGAGTTTTGTAGGTACTGTTATTGTTTGTCCCTTTCAAGCGTGATGGTGGTGTTCGTGGGCTGAGCACAATCATCCTTTTTCGTTTGTTTTGAACATAGAACCTAAACTAATTTGGCCTTTGTTGAACTATGGTTTTGGAAAGTTTGGGAGTTGAAAGCTATGACCTTACTACTTCTATTCATGTAAGTTTTTTATATCTTTTTTTTTACTTATAAATTGTAATAATTTCTCTAATTATTTTTTTAAATATGTGTATCTCTTTGCGATGTATACAATGTTAGTTCCCAATATGCTCTTGTCCTGAGCGATGTTTGTGAAGCATATCGGGGGACTACCGGAGTTGATTTCTCGTTAGTCAAATTTGAGCTTATGTGTCGCATATGGACTGCAAGCTAATTTGGCTAATTGGAACTCAACTTGAACGGTTTCTCACAATTTCTCGCATGCGCGTATCAAGACTTTTAACCTTCTAGAGAAGATCTACATGCTCCCATTGAATATGATGATAGTCTTGGTACTTGTGGTTGAACACAATACCAAACATACTAGCGGCATGACTAGGATTCTGGGGGCTTAGAATTGATTTCTTCTTGTCCTTTGATTGAGATCTTTTGATGTGACTCATCATGCAAAATAGGTCAAACCAACACTACCTGGGAGAGATGAACACCGCTCAAGTGCAAGCACTATTCAAAGGGAACTATAAATGCAAGGAAGAAATTCCTCTCCTAGACTCTAAGTGTGTGTGGAATGGAGTGGAAGCTCAAAAGGGGATAAATGGAAGTGAGTGTGTCAACTGGACTCACCCTACCCCTCTATATATAGAGGGAAACCCTCTGAACTTGTCGCGCACTCAACGCCGGGAAGTCCACTTCTCCCGTGAAAAATCTTTGAATGAAAGACTGGACAACCAAGACTTGGCGCCAGTGGGCCAACTACCAGGACGGTTGACTGGCTGGTGGGTCCATCCAGGCCCACCTTTGGTCGGTTCGCTCCCTCGGTCAAATGGTTTCCAAAATTGGGAATTTTGCATGTTGCGAATAACTAGAGTCTAGAGCTAAATTCTAAAAGGAATTCTTATGCAAAATAAATTCTAAAAATTGCAATCATGATTGGGAAAACTCAAATATGCTCATGCAATAGAAATTAAACTTGAAAATTCAAACATGCTGATTTAGAAGGGAAATATGGGGTAAATACCGACTTACCTTTCGGCAAGGACTTGTCATTTGAGTCTGACAAGCGGGACTCTTCGATCTCCTTCATTCTTCAGCTTGATGCAATCTCGACTATCGGAGAAGATGGCACGGACGACTGCTCTTTCTTGGCTCGCCATACCTTTTTGGTCCTCTTCGTCTTTGGAGGTGGCGACGTGATGAATCCTTCGGACTCCGGGGGCCTTTGCGTCACCCAATTCTTCTTGATTTGTGTGAGTCCCATTTCCTGGATGTTGGCCTCATATAAGAAGTCCTTCATAAATGCAGTCAGGTTTTCCTTCTTGGTTAGAGTGACTTCAACTTCCTGGATGTTCCGAACATTTGGTTCGTACTTGATCTTGATCATGTTGCACTTGTTAGGTCTAGGCTGAAAAGCAAACTTTTCGTCCTTCCCATTAAAGTGGAGATAGATTTCTCTAGCACCTACATTGATGTGTGCATCTGCAGTACTGAAAAATGGATGGCCAAGGATAAGCCGGAGTTTCCTTGTCCGCATCCATGTCGAGCACAACGAAGTTCACAGGGACAAAGCAACCCCGGATTTTCACCGGAATATCTTTGGTGATTCTTGTTGGATAACAGAGGCATACTATAAAAGTATGAATTACTAGAGAATATATCTAACACGTGCTTCTATGCATATACAAATACTCAAATGAGGCCAATGAAGCCCAGTCTACGAACCCAGTCAGCCCAAATATCCTAAGCTGGGCTCTAGCTAGGCCTTCTTGTCGTGACAGCAAGCACCGTTGCATCCCCTTAAAAAAACCAAACTGCAAGTGCATCTGAGTCACGGAGAGCTTGGTGTAGTTGACCTTATCAAAGACCACCTTGGGTACAACACTAACGCTAGCTCCAAGGTCACAAAGGGCTTGGTTGAAGTGTTGTGTTCAACTGAACAATTGATGGTCGGGCATCTTGGATCCTTCTTTTTCGGAAGCTGTTTGAGTATGGTAGCGCTACACTACTCCAATACAAAATGTTCTTCAGATAGTGGGTATAGGTGTCAACTTGTTTGGCATCTAAAAGAGGGACATTGATGTGGATTTTCTAAATGACTTCTGCAAAGTGGGCACATTGCTCATCCACCATCGGCTTCTTGTTACGGTGAGGGAAAGGCATCATGTTGGTGTCGAAGTATTCTTTTGGAACCATCTTTCCCTCAGGAATTTTCTGTCTTGGAGCTTCTTCTCTTGAGTCTTTCTTTTGGTAGAATTTTTTCTCCTCTGTCTCTACTTGTCTCTCCTCAAGACTAGGATATAGGGGATCTAAGTGGTCTTACTACTACAAGTGGTCACCGCCTTGATATTTTATAAGGAAGTCTCGAGTTGCCCTTGGATCCTTCCTACGTGAGCAGATGGAAATAAAGCAACGAGATGAGCCAATTAAGTTTCTAACATTTTATTGAATCTAAGCTGGCTTTTCATATTTTATTGAATCTAAGCTGGCTTTTCATAGTGGAACAAAATGTTTCTAACTTTGCATTGATGCTCTCTACGATCTTACAATTAGCGGCAAGCCACTTAGCAGTGGTTTTATTAATTTTAGCTTGGCCTAGAACAAGATCTTTTAAAGAAAGCTGGCTAGAATTGTTAGTATTTGGATTGTCATTGTTACCTCCTTGGTAGTAGGGTTGAGGTTGACTCCATGCTTGCCCTCCTTGTGGACGATACCCATTGTTCTTGTTGTTCATCCAACATACTTCTTCATGGGTTTTGGGGCAGTCGCTACCGAATGTCCAGTATTGCCACAAACTTCACACGTCATGCGAGCGTCTAAGGCTTGGATGGATCTATCTCCATCGTGTTGTCGAGGTGCTTCAGAAGGAGATCCATCTAAGCTGCAAGCATATCAACTTCTTTAAGGGTATGCATACCTCGCTTCTTGGGCTGAAGACAATCGCCACTC
This sequence comes from Zoysia matrella, assembly GCA_001602295.1. Classification (NCBI taxonomy): domain Eukaryota; kingdom Viridiplantae; phylum Streptophyta; class Magnoliopsida; order Poales; family Poaceae; genus Zoysia; species Zoysia matrella. Next base: position 108,946 of record BCLG01000311.1, read on the forward strand.
GATCCTTGGTTTGCCACCATGTTCTCAATGAGGTTCTTGGCCTTGCGACGGTGAGTGAGAAGAAAGCATCTCCAGCAGTAGCATCAATGTGGTTATGGGCTGAAGTTGTTAGTCCTTGTAGAAGTTTTGAATCAAGAACCAGTCATCCATCCCATGGTGAGGGCAAGCCAAGATGTACTTTTGGAAGTGCTCCCATGCTTTAGGAATTGTCTCGTCAGCTGCTTGCTGAAGACTTGAAATTCCTCCCCAAAGAGCATTGGTTTTGCCCATTGGAAAGAACTTTGTGAGAAACGCATTTGAACACTTGTTCCAGGTGTCTACAACATTCGATTGGTGTAGAACCACTTTTTCGCTCTCCCCAGCAGGGGGAAAGGAAACAATCAGAGTCAAATGGCATCTTGGGTGACTCCCTTCATGGTGAAGGTGTTGCAAAGCTCCAGGAAATGTTGACGATGGACACTTGCACTATAGTGATAAAGCTTACACTATAGTGATAAGGCCAATCTTGATCTCGAAATTGGCATCTCCAGTGTTGACAATGGGCCTTGTAAGAATGTTAGTAGCAGAAGGAGCTGAAAACTCGCAGAGTGTCTTTTGAGTGTAGGTTCGAAGGTTTCAATTGCCGAACGAATCTTCTGGGAAGGTGAGACTTGAGGTTGTCCCTTTTTCAATAGAGTTTCAGGATTGTGAATGAAGTTCTTGGGCAATTTGTACCTATTCATACACTCTCATGTTTTCACACAAAGGAGAAAGCAGACAAAATAAGCTTGCTAAGACAAAGTTACTCAATAGAGTAGTATTTTTTGAATTAGCATAGAGTAAATTTCCTCCAAAATACCATTGCCTTCCTTGGCAATGGCGCCAGAAATGCATTTATTGGCGTTCGTTACATCATCGTGAAGATGACAACCTTTGAGGCTTTCATATAGTTTCTCTATATACTGAGCATAGAGGCATTCTTTTGCGACAAGTTAAAAATGATTATATCTTGTAGAGACATTAGTAGAGGCTACTTGTGCATACTTAGAGGCACTATTTTACTAGTTTGCTAATAGCTAGTAAGAATAATACTTCAAGCATAGATACATTGTGATGTGTGTGTCCCAAAGGAAGGCGTGGGCGATATTCAGGGATAGAAAAGTATTCTTAGAAAACTAATTCAAGGTTGTACTCCTCATATTGAAATAACTAAGTCTAAATATAGTAGACACACACATATCGGATAGCTACTCTACTCTTCTAAAAACAAATGAGTGCTAGGGAAATGTACAAGTCAAGTTCCTATTGTATTCCCTAAATTAGTCTTATAATTATACACAATATATAGTCTAAACATGTTTTAAGACTTAACTCTAGAGGCACCCAGGCACTACCGGGGTGATGTCTTCTGACTTGGTTTACTAAGAAAAAGTTCACCATCTTTAATAGGCCCTAAGTCATACCTGAACGTGAAGGATTTAAATGGATAGACAGGCTGTCACCACTTGCCCCCTACCTCTACAAACCGTGGGTGTACACCCGCATTCAATGAAGATGAATAACCAGGATACCATATCCACATTATCCAACTATACTCTAATCCTCCTAAGCAGCAGAGCTAGGACTAAAGCATACTAAATAGCACAATGCACCGATGTCATGGCTTAGATGCCTAAACATGCATTGACTAATATAATAAGTCAGCTCTAAATATAATCATACCTAGGTATATGGACAAATAGATCAAACAAGAACAACTTGCCCATAAAGATACTATAACTATACTAAGGGAGGCATAATAAAAGGAAACTATATCTTTCTTCATGATCAAAGTCAACATAAAAGAAAAAGATACATGAGAAGAGGTCTCACTAACTTCTCCAAGATAACTTGGGAGCTATGGAGGGACTTCTCCAGCCTAATAGCAAATAAAGGAGACCTAATGGAGTATGAGTGGAAAATCCAAAATTGTGGTGTGTGTTGAAATGGGGAGTGTGAGGTCCTATTTACAGCCTCTCTAAGTTGGTTCGGAGACTTGGTTGTCGTGCCAAGCCACCACGGGAATCTTTAAAATGCGTGGGAGAGGCGACACGTCAAGGCCGCCTGGAAAAGGCGCCAATGGCCGATCGACTGACCTGTGGGGCCCGTTGTCCTGCAGTTGGGCCTCCTGAGCCCATGTTCAGGTAGGTCCCCCTCTAGTGGGTCTTTGCGGGATTGCTCCAAAGATCTTAAAAGTATGCTTTCTTTCTTCGAAGATTGATTTATTGCAATATGGCTTCGTCTGATTTGCCAGTTTGTAGACTTTCGTCAATTTGGTTCATTTCCTCACATCATAAAGTTGGTTTTCATTTCATACATATTTTCTCCAAGTACAAGTGGAACTATATTATTTGAAATACATGCAAGAAATGCTAAGTCTTTGTTTATTTTCCGAGGTTAATTCATTGATGCTATAACTAGTACTTATGGACCACCAACAATTACCTCCCAAAACCGATTATAAAAGATGCAAGAATCAAGGTGGATTCAAGTCAATGAAGATGAAGATGCAAGCGCCGTTGTTAACGCTCGAAAGGACAATACCCGAAGGTATAAATGTCCATGGGAAATGGCATAGGCGTGCTTGCAAAGGCGTGTTCCCGAAGATTGAATTACCAAAGGTAGAAGATAAATTCTCATAGATCGAAGATAAATTCCCGAGGACAGAAGATAAATTTCCAAAGATGAAAGACAATTTTTTGAAGACAAAAATTGATGTTATTGGAAGGCAAGCTCAAGGGCTAATGTCGTTACTATAAAAATCAGAATCCCGAACATGCACGGTAAAATATGGCATTATCATATCTGAAGTCACTGATGTTGTATTGGGGTCGCATTTGCAAGGATGGTAGTCAAGATAAGTTACAAGAAACATCATCAAACCCTCATTCAACATCATCAAGGCCTCATTAAAGACAAATGAAACAGCTATGTCACTAATAGCCACTAGTAACCCCCTATGTTCACTCTGTATTATGATCGTTAATGCCATTATGGCCCATAAACAGCCACAATTGTAACCCTCGACCCTTGGATTATAAAAGAGGCATGAGGATAGATCAAAACAACATGGGAACCTCATCCAGACACCTTTTATTTTCCACATGGAGAAGGCGCTCTCACTCGCCATTCGCCACCATACTCAATACATCATGTGGCAGAACCACCTCAAAATTCACGGGCGGCTCGCCTAAGATCGATCTCAGGTGATATTGAACAATAATACCCAAATAGTACAACACGAGTGATAATATAAAATATAGAAAACCAATTAAAGTCTTACAATAAAGTTCAAGTGGTCTTAGGAGAGATAACTTTGAAACAGAGTTTAAAACATAGCGGAAGCGATAAAAAATGATATGTCGGTTTAATAATATAAAATATATCTTGCCTTAAGACATGCTTCATTCCTTGTGACTGAAGTTTGGTGAGGAGGGAACCGGCTCACAGGACCAGTTAGCCAAGGATTCACCTTCCTACACTCCCTTGTCGCATCAGCTACACCAACTACCTGCAGGAAAAGCTACAACACAAAAAAAAGAAACAACAAACCGTGAGTACTAATTACTCAACAAGACTTACCTGTCAAAAATGGACAACTACAATCGACTCCTAAGCATGAGAGGCTGACTCACAGGGATGACCATTTGCATAAAATATAGCACTATCAATGGATCCTTACTTTCAACTTTTAGCGGTAAGTTAAGTTCAAGGAAAGTAAATTTGATTTGCACTACAAACTAGAGTAAACATGGTTGTCAAGCAATTGTCTATAGACTAAGCAAACATTTCATATTATTAATTAAGTCTAGTTAATACTACGACAGGACACAGCGAACAAGCAGTACTCGTTACTGTGAGGGGCAGCGATTATAATCGATTTACACCAGCTGGGAAAATCTAAAATACGTGACACGTACGCGCTATTTGAAAGCCGCACGTGGTAACCTTTCACAACAATACCATAGGGTCGGTCCGACGCACACCTCCCCCAAGCACCATGCGATCACCATGTCGGGTGCATCCATGGTTATATCCAAGGCTTTTCTCTACTCCCCGCAGAAAGAGAGGTAAGGTTACGTCCAACCACTACGGTATCGAGCTACGTCAGTTTTTTGGGTCTCACGTACCCAGTATGCATTCGATACTGTTCAAACTTGCTCAACAAGGCCACACTCAAATCGGTCCTTAACCGATACAGATAGGGCTACCACACTCCGACCATGAATCCACACAGGAAACATGCCTTTGTGCCAAACTACTCCCTGCCCGATCTCAGGTTCATCATTTTATGGAATAAGGGTAACCAGGGTAACAACCTATAGCTCGCGAGTGAGGTTTCTCATTCACTTGACTTCTATCGTTTATTAGAACTCATAACCTAGCTCTACATCGAGTTACCTGTACCAATATATACTCAATAGAGGTAAGTGGCACTATCATGCATCCTAGAGTTTCAAACAACTCCTACAACTTAATGCACAGTACATTAACCATACAATACATAGTGATAAAATAAAAAGATTTAAAATAGGGTTAATGCACCGGGGCTTGCCTTCGGTTTGCTGAGAGTTAGCACAAACAAGCGGAAGATCTTCAGCGATGGACGTCTTTGGAGCAACTAGAGCAAGTTGCTGGCGTCGTTTCCTAAGTGTATGAAATGATATGCGAGTGTAATTAGTTATGCACCTAATAAAATGCTAAGGTCATGGGCGTATGAGAGGGATTGTTATGTGACTGCGTCCATGTGAATTGAGTTAAGTAAATTCACGCACTATCTGTAATTATATGGCAAGGTTCTTATTTTTACCTAAAAGGATGAATTTCTATACTATACTAAAATAGGTCATAATAGGTAAATTACTTCTAAAATTCCTTAATATGGTTCTTGAAGACCTAAATTACAATTTTTGTTGCTTATAATATTAATAGGGCTATAAACCAATTTCTGAACAAATTGATTATTAACATATGAATTTATAATGAATTAATCCCTAGCTAAGAGTAAATAATCATTTATAAATAATCTACAGGCACATAAATTCTAATTAATTCTAGGATGACAGAAATAAATTAGCATAAGTTAAATATAAAATTTGTACATTTTAATCATGCATGAAAATGATGATATGCATGTATGTTTAATGCAAATTATTTAATTAACAGAAATAATTCCAGTACAGAAAATGCAATTTTGAATGTTCTAAAATATTATACATGATGAGAGGATTCCAACGGTATATTATTTGTGATTTTTCGAGCTTAGATGAATTTTCTAGGATTTCTACGAGTTGAAATGAATTTCTGCTCAATTGTTTTAATTGATTTACGGAAATAAAAACCAAAACCAGCCCACTGGGCTGCGGCCACTTGCAGGCCTCAGATCTGGGCTGCGCGGCTAGGCCTGCTTGGCCATTTGGGCCGTGAAGCTCCGGCCCACCGGGGCGGCCACAGAGGGCCCGCGCCGGGCACGAGGCCTCGCGCAGGGTGCA
>BCLG01000311.1:127807-139870 GCA_001602295.1 Zoysia matrella
GGGTTTCCGTGGACACGTGAATGTTCGGGGTTTTCGTGGACACGTGAAAGTTCGGGGTTAATGTCGCTAATCCTAAGGTTTCTTCTACAAGTGAAGTGTCGCGACGGGGGTGACGTGCTCTAAAGCTCACGGGTCAGTGCCCTTGACTTTAGGCGACGTGTTGCCGGGCGGGAACGGGATTCAAACGGGTCGGCCGCGCTTCCGGCGACACTGGGCGCGCTCCCGACTTCGGTTCGCGTTCCCGGCAACTTGATCACGAATCTCGAGGCAACAACTAGTGTCTTGAAATCCTTGGGTCGAACTCTACACAACGGTGGGGTTGGGGTTAGCTTTCGGCTACTGCCGGAGCGGGAACGCAGCGTACCAGTGTGCGCTCCGGACGCGCTCTAGACGCGCTCTGGCGCTCTGGACGCGCTCTGGGTGCGCAGGTTCGCGCATACGTTCCCGGCAGCACGGTGCTCCGTTTGGTGCAAAATTTGGTGTGCATCTTCTCTATACCTAGGAACACACTGTGACGCATGTGGTTTCACCAGCTAGCTTGGGAACGACGGCCGGCGGCACGTGGGTGGCGGAGCACGGCGGTGACTCGCGTGGATCAGTCAAACGGCGCTACGGCTACCCATCTCTCGGGCTCGGTTAGCTTCCTAGGGGGCTTGTAGGGCTACCAGTGCGAGGAATTGATAGATGGCAGCCGAGAAGGAGGTGTTCACCGGAGAGGGGTGGCGGCGGCCGAGGTTGGGGGAAAATGCAAAATTGACGGTGGCGGAGGGCGATTTCCAGTGACGTTGGAGCGAAGAGGACACGCGGGCGTGACGTTGGGCTTCTTTTATAGCCGGGCGGCGCTCGACAGCGTAATTCGGCACAGGTGTGGTGGAGCGGCAGGTTTTGTCGGCTTCGGAACAACTGGCGGCTTCGTGTCCACAGCTCGGTTGTCTAGCTTTGTTGGGAGATCAGTGCACAGCCACCTCGGCATGTTGGCAGGTCGGCAAGCGGCAGGTGGTGGCCGGCTTCAATGGCGTCGCGACAAGGCCGCCGCTCAACCGAACGTCAATGACATTGCTTTTCCCCCTAGCTCCGGCGCGATGGCAGAGGTTGACGGCGACGTGCAGCGCTGCCACTGCCTTCCTCTGGTGCGACTCACTAGCGCTGCCAGGTGGGGCTGGCCTGCCCTGCCGGCCGATGCATGCGCGGCGAGCGGTGGCAAGGAAGACGACAGGGGAGAAGCGCAGCTGGGCCAGAGGGAGAGAAAGTGAGATGCAGGCCGAGCCGGAGGAGAGAAAAAGGAGAGGAAGTGGGCCGGCCTGGGAAAGGAGTTTTTGGCCCAATAGAAAATTTCAGATTTTCCTCTTTCCTATTCTATGTGAATTATAAATTGAATTTAGAGCTAAGATTTTTGGGAAAAATCCAAACTCCAAATAAAATCTCGAGGCGAGAAGAAAAATCAATAATCACTGGTCAAATTCCAAGTTTTAAGTTTTTGAAATCTTGAATTTTTATTAGGCTATTTCTAGCTTTAGTTCCTTTTAAAGGAAAAGTTAAAAAAATTGGCCTAAACTAGATTTGTCAAGAAAAGAAAGAAAAAAAATTTAAAACTCTCTCTTTTTTTTAACTTGAGATTTTGGATGTGACACTATCATTAGTAACACTAAACGAAACGTCGTCGCTAATGATATATGAGCGACGGGCGTCGCTGATGCGCCACATCAGAGACGGTAGTTAAATAGCCGTCTCTTATATGGGTAGTATTTTTTTTTAATTTATACATAACTGATGAACAGAAAGATGGTTGGCTTTCAGCTGTCATTGATCATTTGTCTTATTCAAATACTTAGTTCAAATATGTAAAATAATGGGATGAATATTCAAAGATATTTAATAATAAAGGAAATCATAATAAAATATATAATATTTATATTATTTTTTGATAAGACCAATAGTCAAAGATTACGTTATAAGTCAAAAACAATTTAATTAAGAACGGAGAGGTGATCGACAAGGATGCCATCATTGACATGTTGGGGATTCTTGTTCACGGACAATGGCGTAGTTAGATACATCCATAAAATAAAAATTTAAAGAGAAGCCAAACGGTTTCATATATTTTCTCTTGCATGGCATCTTCGTTTTTTAACGCAGCCGGTTGTTACACTGTCTTGTTTATGCTCTTTTGATTAGGTGTGTTGCGATCCCTGAAAGGCAAGAGATCTCACAGTGAGATAGAAAAAAAAAAGAATCTTACCGTGAGATCTCCAAACACCACTTTCAGTAACGTAAACACAGACGATACCTTTATTATTATATAAATCATACAATGTTTGGTAGTTCAACAAAATGACAAAACTCAGAACAGGCCTAATTCACTTTTCTTTGTGGTGTTTTTCCAATCCAGATAAGCCCTAGATCTTTCATCGTTTAGCGTTACTCCTTAAGGCACTAAAAAACTGGGATTCTGGCTATAAATACATTTTCAATTTTTTTCTTCATGTTCATAGTTGAATTTTTACGGTACAATGACTAGAGTATCCAAGCTCCTTATTAAAATATGTCTTTGCCATCTATGTGCGAAATACAAATGCAACTATATTTGAATAAATATGAAAATATTTTGTTTTATTCCAAATTAATAGTCTTGTAAGGAGAAACTTAAAAACTACTCTACAGTTGCTATTAGAAAGTGAGTACTAGATTCACAGTTCAAGAGTAAATGAAGACTAATTAAACAAGTTTAAGATTTAGTAAGGAAATTAAAAGTCACCGAGAGAGTAAACTGCACTTTGATTTTTAACTTCTGTCACCCACTGTATTTGAAATGTATCTAGTTCTAGAATTTGCAGAGCTTCTATCTAATGTGCCCATAGCATAGAAGAATTCAGGAGGATTTGATTCATGTTGCAACTTTGCCTTGAATCCTTTTGGATCAGAGGATTAGCTATCCTATTGACTCTCCTCTTTTTTTCTAATTCTTTGAGGATTCGAATCATGCGCTCCAATACCAGTCTACGATTCTGTTGAGAAGTCTTCCTGCGTTCCACATGTCAATTTTAGTTTTCTCTTTTCTGTATTTCACTACTGCATGTTCCGGCTAGATTTTCTCTTCTTTTTTTAGCGCACCGAAATAGCTTTGTTGGAGAATTCCTAAGTATTGATTCCTATAGGATTTCAAGTGACAGCACACTTTTGTCCTTCATTCATTTTTCATAGTTTTGAGAGTCTTAAAATTTCAAGAACGAACCCTTGAATGCATGCCTAATAGAACTTGCAGGTACGTATCCCCTAATTTTTCCTCTTGTGGTGATATAAAATGGGCACCAATCTGAGGACTGTACAAGGTTACCTGCTGGCAATTTCAACATTTTATTAGTTGTTGACATTTCATATGTATAAAACTAAATATATTTGGAATCAGAACCCGTATGGTTTTTCCACAACTGAAACTTCTTGGCTGTACTGTAAGCAATACTACTTTACCTTACGTTATTTGCTCACATCCGAAAACATATCATGCCAGACCCAACCATCCACATTCCTACCAGCCGGGCGCATCTGAACTCCAAGGGCATCTTGTCGTCCGTTTTCTCTCCATCCGTGCGCAGCAGCCTTTGTCTCTTTCTACCAAACTCATTTAACCTTTGCCAAACGCCATTGTTTCGACATGTCCTACTACTAAAACCCATAAATAATTCTTTTTAATTAGCATAATTATAAATTACCAGTACCATTTTGAAATTTCACCTGGTAGACTCCAAAAAGGATGTTACGGGCAGAGCTAGTCGTGGTTGTGCTGTATGATCCCGTTATGTATATTCAGCAATCATTGCCGCCACATGCTGTCGACCCCTATAATCCAATGTCCGTTGCCGCACACATAATGCCCATCAACCAGTGCATGAATAATCATACGTGATCCATGACCATGTTAGGTGCGTGCTCTCCCGGACAGTTTTGGTTTGGACCTTTGCTTCTCGGCTGCACAGCTCGAAGTCGGCATGACGCAGTGGTCGTATCTCGGATCAAATCGCGAAAAATAGTGCGACATTGACGGCGGCTGCTGTCTCTCGCCATAAACAAAAGGGCATGTGATTTGCCGATGAAAGATTCGAGAGGGAAACGCCGGGAAAAATACGCGCGGCAGGGGTCAACGTTGTCGATCCAGATGCAGACGTAACGCAATTATTGGTATTATTAATATTCCCCTTTGTTAATTGCAATTAATGGTTGCTACTACAACCGTTAGGGATTGGTTCAAAAGTTCAGATGTAAGCTAGTATTAATAGTTGAGTGGGAAAAGCAACCAGCTAGCCATACGATGGCGACAGAGAAGACGATGGAGGGGCCATTTTCAGAATATTTTTTGTTTAAATCAATATTTTTGAGGATGGACTACAACTGGCTTATCTCTTGAATATCAGTGAGAACCAGGGCTCGAGCCCTAGTCGGCCAACTGTCCCCAGAAGAGCTTTAAGCAACAGCAGTATGCACTGTTGGAAAACAAAAACTTTCACAGAAACCAATCCAACAGATACAAAATTTTTGGAAATTATTTATCTGTCCATGATCTATGTCTTCTGTAAGCTATATTGTACTACTCCTAGATGATACTATGTGTAATGAATGTATAAACTGCCAAAACATGATGCGACCAATGACTTCATTATTTTGTGTCTCTGTTCTTTTGTAAACATATACAAATAGAAAACATAGTTTAACAATTCATTTATCTAAAATTAGCATAGACGCCCCCATATGATAGTTTTGGTATTAGAGCCTTCTGTGGATCTGTACTGGAAATGACAAAACTGACATGATGTGCAGTAGATCGAGCTAGTCTGTCGCTCGCAAAAAAAAAAAAGGAAAGAAAAAAGATCAAACTAGACTTTACATCTACTCCTTCAATCCCAATTATTTACCGTTTTAGGTATGGTCACATGCATGCAGGGTGAAAAATATGATGTACTAAAAATGAGAAGGCTAAACAGAGTTGAGTTAGAGATGTACTAGAAAAAGAAAAAAATATATTGGGAAGTGAGGATGAGAAATAAATTAGGAATAAATAAAGCGGCTAGGATATCAACGCAAGTAACATGGGACGCAGTGAATATATGACTTCATAGCTCAGTAACGAAGGAAACCTAGAACCACACATTCGACAAGCGTGCATGTGCATGGAAGGGCCGGTCCTGTCCGCGGTTGGATTACTTGATCGATCGGTCGGGCCTCTATCAAAAGCACCAGCTATTGCCGGCGGTGTTTTGACGTCGTGGTATCTCAATATAACGTAAGCCGAGTAATGTTAATCCAGCAGCCAATGCGCAACAACAGGTAACGAAGGACCAGTCCAAATCTTCCACTGGACCGACAGCTTGATTTGTGAAGAATTTCTAACGCGTGAGAGCGAGATAGAGTGATCTTTTTATTTTTTTTCTGGTCCTTAGTAGGTGCATGGGCTTTATTCGGCCGTCATGGAGGATTTCCGGGGCTGCTACCTACCTGCCCCGCTAACTAATTATACCGGCAAGCTTAAGTTAATTCCCAGGTCGGTTTGAATTTTGCCATAAGATTCATATCCTATCTTTGAATAACCATGAATTTCAACTGGGATAGTGTTTTCACCAAAATGATTATTGATAATTAGCTTCAACTACTTGAAATGTGCGTGCTTCCTATTTTTAGTCAGACCATAATAGCTCTTGATTTGGTATAGATATAACATACAATAAATTTGGTATCAATTCTCGATATGATTTGAACCACGCAATCATAACACTATTTCTCCTATAGTTATCAACCGTGCGCTGTTGATTTACCTCATCAAGAAGGCCCATCCTTGCTTGCGAATTGAAAAACGTAAGCAAGAATAAGAAAAAACGTAACACAAAAAAAGAAATATTAATTAAGATCACAAGTTGAGGTCTCACAAACCATTTGACAGTGAAATTATTTGAAAACAAAATAATCTAATCAAAATTTAACCCTAATGGTATGTCGGCTACTATATATAAAGGATCGAGGGACGTGCAAGACCCTGAATGAAACCCTAATAGCCTAACATAATACAAGCCGAATGATCCAAGACCATAGCGCAGCACAATAACATATTCTAGACATCATATTTTTTGGTGATTACTGGAGAGATATAGAAAGAATTTGAGCATGAGCTTAGATCCATTGAAAATTTTATCTCCTTCGTTTTTTATTCATATCTAAAACTTTTACAACGTAGTCCGTATGCGAGCTGGACATCCATACGTTTTAATGCAAGTTGCTGCTGAAATCCGTGTATAACCCAAGTCCTCTAGAATTGGATGTCTCTTCGTGGTCTCGTGCACATTAATTTTGAGCTACGTACATATAAATCGAGACCGTATTTAATTTATCTCTACTCCTTAAAAAGTATAGTTTCTACGTACACATGGTAAAATGTCCCCAATGAAAATGAGTTAGACTACGTGCATACAGAAAATACATCTAGATTTATCACTTTTTACAAATCTGACGAATGAAATCTCTGCACAAACACCCCTTACAAATTTAACAGATGAGCTCATCTGGATCTTCTAGATCTTAGACCCACATAAACTATTATTTGTTAACAAAACACAACTACACAGAACAAATATATGAGATCCAAAAAAAAGTTGTTGAAAAATAAAACAAATTCATTTTAATATTAGTATATTATTTTTAAGTTAATATTTTTTTAGACTGTAGCATTAGCACAGACAATAGGACCATTTATCTAAATAATCTAAAGAAATCCTATTACTAATGACAGAAATCCTTGACAACTATCAATCAGGTGATATGCATCCACTAAGTAAAATCTCCAATCACGCATGAAAAAAATTCGTGAGAGAGAGTATAAACATCACACTAATTAGCGAAAATACTTATTGATTCACTATATGGATGCCAGGCTACCCACAAACAAACATGCGCTGAGAGCGATTCTCCATCTGCAGTGTACTTTGTTTACAGAAAAGCAGGTCCGGTGGTAGGGTAAGGCTCGTTATGAAACTAATGAACCTTTTTCTCTGGTTCTGAGATTTGAGGCCTTGAGGGGGCCAACAGTGATCTGGGGTTGATTGAAACCAAACAAAGACAACCCCGCACATTGACTTGTTCTCTCTCTCTCTCTCTCTCTCTCTCGACTGTCTCTCTCATCAGTCTTATATATTTTTTCTGTGCTCTTCTTGTTGCCTTGTGCCCTCCCCTCTTTCTGTCTCCTTGCTTTCTGTGCCCTTCAAAGACAGTGTTTCTATGGCATCTAGCGGTAGCACAGAGCATGGTGTCTGCCGCTAGAAAATTAACAAAAGGTTGCAGTGGGATTCGGTAGCTTAGGTGTTGGCCATAGCTTCGTTCTGGCAGATCCTTTTGTTGCGGCCTCATGGGTAGGGCTCCGTGCTGCGATAAGAACAACGTGAAGAAAGGGCCCTGGTCTCCCGAGGAGGACGCTAAGCTCAAGGAGTTCATCGAGAAGCATGGCACCGGGGGCAACTGGATTGCTCTTCCTCAGAAGGCTGGTATGATTTGTCAGCTTACATGCAGATGCACCTTCTCTTCTTTTGGTATTTTGTTTCCGTTACCTGTTTGAGATTAATCAGTCTCAAGTTTCTGGTGGTAGCGCACAGCTGTCGTTTCTGATCTGGTTGTTCTTTGTTGGATATTTCTGGGATTACTTCTGTATAGAGGTCTGAGAAATCATTTTTTTTAAAAAAAAACTAGGAGAGAAAGAGAAGCAAACTTGGATTTGCATATGATTTTTCTGATGCATTCTGAATTTCCTGATTTCACTCCTACTGATTTCACCGCCATCTAAGATTACAGATATTTGAGGCTAAGGCTTCGATCTCCAAATATTCAATAGATATTCATTCTACTGGCTTTGCCATTTCCTTCCTTATGCTTAGTCCTATTCAGAAAAATTTACCATTTTACAAATGAAAATTTCTGAAAGGAAGTGTATCTATAATAAAAAGTATTTGTAGCCTCTTTACCTCGGACGTAGGCTGATAGAGGCCAAAGTATTTGTTTAGATTTATTTAGCATGTACTCCCATTTCGTTTGCTCAGTATATTGATAAGGATTTGTGTGGCTGCCTAAATGTTTGTAGCGTCTCTAGGCCAGCAGTTAGGCATTATGCGACTATGAGACCCCTAATATCGCAGGTTTCTCACCGAAAGATAGCATCTCTAGTTTTCATTCGGTTCATTTCGTATGCATGTACATAATTGTATGCTACTTCCTTTCCTTCCTTCTTTCTTTCATACAATCAAGTTTATGTTGGCTAGGCTTTTAATGGCTTCTCTATCCTGGGATTACAGGGTTGAGAAGATGTGGCAAGAGCTGTAGGCTTAGATGGTTAAACTACTTGAGGCCCAATATAAAACACGGCGAGTTCACTGAGCACGAAGACAGGGTCATATGCAGCATGTATGCAAGTATAGGAAGCAGGTAAAAATATTAGAATTTCTACGTGAAGAAACACACTTCCTTTTTCTTTTCTCGACGTAAAAAAATTAGAATTTTCTTAAATTCTCGAGGTGTTACTAAAATATTTTGTTACTCAACGCCTAGCCCACAGACATCAAAGATTTTTTTTTTCTAACTTGCCCTTACAAGTGACAAGGACAAATTCGTAACTAAAGATCTCCATGCCGCTACTGATAAGGCCTGACTAACTGAAATGTGAACTGATAGTATTGGAGTAATGCAAAGTTAATTAGCGTGACCTGTCGTCAAGAAGAGAAGAATGAGGATCAGTAAAGGAAGGAATATGTACTAGTAATATGTTTCATCAGCTTGCATCTATTTCAGGTGGTCGATCATCGCTTCGCAGCTCCCTGGGCGGACCGACAATGATATCAAGAACTACTGGAACACCAAGCTCAAGAAGAAGCTCTTAGGGAGCTCCACCGTCACTGCACCTCCTCACCGCACTCCACGACACCACGATCGGCCCCTCCATCTGATGCTCCAACACTCATCGTCCTCCTTTACCCATCCTACGTACAGTGGCTTCTTCCCCCACGCGACAGCGTCCCTATACGATCCCATCGTCCCCGCACTGACGCTGCCACCGACTGAGGATTTCATGCTAGGCTCCAGCCTTGCTATTCCGAACGCCTCTTCACTTCTACACGCACACGGAGCGATGCAGCAGCAGCTTCACCATCACGTAGTGAAGGAGGAGAGCGGCAGCATGATCGTGTTTGGCAGTGACCAACAGAGCTGCAGCTCGTCGGATGGTCGCGCGCACAGCCGGTCGCAGTTCAGCCATGGCAAGGAGCTGAGGTTCAACGGCTACTATGGCTACAACAACAATGGAAGCATCGAGCATGACCACAGGTCCTTGCTCCAGCTTCAAGAGCACCACCAGCACGCACATCAGGTTCCAGTCGAGTATAACTACGACGAGCTCAAGCAGCTGCTCATGAGCTCAACCACTGGAAGCAATTTGCATGGCAGCAGCCAAGTCCGTGACGGTGGCATGGAAGGGTTCGGCTCGCAAGGGAAGGTGACGATGCTGTAAATTTGCTGAGAGACAGGGAAGAAGATTATTAATTGATCAAGGCGTGTTTGTTTTACTGCTGTAATTTTTCTCTCTACCGTGTAGTGTACGTACTAGTGTTCATGTGTGTACGTATCCTCTGTCATGGCCGCATGCACGTGCCAGCGTCGCTTGACAGTCTGTGTATGTATCTGTGACATGGGATCGATCGAGATGCTCTCCTACTGAGTACTGCTGTTGTACTTTTACTTTATTTTCTTGCCAAAGGTATAGTGCCACGATTTACTGTGGGAACTGACTGTGTTTGGGCCGGGGCACTGGGGACGACAGAAGTTTTCTTGGTTTTGTACTTCACTCTGTGCTGGATTGTTATTATTTTCCTGTGACCATCTTCGCCGGTGCCTCGATGTGGTGTGCCTGACTCTCTCTCTCTCTCTCTCTCTCTCTCTCTCTCTCAATGAGCGGGCGCATAGATTTCTTGCTGCTGTACACAGGACGGCCATAAGTGCATGTGAGGACATATACCTGTCGAGGTGGAGCGAGACGTCGTGCATGGAAGCAAAGCAAGATGATCATCGTGGCAGTGCACATGGGATAGAGATGTACGCCATGTGTAAATGACGCAAGAAACGTGTCTTGTCTGTCAGACCACAGCGCAATTGTTTAGCAGTCTAGATGCAAAGATTCGCGCGCCGGAGATGAATCGATCGGAGAGCGAGGAAAAGATTCCCGGGGTTTGCCGTGAGTAGTTTAGTGCGTCACGGACAGACATTGTGTAGAACAGCGCGAGGGATATGCGTCTCTTTGTCGTCGCCGCCTCTTTGTTCGTGTCTCTCCAACAGCAAGATGCAAAAAGGACATGGGTAATATATATAGCTAGCTAATACCCCCTTCGTCTTTTTTACTTATTATTTTAGGTGTGGATACAAAATTAAAAAAAATATATTGAAAAACGAGTATGACAAGTAACAACTCTATGATGACAAGTATTTAAGGACGGAGGAAGTATTTTCTGTTGTGACGTGAATATTCATAACTATACTGTAGAATCTTATATACTCTCAAAAGAAAAGATGCATGCATGGCATGGGCCCTAACTGATGCAATACTTGGTGTCCACAAATTTTAATTTCATAGATGGTCAGTGTCTTAATGTTCTTGTTTGAAGTCCACAGATTTTAATTTCATAGATATGAGTTGGTCTACTTTGGCATGCCTCTTTTAATTTCATAGGTGATGTCTTTGTTTTTTTTTATCTCAAAAAGTATATAAAATTATTTTTGTCGGGATCACGTACCCCAGGTACCTGATAGTTCGCATTCGATCGTGTAAGACCGAGTTAGGGGTCGGGCGACCGCGGGATCCGACCCCTCAGGCGGCAATCTACGACGGCCAAGCCTTAGCCGCGCCAAGACGCGGGGACTCCGGCCTTCGGAAGCCAACCCCCGGGGAGTAGTGCCACGTTATGGTACATTTACTCTGACGGCCAGCTGCCATCCGTCCTGACGGGACGGGACGGGGTTCACCACGACAACACTGCAGCAGAAAGCTGCAACGGCTGCTGGACAAGACATGACAGCACTATAGCCGGCACAGTAGCGCCGGACGAGCATCACAGTACCCGCCGCTGAACACGATGCGACGGGTCACGACCACACCTGGACGAAGCAAAATGACGGCGACAACGATGGAAGGCCCACCTATCGGCGAGACGGCAGGATCGTGTAGGACCCACCACTTGTAACCCCAGGGCCCCCTCCTATATAAAGGGAGACTCGAGGAGCGATAGAGACACGAGGCAACCAAGAAGCAACCCAGAACAGCCACAACACACGAAAGACAAATCCACAGGCTCCGTTAGAGCCCTGGGTCCTTGTATCCTTCCGAGCAAGCACCCCCACTCGCCCACATTCCGGATCCTCCCGCGAAGAGAGGATTTCGCCTTTGTAATATTATCATTGAGACAATCCGCCCCCTGGACGTAGGGTATTACACCGCTCGAGGTGGCCCGAACCAGGTAAAAACCTCTTTGAGTCTTCCTTAGACTAGGCCACATCGAATCCGAAGGCAAACCTCCCCCACGATCGTATATTTACTGTGTCGGTGGTCAGAACGCCGACAGTTGGCGCGCCAGGAAGGGGGGCTCTCTCTTTTGGTGTGCTCTCGCTTCGGCTTTTCGATGGCTTCATACTTTGTCGTGGGGGATATTTCGGTCTCCCACCTCCGCTTCGGGGACTTCACGGTCGCTGTCTCTAAAGACAGCCAGTCGTGGCAAGTCCCCACTTTCGCCTCCGGGCAGGCTTTCCACTTCGGGAGCCTGAGCTTCGTCGCGAACGAAGGCAGCGAGCTCTGCCCCCAGGCTCCGTGCGAGAGGCGCCCTCCTTGGTGGCCTTGGAGCCACCTCATCCTGGGGCACGACCCATCGAGAGAGTGCTTCACTCTCCACACCCCGAAGGGCGCGGAACTGGCAACTCCTAGCAACACGCCGCCGGGTGCCAACCTGTCCCTGCGCCCCACGATGGACGCCGCCGGCCAAGTCTGGCCGCCCTCGGGAC
>BCLG01000311.1:147868-169808 GCA_001602295.1 Zoysia matrella
ACGTCGCGGGCGAGGTTGCGGGTCCCGCGCCGCTGGACAGGTAGTCCAGGAACCCCGCCCTCGCCTTTCGCTTTCTGCCGGTCCTCCTCGGCCTCGGCGTCGCCGCGGAACCAAGCTCGACCCTCCGACAGGTCGGCACCACGGCAGAGCTGGTCGTGGCCTCGGTGGCGGTCGCAGTCGCCGACAGACCCTGGAAGACATCAAGATTAGTCTCACAACGACGAACCGCTACAACCGAAACGGAAAAACCATGCTCACTAGCTGACGATGGTCCCTGTCGAGGGGACGTGGCCCTCGATTGAGGCCGCCCTCGGCGTCTTTGAAGACCGCCGAGGTCCGGGCAAGGACACCCTTGTCGGAGAGAGGCCGGCCGCGAACCTCGCAGGTCTCGTCGTCCGGCCCCTCGTACTCACCGATGCTGTGCCCTCGACGGCGCAGCGGCATGATTCGGCGACGCATGACGACGCCGAAGACCGTCTTTCCGAGCAACCCCTGCTCTCGGAGGCGTTGAATCGCCTCCAGGTGAGGCCGAATCGTCTCGACCTCGGTCGCCGAGAGTTTTGACTTCCAGGACCCCGTCGCTCGGGGCACCAAGTCTTCGAAAGCCGGGAGCTGAGGGTCGGCGTTGTCCATGTAGAACCATGACCTCCGCCAGCCCTTCAGCGAGGTCTTCAGGTCGACCTCGATGTACTCCTGGGACTCTCGGGTCCGGAGCATGATGCTGACGCCGCCGACGCGTCGGCCGACCCCAGTCTCCTTCGACGTCTGTAGACTGGCGAGGAATTAGTACCTTCACAGCGGGAGGCTCGGCCGAATCCCCAAGTACGCTTCGCACAGCGTGGCGAAGACGGCGGCGTGGAGGATCCCGTTCGGCGCCAGCTAGTGAAGCCGGGCGCCGTACTGATTGAGGACCTCGCGAAAGAAACTGGAGACCGACAGCCCCAGCCCGCGCTCGTGGTACGCCAAAAAGCTGACGATCTTCCCCGACGGCGGCGCGGATGCGACATGGCCGAAGCCGGCCACCCAGCCCGCCGATTCCTTCGGCGGGACCATCCCGACGACGCTCCACCTCTCGAGCCGAGCGTCGTCGATGCACGAAGGCTCCCACTCGGACATTCTACAGGTGGCGGCGACGGAAACGCAAATGAAAACTACAGCGATCGCCGGACCTAACGACGCTACGGCGGAAAGTAGAGCTAATGAGCTCGCGCGCGACGCAAAGGTCAAAAACGAAGCAAGGAAGCCGGGTGAAAACGCAAAGTTACCGCACCCCTCCTTTTAAAGGGCCCGAGCAATTACTGCGCCCCTCCACGATCGGCCGAGGAGTAACTGCTCGAGCATAGGGTCGCGCCCCGAAGCGCACCCTAGCAGTCCACGCCCGACCCGCTGACGAGCGGGCGCGGGCCGCACCTTGCCGCCTCCGTCTCGTACAGGACGGTAACAATTACTCGGACGAGACGGTTGCCAGAGCACGACTGGCAGGCGACGGGACGCGGGCGCACGAACCGCCTCGTCCTCGCCGCCGTCCGATCGGATTCAGATCAACCGCTCGGACCGACCGGCGGTTCGAATTCCCGAACGGTCCGATTGTCTTCCACGTGGAGGCACGGAAGCCGCACGATCCCCGTAACCGTTACGGCGAATTCGAATAAGGGGAGGCAAGTGAACGAAGCCCCCCACGATCGGCTGACCGACAGCCGAGGTCACCGGGCCAATTCGAACGATCGGACGCTGATCATGGCTTTGTCCTAGGCGCGACGCTGATCACGGATAGGGACCGCGTCAAAACCGGCCCTTCCCAGGCGTCTTACCGAATAGCGAAACCGAGATCGATCTCGGTCCGACCTCGACCAGGCGACGCTTAGCCGGCCCCCCGGACCGCCCTAGGTCTCGGGGGCTAGGCCCGCAGAACAAATTCGATACGATCAGCCATCAACGAATGATGGTCCGCACAACGTTTCAGCCCACAACCGACCCTCCGGATCGCTCGAGGGCTCGGGGGCTACGCCCTACGGGCGCGCTCACGCGCCCCCGTAAGATCAGCCATTGACCAACGATGGACCGCACAACATTTCAGCCCACGGCTGACCCTTCGAATCGCTCGAGGGCTCAGGGGCTACGCCCTACGGGCGCGCTCGCGCGTCCCCGTAGGAGCACAACGAACCTCGGGAATGACCAGCCCAACGCCGCCTCAACCAGAGATCGCCAACGGCGCCAGGCTCGGGGGCTATTGTCGGGATCACGTACCCCGGGTTTCCTGACAGTTCATGTTCGATCGTGTAAGACCGAGTTAGGGATCGGGCGACCGCGGGATCTGACCCCCCTCAGGCGGCAATCTACGACGGCCAAGCCTTAGCCGCGCCAAGACGCGGGGACTCCGGCCTTCGGAAGCTGACCTCCGGGAAGTAGATGCCACGTTATGGTACATTTACTCTGACGGCCAGCTGCCATCTGTCTCGACGGGACGGGACGGGGTTCACCACGACGACACTCCAGCAGAAAGCTGCAACGGCTGCTGGACAAGACATGACAGCACTGTAGCCGGCATGGTAGCGCCGGACGAGCATCACAGTACCCGCCGCTGAACACGATACGACAGGTCACGACCACGCCTGGACGAAGCGAAATGACGGTGACAACGATGGAAGGCCTACCTGTCGGCGAGACGGTAGGATCGTGTAGAACCCACCACTTGTAACCTCAGGGCCTCCTCCTATATAAAGTGAGGCCCGGGGAGCGATAGAGACACGAGGCAACCAAGAAGCAACCCAGAACAGCCACAACACACGAAAGAGAAATCCACAGGCTCCGTTAGAGCCCTGTGTCCTTGCATCCTTCCGAGCAAGCACCTCCACTCGCTCACATTCTGATCCTCCCGCGAAGAGAGGATCCCGCCTTTGTAATATTATCATCGAGACAATCCGCCTCTAGATGTACGGTATTACATCCTATCATAACTCTATTTACAATATGATCAATCTAGTGAAAATTTAAATTCGTGTATTACAAACAGTGATTGGTATGAAACAATCAAACAACATTACTTTTTCGGGAGGCGGTATCCAGCCTCTACTTGGGCACTGTAGCACGAGGCACACAATGTGTTCTGGCTTTCCCCCATTAACCTAGCGCCAGCGACACGATTCCAGGAAAACAAAAGCCGCACCGGTACAACTGCTACAGAGTTGCAGTGAGATACTGAGCCCAGATTAATTTCCCAAGGTCGAACGGATCACTCATTCTGAGCTAAAGGACAAGACGCTGCCAACTCGACAAGTTAGTTCTTTAAGCCAGCACTGTCAAATCATAATTTTATATAGCTGGTGCTGTCGTCGTGCATCATCCTACGGATTAGCAGTTGCAAATTGGTCAGCATGCACATCATATTGTATCTTATATGTCTGCTGAAGGTTCGTTCTCCCGTTGAGGTGTCACAAAGTTTGGTGAAAACTAATTACGGTTTTGGTGGCTTATGGGTACGGCCAGCTGTAGCTGGCTGAGAACGTGGCCTCGGTTCATGCACAAGCCAGGAAACGAGGGACGCCTCCAGCATTGCTGGGTGACCGGTGGCTGTAGTAACATTGATATAAGTTAATGATTGGTGGCTGTAGTAACATTGATATAAAGTGTTGTTTGGTTTAGATTTCGCAACGCAATCGCAATGGCGTTCATACTACGACACTGCTATTACGGAAGGAATAAGTAAAAACAAAATTTGTTTGGTTTGATATTTGTAACGCAATGGACCCCTGCCCCGTACCTCTGTCACTCGCCCTTCCACAAGACCACGCCCTAAGTCTCTGTAGCATCACGCGGGCTATTCACTACCGCACTGGTTCTTGTTTCGGCCGTCAAGCTTCCTCGGCAGCAAGGGAGGCGGGGACAAGATGAAGCCAAGGTCGACGCGCATCGGTATCAGGTGCTTCCTCAGCTCCATCACCCAATCCCTCTTGCCTCTTGCGATGGCTGCGGTGGTCGGAGGAGTGAGATGGATTTGCCGTAGGTCCGATTCCGGTGGACCTCCGTCGCCACCAGGAGATCGGCGACAGGCCTCGAGCATCGGATGGTGGCTGCCTCGCACGCCCCACCTCCGTCACCCCCCAAGCATAGCCGCCATCAGCCCGCGACGGCCCTCTAGGCGGCCATCCCGCCCCGACGCGGCGCCCGCCGCGGTTGAGCGATGAGCAGGCGCTCGTTAGCAAGGATGCCGACATGGAGGCTATCTTCGTCAGCGCCGAGCATGTTGCGTCCGCGACCTGGATGACGTGATGGCTGGGCATTCGAGGATAGCCGCGCGATGCCGCATCTCCCGACGGGAGTCAATCTGATTGCACTGGGGAAGGAGGTATAAACTGTATCCGATTACGGATGTATCCGATTACATTGGGGATCAAACAAATAGAATTTAACGTAATTAGATGCTCCTGTAATCAGATTACATTACAATTAAGTGAACCAAATCTTATGTTAATTAACAGCCTTAAATCTACACATTGGAATAAGTTACCATTACGAACTATAGTAACAGTAATTCCAAAATATCTTTCGTAATAAACCTATGCATTGGCATAATTCATCTAAAATCAACTAATTACTCGAACTTTGTGAATGGTCCATGTTTTCCCACATGCCCTTGTTCTGAAATAACGTCTACTCCTTTTGAAAAGATAGTAGTGCCATATACAGCCCATCGAAGTGTTAATGTTAAAAACAAGGGGCGACAGGTCAACACATATCTCATTTTGTAAACTAGAAGCTGATTTATGACGCATAACCAATTACTTTAAGATGTACACAGGTACAAATTAGTTCGATAATTAATCATTCATATGCATGGATGCTGTACAGATATATATGAATTGCAAAGTCGACCCTTAGTACTCCTCCTCCCATTTTATAAGATTATAAGATGTTTTGGTGTGGGCACAGAAATAAAGAGAGTAAGAAATATGAGATGTACTAAAAATAAAAGAGAGATAGAGACGAAGGAGTACTGAAAATAGAGAAAGGTGTATTGAGAAGTGAGAACAACTTTTAATTTAGAAAAATAGAAAAGGCTAAAACACCTTATAAATAGAAGGAGGGAGTAGGATCTATAAACGGCGGCTATTTTCCAATGTAAATATTGCGAGAAGTCCATTGGATCACTATCTTGTACATTATATGTGGACATGCTAGCGGTAACTATTTTTCAATGTAAATATTGCAAGAAGTCCATTGGATCACTATCTTGTACATTATATGTGGACATGCTAGCGGTAACTTGTTATGTTGATAAAAAATTAATCATTTATGCATTTATACCTAATTATTGCATAAGCTCAATTTACAAGCATACACTACAGGAAAATGGAGCTTTAGTTACCAAGATTTTGTGACCAAACAATTTGACAAATAGTGACCAAGATTTATTTTTTGATATATTTTTAGTTATCAAGATGTATGCTCATTGGTTAATAAATATGTTAAGTTGCTATATAGTTTTAGTGACCAACATATTTAATATTTGGTCACTATATATATATATATATATTAAAAAAGCAGGAGAGCTGCTCTTCATTGTATTTGATAGAAAGAGTGGTACCCTTACATCATCACCGTCTCATACGGGCACCAAATATGAGAGGTGGGACACCCAGAAAAAGGAAAGAGAAACAAAAAAAAAACACAAGAAGACAGACAACCCGGCTAAGGGCTAAGGAAACTACCCTGTCCCACGACCAAGACCAAGAGCTTGTAATTTCTTTGCCCCTGCCATACACCACAAGCTATGCTCATCGAAAACCTCCTCAATGATCGCATTGATGGAGCTCCCTCAAACACTCGGTTATTCCTGTGTTTCCAAATGGTCCAGGCTGTCAAAATGATGAGCGAGTTGACACCTTTCTTGCAGTCCTTCTTGACCTTTTTGATGGTTTTCCTCCACCATTCTGCAAAATTGAGCTCATCCTGTCTTGGAGTAGCATTTTCCAAATTAACTTCAGATAACATCCTGAACCAAACCTTTCTTGCAACCACACAAGTTGTTAACAAGTGTTGGACAGTTTCTTCCTCTTGATCACATAGGGGGCATCTCTCTGGGGCTGGGAGGTTCTTCTCGTAAGCCTGTCCGCTGTCTAACATCTATTGCGAACTGCCAACCAAAGGAAGAACTTACATTTGGCTGGGGCCTAGGATTTCCATAGGCGATGCAAAGGCTCAAAGGTTGTCGACCCATTAAAATAAGCACGATAAGCAGATTGGGATGTATAGCACCCTGACTTGTCCATAAGCCAAATATGTTGGTCCTCCTCCTCAGTTAGGATGATCCCATGCAAATAGTCATCCAGCCGAAGGAATTCCTGCAAACCAAGCAGTGAAAGACCACCCATAATATCTCTCACCCATTTTCGGTCGTCAAGAGCTTCTGCCACCATGCGCTGGTTACGAGCTCGTTGTGGTATACAAGCAAAAACAGTGGGAGCTAGCTCTGCTATGGAATGACCATGAAGCCACCGATTAGTCCAAAATAAGGTATTGGCTCCATTTCCTACCTGTGTAGAAACTGCAATTGCAAACATGGCTAGAGAATTTGGGTGGGATGGAAGGTCAGCATCAATCCATGGCTTAGCTGCTCGTGTTTTTTTGAACCATTGCCATCTCATTTGCAGCGACCAGGCCATTACTTCTAGGTACTGAATTCCCAACCCTCCTAGGTCATCGGCCTTGTGACCTTATCCCACACTACTAAACAGCAACCACCATTCGCTTTCTCCTTCCCATTTCATAAAAAGCCCCTTCTGATTTTGTCAATGGCCTCGATAAACCACTTAGGAACATTAATCGATATCAGCAAGAAGATAGGAACAGCTGAGAGGACAAACCGTATTAGAGTGGCGCGACCAGCCCTATTCATAAGGGCTGATTTCCAACCTGGGAGCTTGTCTGCAACTTTCTCAACCCATGGCATAAGATCTCTCTTCCGTAATTTCTTGTTAGATAATGGAAGGCCCAAGTAAGTGCATGGGAATTCAGATATTGTGCAAGGCACGGAATTGGTAATTGATTCCATCATCTCTTCACATCCTATGGGAATTATGGAGCTCTTCTGCATGTTGGTGTGCAAATCAGAAGCTGCACCAAAGACATGTAGAATTTCCTTTGTAATTTGTAATTCTCCTTCAACCAGTCGAATGAAGAGAGCAACATCATCTGCATAAATGGAATGCCGTTGCCCAGCAGTCCTTCTTGATAAGGGCTGTAGCAGTCCACCCTCTTCAGCTTTGACAAACAAACTATTTAGCACATCCATGACAAGGATAAACAGCAAAGGAGATAATGAATCTCCTTGGCGTAATCCTCTTTGATGTTGGATCAGATCACCTGGATCACCATTAAGAAGAATTCTGGTGGTGGCAGTGGAGAGCAATTTAGAAATCAAATAGCACCAGACAGCCAAATCCCAGATGACATAGAACCTCTAGCAGAAATGCCCAAGAAACCGAGTCAAAAGCTTTGGATATATCTAGCTTGAGGAATAGGCTAGGCACTTTATTTCGGTGGAGACCCTTTACAGTTTGCTGGACCAAAATAAAATTATCGTGTATGCATCTTTCTCGAATAAAAGCACTCTGATTTGCCGCTATTAGAGTGTCCAAGAGAGGGGCCAGACGGTTTGCGAGGATTCTGGTTATCAACTTTGCAAAGCTATGTATCAAACTAATGGGACGAAAATCCTTGGCCGTAGCAGCCTCAACCTTTTTGGGAATCAAAGTGATGTCAGCTGCATTAAGCAAACCGAGTCCTCTTGAGTCACCTTGCTGCAAGGTAATAATCGCTGCCATGAAATCTGCTTTAATCACCGACCAACAAGTCTTGTAAAATCGACCTGTAAAACCATCTGGACCCGGTGCTCTATCTGAGGGTTGACTTTTGATAGATTCCCAAACTTCTGTTATAGTGTTATCAAGTCCTGACAAATCAGGGCCTATACTGTGGAAGTATTGGAAATCTAGTGATAAAGGACACACTGGTGCCGAACCAAGCAGTTCTTCATAGAAATCAAACAATACCTGATGTTTGTCTTCCTGCGATGAAGCTATATGATCCCCTGCAAGCAGCTTAGGAATAAAGTTTGCTCTCGTTCTAAAAGCAGCCTGCTTGTGAAAAAAAGAGGTATTTGCATCACCATCTTTAAGATATCTGACTCGAGATTGCATTCTCGCTATTGTTCTTTCCAGAGAAGCCAACTTCAAGCAGTTCCGCTTTAATTCCGTCCTCAACCAATCCTGAGCCATTTCCAACCTGTGCAAAACTTCTCGAGAAAGGACCAATTGTGTCTTAATGTGCCCCACATGTTTAGCGCGGGTGAGTCGTTTGAGCTTAACTGAAATGCATTCCAGCTGGCAGACCATTCTAACGGGCTCGTTCCAGGAATTAGAGACGACTTCTAAAAACCCGGGCAGGTGTGTCCAGTAACTTTCAAAGTGGAAGCTTTTCTTGGTCTTAACCCAATCAGCCAAGCCGAGGACTAAGGGACAATGAACAGACATCTCTGTTGCAAGACTCTGGTGTACACAATCAGGATATATATCTTCCCAGTCAGTCGTACATAGCACTCGTCAAGCTTAACCGGAGTAGTTGAATCCCTTTCATTTGACCACGTGTATCTTCAACCTAAAAGAGGGATTTCCTTTATCTCCAGTTCATTAACCAGGCGGCGAAAACGCCCCATCATGGCTCTGTTCACATTGTCATTGTTTTTATCTTCAGCACTATATATCACGTTAAAATCTCCAGCCACCATCCAAGGGCCAATGCAGGAATTTCTCACCTCTCAGCTCTGCTAAAAAGTTCGGCTTTTCAGCATCTAAACAGGGGCCATAAACACCAGTAAGCCATTAGGTTTGTTGTTCTCCCTGTTCTTTAAACTTGGCCGAGACTGAATATTGATGCACTTCGCAAGCTTCTGAAATAAAACACCATGACGCCAGGCGATCAGAATTCCACCTCTGGTTCCCTGAGCGGGGAGATAAACAAAAGAATTGAAATCCTGTCCCACGATAGATGTAACATCTCTCTGAGATATGAAAGCCAATTTTGTTTCCTGTAGGCACAAAATTGCCGGTCTACAAGATTGCACCACCTGATGAACCACATCCCTTCTAGCCTTTTCATTGAGGCCATGTACATTCCAAATCAAACAATTTTTTGAAGCCATTAAGAAAACAAAACAGATCGACCACAAGGAGAGTGCATGCAGCAATGGAGGTCGCCGAACGCACCTGATCTTCAGGTGGGGCCTCCCATCCAAAAAGAGCAGCCAGAGCCATTACATGTTCGGCTCAGAGGGTGGTCACTATATACATATAGCTACAAGGTTTTTGTCACTAAGATACCATGGTTGTTGGTAACAAAATAGCTAGAGTGAATATTATTGCACATGTAGTAACTAAATACCTTAGCAAATAAAGAACATTTTTTTTGTAGTGATATAATGCTTCATCTTACGAGACTCTCACCTAACTACCATTTTCAAATGATATATGTGAAATAAGTTTAATCATTTCCATAATAATGTGCAATATATGACACTGCTTGGAGTGTCATGTGCCTTGGTGTCGATATTGATTTTGCTTGCATCTGGTGATATCACTGCTAATGTCTCTCTGTGTCGGAGTCTACTAGGTAAATTGAGGGTCATGCATAACTCAAAAGGTAAATGCATATGACGTGCCGTTTTTTCCTGGATGAGATTTTGGGTGCTACGGATCTAGTTATACATTGAGGGTTTGTTTGGGAACTCCTCTTCCACGAGGAAGTCCGGCCCAATCCCCAGGGTCAATTTGATCTGTGGATCTCTTTCCCCATCCAACCCCATCCGCGATTTGGATGTCCCATGGGCCAAACATCATGGTGCCAGCCCATCCCTGTTCCTCTCTAATCCATGGGGTAGAAAAAAATTTGGTCCTGACCTCGTTTTATTTTCCACAGACTCGGTCTGTCTCGAGCCTGCGCCTCGTTTCCCCGCCGGCTACGTGGCGGGGCCTCTTGCTGCTTCCTGCTGCCGACTACACGGCGACTCCTGGCTGCAGTGCTTCTTCCGCGACCTGAAGCTCAGGCCGGCAACTACCTGTGCTCGTCCGAGGTGGGACAGCGAGGCGGCGCGGCACAATGTCGAGCGGCCGCGGAGGGCTCCGCGGCAGGACAGCGCGACGCAGCTTCGAGTGTGTAACGCCCTAAATTTTCCAAAAGTCACTAAATAAATCAAAATCTCAAATTTTCTTCGAATTATTTTAAATACCAAAAAGCTCACCTAATTAGACAAGTATAGAAGAAATATGAAATTTCCAAAATTCCTAAAATACAAACTTGTTGAGTGCATTGTTTTTATCTTTCTCTGAAGATCTTACTTTTCATTTGAATTTATTCGAATTTATTTGAATTCTTGAGCTCCTTTTATATTTAAATCCCTCTTTTGAATTTTGGGCCGATTTCCCCTTCTCTTTCGCTTTTAGCCTGGCCCACATCTCCTTTTTCCCTTCCCAGGCCACCGCGCCCCCACTCCTTACTGGCGCGCGCTCCGGCCCGGCCCGTCTTTTTTTTTTCTTTTCTCCCTCTCTTTTCTTTTCTCCCCTGCGCGTGCTCCGGCCAGCCCAACTCTCCCTCTCTCTTACTGTTCTTCTTCCTTGCCGCGTCACGTCCGCCAGCCGCCTGCAGCTGCCTCGCTTCCCGCGCTTTTCCTTCTCGGCTTAAGGCGTCACACTCCCGACTCCTCGACGTCACCCCTACTCTTGCCATTTCGGTGCGACCCTCGCCGAGTACCATCGCCCGCCGTTCCGTCGCGTCCGTGCCGCCGCCGCCGCAGTTCATCATCACGACGAAGAACCGAGGCACCGCCGATGTACCATCTGCTCCATTCCGTTCCATCGCGCCCTTTTTTCACAATTTAAGACTTGTTTCGTGGGGTATCAATAATTTGACATACCTGTGTGAATGACATATGACATATCATTGTGTCAAATTATTGAAGCCCAACGAAATGAGTCCTAAATTGTCAAAAGGCTAGCTGCAGTCCATTATTGTGTCCGCTTTTTAGCTGCCGCCGTGTCTAATAAGCCGAGGAGCCGCCATATGTCCACGCTGCCGCCATTTTTACCACGCTGCCAATCGGTCGCCCTCCGCTTGCCGTCCTAGGGAAGCCCATCATTGCCTCAAGGACTGCAGTGCCTCGCTGCACTGCGTGCCAGCCGTCGCTGCCTAGCGCCATCCTGTCCCTAGAGGCACAGCGTCGAGGGTCGGTTTGCACGCTCGGCCACAACTCGAACCCGCTCTTCTGCCTATAAAAAGGCTATCCGAACATCGCAAAACCACCACGCCTCTCCTCTCCTTTTCCTCTCATTTTTGTCCCCAATTTGGCGCACCCAAAGGCCGTCGCCAGCGACCGGATGCCGCGGCAGCACCGCGTCGGTAGTGCGCGTCGCTGACCTGTGGGCCCCCTTGGCCAACGGTCAGCAACGGCCCCACCTGACCGTTAACTTGCGCCACTCCTCCACGCACCCAGTCCACATGCACCGCAGACCGTGCATCCATGGACGGCGCAGCCCCACCCCTGCACTGCAGCCAGTGCCACACATCAGCCTAAGCCACCAAAAAAAAATGCTAGGTACACCCGCCATTGTACACAGAAAAATAAAAACAAACCTTTCCCTTTAGAAATAAATTCCAGAAAATTTCTATAAAAACTTTTTTACATAAATGACCCTCCTGCACTGTTCCTCTGCACTTAGACCCTCGGATTAATTGGTAAATATTAGGAGAAAGCACTCACTATCTTTCTAAAATTATGAAAAGGCCCCTCTTCCTTCTTTTTACTGCCAAATCTTCGTTATAACTCCGTTTCGCTCTATTCTTTCACCTTCAGGATCTTTATCTCAAACTCTACCTTGCTAGAACCTTTGCTTACATATTTTGGTCCTACCTTTCATTTATTTGGCTCTTATTCCATTTCTTTTCTTTTTTCCTTTCTTTTGCGGTCGTTTTACGTATCGTAATTTTGCACATAGCTGACGAGGAGTTTGAGGAGGAGGAAGAAGCCAACGACCCCAAGTACGAGGAAGACCCCGAGGAAGGATTTGCAGGAAAACTCTAATCCCTTGGTCATTTTTATCGTATATTTTGCAATGCTCCTATACGATCGTATTACTTGCATCTGTTTATTTTACTACTTTAAAACCATCGAGTAGTTTTTGTCCTATTTGTGATTGTTATAAGTGCTTTCGGCGAATCTAAGTCAAATACGTCCTTTAATTCCTTTCATGCCCTATTTTAATATTTGTCCTTGTTATCCTTAGGTTACGATCATTAAATAATGAATGATCGGTTTTAAATTCCTTGCTACTAGAAGGCTTAGGGACTCTTTTATTGTGATGCTTTCACATTGCCACACCCTTTACACACATATACATACATCTTTTATAAACTGTGTTAAATGTGTTTTTGTGTGTGTAATGTAAAGCTAGGGATGGGTGTTAGAGTAACCAGTGTTAGATGAGGTGGTTGTGATTTCATTGGTTGTGAGCGAGGCTTGTCTATGTGTAAATGAGCTATGTTCTCCAGTAATGTTTCCCTGTGGGAACATAGCATCAAGCCCCTAGGCGGTCATAGGACACAAAATACCATGAGAAGGGACATGAGAGTATGATTCATGTCCTGGCTTCAATGCATCTCCCGCGTCGTCAGTGGACCCGTTTCACTGTCGATATAGCCCCCGAGTGTATTCTTAGTGGCTCCAGGTAAAAGGACATGAGAGTATGATTTACGATCTTGGGTCCGAGAGTATATATATATCATATCTAAGTGGCTCCGCTTCACTGATGATATAGCCCTTGGGACATTTTGAAGGCATCTTTGTGG
Organism: Zoysia matrella; assembly: GCA_001602295.1. Lineage (NCBI taxonomy): Eukaryota > Viridiplantae > Streptophyta > Magnoliopsida > Poales > Poaceae > Zoysia > Zoysia matrella. The sequence continues at coordinate 160,763 of BCLG01000311.1, forward strand.
TGATATTCGGAGAAGGTGCGATGAGCATCATGTTGCTTGCCCGGCCAAGAGCGCATGGCTTGTGGGAAAGTGTACACATTCTGCAAAGTTAAAACCTTTCAAGAAAGTCCGTTGCCACTGGTTATGGCACAGTGTTCATCTGGGCTCCCAATGATAGTTTCCTTGGTTTTACAAATGCGTGAGTATTTGGGAAAGTGAAGGCTTTGTGCCGAGGCTGTTATGATCTTTGTGTTGGAAAGCTTGTTAAAATTGTGGGAACTTACAAGATTGAAGTACTTCTCTCTCTCTCAGGTCCAACCAACTAAAATATGATAGTTAGACTCAGGAAAAGACTTTCCTCTGGTTAAACATATTCTGTAGGAATTCCAAGACTATTAGATGGTATCTGCGATGTACTCTCTGTGTATGTACGTGCCAACTTCTAATTCAAGGATTGATACGGTAAGTGTAAGTATTCTAGAAACTGGGTATGACAGAGCGGCAGGGGGCTCGGCAGTGGGGCGGCACGGTGCAGCGTCAAACAGCAGTGGGGCGCTTGGCGGCAGGGCTAGCCAACGGGCGGTGCAACATGGGTGGGTTTTGCTACTGTGTACACCAGCGGCGTGAGAGGCATGACGACCTTGTCCTCGAGTACGACCATCTTCACGGCTTCATCTGCTCTGCCCCACGCCATGCTCCGGTGGTGGCTCTCATACTTGGGTCCGATTAGATTCCTCATACAGTGGCAATAAAGTGACCTCCGACTACCCACTAACACCAGGCTGGCTTTCCGACTTGGGCCGGTTTTTACCTTTTTTTTTGTCTTTTTTTCCCTGTTGAGTGTAATGTCCCAATTTTCGAGCCAATTTGAAAAAAAACAATTCAAATTTTCTAACTCGAAACGCTAACAATTGTTTTTCAAAATTCAAAAGCTCATCTAAATTAAAACTTAGTGAACTTGGAAATTTCATAATAAATAAAATTTTGATTGTGGCAAGTGGTTGCTCTTTTTTCCCCTTTTCTATTTGGTTTTTATTTTTTAAATTTCTTTGTGATTTATTTATTTGTTTTGTTGTTCAATCTTGTTTGAATTTAATTTGGATTTCTTTCGATTGAGCTCATTTGAATTTGAATCTTTCTAGAATTTGAATACGTTCGTTGAAAATCAAAATTCTGAGAAAATATCGAAAACTTCTTTTTTCTCTGGGCCGAATCTCTCTTTTCCTCTTCTTTTCTTCCCCTTCTTCACGTCGGCCCAACCCATCTCCCTTTCTCTCCTTTCTTGACCACGGGCCTCTCTTCCCTCCTCTGCTTCTAGCCCACGCCAGCCCAGCCCAGCTCACCTTCTCCCTTCCTTTCCCTTCAACGGATGGGCCTCTTCTCTCTTTCTCTTCCTCTTGCTCTGGCCCAACCCAGCCGCGACATGCTGTGCTGTGGCCCCGTCTTCCTCCACTTGCTCTCTCTCCGCGTCAGCCCATGTGCGTGCTTCTCGGCACATCGTGTTTGCACACAGATAGCTGTCTGAAGCTTGCCATTTTTGTGCAAGTGAGGCCTTCCGTCAAGCTCGCCATCATTGCCCCTAGTCTTGCTGTTACGTCACGTCGCTGTACCGTGCATGCTCATCTCGTCGAGTCGCGCCGTCGTCGCACGCCACCGTGACCGATAGCGCTGCGTCTCATCACATCGCACCCCATGACCTAATGCTGCCTTGCTGCATCTGCTGCCTCGCCAAGTCTCATCGCCAAGTCCCCTAAAAGGTTTAAATTGTGATTTTGGTGATTGAATGAACACCATATGTAACGGTTGTGATTGTAGGTTCCACCTCAAAAATCTCTACATCATGGTGGGTTTCCTCGATGGATGACAAAAGATGATCCCAAGAAGAAGAGTTTCGGGCATCGAAAGACCAAGGCTAAGGACAAGCTAGAGAGTCCATAGCACCGTCGGTACTTTTAAGAGGGGCTTAAGTCATTTGTCTCTTGTCATACAAGTGTTAGCAGGTATGAATGCTCTTTGTTACCTCAGAAAGCACTAAAGATGGCAGAGTAAGTGAAGTCGTAGACCGAAGCTCAAGTTTTGTTGAAGAAGCAGTCACCGAACAGTCCGATGAGCCTGGAGGAGTCAATCCAAAGAAAGGTGCTCTTTAGAGTCGAGGTGAAGAAGTCATCGGACACTCCGGTGGGAGCAATGGCCAGACTGTTCGGTGAAACAAAAGCTGAAGTCCAAAAGAGGTGTCTTCTGAAGTCCAAAAGAGAAGGTCACCGAACACTCCGATGAAGGTATGCACCTGACAGTCCGGTGTCACATAGAATGGGTTTGAGAGAGATTGTTTCCTTTGTCTGCAAAAAGACAAGCCCCCTGACCGCTCTTAGCTGTGGTTCATTTACAAAGGGGAGCCACACCGGTTTGAGCAATCCATGTCATTGCTACTTTAGAGTTCTTATCTTTGGAGACACGGATCTACGCACTGACCCATCCAAATTTTTTGCCATCGTATCAACTTTTTGAAGGGATGGAGCTGAGTGACGAGTGATTGAGTATTGCGTACCCGCCACCACATCGAGAGCATTACTTTAGGCACCCTCTGAGGTTGACTCATGAGGCACATGTATTGAAAGTGTTGCTGGGCAGATCGGTAGCCCTTAGTGTTGGCTACAGAGAGCGAGTGATCATACTGCATCAGTGGTTGCTTTGCTTTTTGTTGAGGCATGAGACTTTTATTTTGACTTATTTGCTGCAAGCACAGATGGAGGATGTCATCTATGAGAGGATTGGCCCTCGTCAATTACTTTTTGCCCCATATATTTGTCTATTGCTGAGGAGAGCTGGAGTGATGATTGAGGTAAAGCATGCTGAGTTGCTAGAGATCACAGCTGCCTTCAATCCAGCCGAGCCGTCCAACTCCAAGGTTCTTCGAGTGTCTGCTTCTTAGAGCACCCCTGGAGGAGAGGAGATCACAGCCTCTGATGAGTTTGAGCTGGAGACTGAGGCTCCGGAGGGAGCACAACCAGGAGTTGAGAGCACTGAGGCTCCATGTTAGCCCGAGACTCCACCTCTCGTGCCACACTTGATCCTTCTCTTGCTACTCGACTAGATGCTATTCAGGCAGAGCAGGCTAAGAAGAGGAGATATAGGCAGGAGCAGGATTAGAGGATTCGTCGAGAGAGGACAGAGTTCGAGGAAAGGATCTGACTTGAGTGCCTCCAGATTGAGGAGAGGATCTGGATGGAGAGGAAGCTAGCAGAGGAGAGGAGACGGCAGACAAAGAGTTTCATGAGAGGTCGTAGCGCACTCAGTTGGAGATGACACCGGCCATATCTTGTATGTCTGTCGGATTTGGAGCTATTGCATCATATCTCCAGGGTATCGTTATGCCACCATTGGCTGCATTCCCATCGACTATGCTACCGAGTCCTCTACCCTCGTAGCTACAGCCTACAACTCCTCAGCCACAGTACTCATCGGTGCTAGCATTTAAAGCTCAGCTACAGCAGCAACCTAGTTTCGGCGCCTTGCTCTCTACTTTGATATCACCATTTGTACATTTTGGAGCAGCCAGCACAACAGCGACTACCGAAGGAGTTAGTGTTCTAGTCACTTCTTCTCAGTTCTCTTCGGTTTCCTCATTCTCCATGTCACCACTGCTTGTTTCAGCTGAGCCTAGAGTTTAGTTGGTAGCTCTCCGCTTGCCCTGAGAGTTCTTTCCTTTGAGGCTACCATTGCTGAGTCAATTTTGACAGAGCTATCGCCAGAGGTTTCAGAGGTAGAGCTCACAGCCACCACAGCCGAGGAGCCTGATGTTACTAATGCAGCTATCCTGGTTGAGGCCAGATACTCTACAGGGAGGCAGCTCAGACCCCTGCCAGTACAGATCAGCCAACTTCAGTTGATGGCAAGGAACCTTCCCTGACATCGTCTTCTGGCTTGTGTGCTTTCGATGACCCTGAGTAGCCAGGAGATATTCGCTACTGCCAATCTTGCACTACTCACGCACATGACCACTTGACCACTAACTAGCCGTAGCTTTAGAATGAATCCAGTATCTAATCCCTAGTTTGTAGTAGTAATCTTAAGATAGGAATAGTAAGATGGCACACACTTCCACCTTGTCCTTTCACTGTGAGCCGATATAGGGTTCATACCCCATAAAGGCATTCATGCGCAACTGTACACACACACTCGCTTCGCATCACGTGTCTGCATGCATATGCATCTCACCATTATAGAATGTTTCCTGCGTCATCTAACATAAGCAATATTCTAAATTAACACCCACCGCATTGCATGCATTTCATGCATTGCTTATCTGTTTGGAGTTTAATTGGCTCTTAATTGAAGTTTATTTGATCTTATCGATTCTTCTCGAGTTTTGTTTTTGTTTGCGGTAGTTTTATCTTGCGTATGTTACCGTGTAACTAACGGAGAATCCGAAGAAGAGTTTTGACTCGAAGAGAAGCCAGAAGAATCCAAGTGTGGAATCCGAAGAAGAGTTTTGACTCGAAGAGAAGCCAGAAGAATCCAAGTGTGAGAAAAGCATGAAGACCCGATCATCAAAGCCTCAAGATTTGGAACTCAAAGATTAAGGATTTGCAGGCAAGCTCTAACTCCTTGACCATGTGTATCCTATTTTATTACTTTAAAACATTGAGTAGTTATTATCCTATTTGTGACTACATTATGAGTGCTTATGTCTAATCTAAGGCAATTAAGTACTTTAGTTCCTTTCATGCCCTATTTACACTCTTGTCCTTGTTATCACTAGATTACCATCATTAAGTAATTAATGAATAGCTTTAATCCCTTGCTACTAGAAAGTTTAGGAATTCTTTATCGCGATGCTCCGCATCACCACACCCTCTTATACATATATATACATAGACCTCCTTATAAAATGTGTTAACGGTGACTTTGGTGTGTGTAAAGTAAACTTGGGACGGGTGTTAGTACAACATGTGTTAGGTGATGTGGTGGTGGATTTCATTAGCTGTGGGCGAGGCTTGTATATGTGATAATGAGCAATGTGCTCCGGTAACATTCTCCCATGTGAACATAGCGCTCAGCCTGCCGCATAAGGACAGGTTCATTAGACCCCAATCTTAATGGTTCTCGTACAGCAATGAAACCCGTCATGGGCGGGACTTGTCCTACTTTTTCTGCCATATAGAGCCCCTAGGTGGTTATTGGACACAAAATACCAGGAGAAGGACATGAAAGATGTAATCCACGGTCCGGCTCGATGCATTTGCCGCATCATCAGTGGTTTCATTTTTGCTGACGATATAGCCCCTGAGTGTACCCCCTAGCAGCTCCAGATAAAAAGGATGTGAAAGTCGTATCGACAATCTGGCTCAGGAAATGTACAATCGCATCTCAGTGGTTCTGTTTTCACTGATGATATAGCCCCTGGAACATTTCGAGAGCGTTTCTGTGGTGGTACTCGGAGAAGGTGCGACAAGCGTCATGTCACTCCCCCACACAAGAGTGCGTGGCCTGTGGGAAAAGTGTACACCCTCTGCAGAGCATATAAATCTCTCCGGAAAGTCTGTTGCCACTGGTTACGGCACACTGTTTGCTTGGACTCACAATGATTAGTGTTACTTTTTTTCCAATGTGTGAGTGTTTTGGAGATGAGATGGCTTTGTGCCAGGGTTGCTATGATTTTGTGTCGGAAGGCCTCCTTAAAATTGTGGGAACTGGCGAGATCAAAGTAATTCTCTCCCAGGTCCAACCAACTTAAAATTATGATAGATAGAAGTATTGTTTTCCTATGATTGCAAAGCTTCCTTATTAAACCTGCATAAAACTAGCTTTCTTCAAAACAAACCAAGGAAGCCATTTCCTTGATTGACCTGTGTGCATGTTTACCTTTGAGTAGTGTTAGGGATTGTTAAGTACCTTATGTACTCACTCGTTTGCTTTTGTGGTTTTACATAGTGAAGACTGGGTAAGACGACGATGTCGTGTTGGGTTTTTGTTCTGCTTCCCAAGTCTGCTTGTGGTGTTTGGCCTTTGTTTCTGTTATTCATTTTGTTAAGCATTGTGCTTTTCAGCTACTGATCCAGAGACTGATAAATAGTGCATAGTGTATCTTAGAAATAGAGTATGACACTGAGCCCAAGATGGGCTTTCCTACTTGGGTTGATTTGCACCTTTTTGTCTTTTTCCCTGAGCCAAGTACGATGAAATAATGGTCGAGTACGTTGGGTCACACTCTACTGGTTTAGACTTTTTCTGTCGCCTAGTAATAAATAAAAAAATACAAACTACAAGGTTTAGTAGCAATGACAATAAATTTAAATTTGTAATATAGTAAAAAGGGTAAGGTGTAATATGACTTTTTAGTATACTAAATAGAAGAGGAAGAAGAAAAGTAACTACAATATGCAGTTGCAATGACAGTAATTTTGATTTTTTGACAAAAAATAATTTGTAATATAGTAAAAAGTGAAAAGTATAATATTATTTTAAAAAAAACTTAAAAAATATCTTATTAGTGTGCGAAATAAAAAAATATAGAAATTATAAATTTAATTTTTTCTGGTAAAGAAATGAACTTTACTTCAAATACAAATACCTTCACTAGATCTAAATGATAAATATTTAAAAAAAAAAGAGAAGAAAAAGTTTAAAATTGATTACAAAGTAAAAAATTTCACATTATAAAACAGCTGAACATTGGAACAATCAAAAGTTTGCATAAATTATAGAACGAATACACCAGAATTATATCTGGAGAAAGATCAAGATAGACATATAAACTGATGTGAAAATTATAAATTATAAATGCAAACAATAAAAATGCCCACAGCAAAATAGCCCAGTATAGAATACTATATACTTTCAGCAGTAACAATATGTAATTTTTGAAGGAACATTATAATTCTTTCAAAACATTATGTCTTTGATTTAAAAGAAATATAATAAACATGTTCTATGATACATACACTAATGTTCTGGGGCATAGAGACCAATGTTCCGTATGTAATTATGTTGATTATTAATATTAGAAAGAGAAAATAATATTAAATAGTGAAATATACTCTTAAGTATCAAAGATTGCAACATGAAGGAATATGGAAATCAATGGAACCAAATAAAAATAGAACACGATGCTTAATAAATTTAATTTAATTTGGGTTTCTTCGTCTTAATAAATTAAATGTTTCAGTATTAAGATTCAATTGTTTCACTAGTGACATAGTTTGTTCTATTAGTAAAAAATCAATTGTTTTAATTGTAAAAATTAATTATCCTAGTAGTAAAAATAAATTATTCCAATATTAAGATCGATGTATTCAATGCAACCCTATGGACAAATGAATAGGGATGTAGATATAAATTAAAAAATAATAATGTATTTTTGATATAAAAAATGGAAGGCACAATATAAGAGAAAATATGGTAGACATAAAATAAAAAACACTACAAATGCATGAGTTTGTGAAAATAAAATAAAAAAGAAAAACATCGCAAAAAATAAAAAGAGAAAACTCTAACCGAGCCATATATAAGATTAAAGGAAAACAAAAGGAAAAGAAAGAGGCCAGCATTAGGAACTAGAGGCGTCGGAGGTGGAGAGTGGCATGGTCCAAAAATCTGGCCCATTTGCTATTGCGCAGCAACAGGTAGAAGTAGAACCGTAGAAAGTAGAAAGAAAAAAAAAAGCAACAGACAAGAGGCCCACTGCAGCCTACTCGAGGGTGGTCGGAGGAGGTCTTCACTCGACCTTGGGGAGAGGGGATGATTGCCGCTCATACTCCGGCTCCACATTCGAAGCTCTGGTTGCTGCGCGCGCTGTGTGTCGTATTTTAGCCTCCTGGCTGTCCTGCACATGGCCTCCACGATCGGATTTGCTTGGAGTACAGGCGAGGTGGATTCCGATTTCTAAATTTTTCGAGCTCAAAAAACATTCTGCCTGTTCCTCTCTCGTCAACCAAAACCAGTACTGTTTTTCCCCTCTTTTTTCTTGCAAACTTGACACAGAATTCAATTTGTTTGATTCACAAGATGATTGTACTACTAGTTCTTGTGAAACATTAGCAATGACATTTTTCAAAGGATTCCAGCAATATTCTATGATTATTTAATTTATTCTGAATTTTTTTAAAAATTATTAAATGTCAAGGATATTTATCCCCGAGTGTCCCAAACAAAGACCGAGAATTGTCCTTTGTAGGGATTTTCAACCCCTAGCGGGAAGGAGGGTGGCATGTACCGGTGAAAATTCTCCTTCCGGGTTTAAATCCCTATGTTTTTCCTTCCCTTGGTATCCGAAGGAGCCCTGAATCTCTAAACACAGCACATGGGCAAAAGAACCAAAGCTATTACATAGAGGAAAATCATGGGATCGTCTTGTTAGGAACCAAAGTAGCCAGGAGATTTGTGGGCGGTGAATATTGAACTTGTACTTTATAATTTGATCTTCATACTCCCTCTTGATGTCGCCATTGACTTCTAACATCAACTTAATTTGACCATTCATTAATTTTATTCAAAAAATTACTTTAAATATGTAAAATTTTAAGTTGTGATTCAAATAACTATAATGATAAATCAAATTATAATAAAATATACGATATTTATCAAATTTTTTTTAATAAGACAAATGATCAAAGTTGATGTTAGAAGTCAATGGTGACATTAATTTAAGAATGAGGGAGTGTATTAATATTGATAAGGACACTAATTCCATAGCCAGCGAATTACTCCAAGCCGTTTTACAGTACTAGTTTTGCATCCTACACTAGAACACATATGTTCAACGAGGATCATTAAGATAAAAAAATAATCTAAACAAACAGAAGAATATATGTTTGTTGCTGCTGATTGCATGATAAGCTTGCCAAGTTCGTAATGAGAATTAAATTAAAACTTAACATAATTATCTTTTGACGCCTTGGCGTTGACTAGCTTATGGCCACATAAACAGTGCAAAAATATTGAACTTTGCAATAAAAAATTATAAATACGAAATCTAAAAAAATCTTCATTCATGAAAGCTTCTGGTTGAAATATTGAAAATAATTTATATACTGAATTTCAGGTCTTGCAAACTTATGTCTGGACT